>BSBK01000272.1:1217500-1807500 GCA_027943335.1 Chamaecyparis obtusa | reverse complement strand
GTTATAATGGATGTTACCTTAGTAAGCTTCACCTGAAGTTGCTCCACTTCTTCTTCTTTTTCTAGGAGTTCCTGATAATGTTGATCAATGACTTGATTCAAATATTTCTTCTATTGTTTCCATTGTTCCCTTTCCATAACTAACTAGTTAGATAGCTGAAAAATAACACAAAATATTGTCATAGGTAAAGAAGCATCTGACATGGAATTTACAATAGGGTTTTCCCCTATTGAATGTGGAATAGTAGTCTTACCATTACCTAGATTCATTTCCTTTGTGGGATCTGTCCACATTATCATAGATCTCTCTGAATCACCACACTGTTGAGTGGTAGTAGCCAATGCATCTAAACCCTAACTCAATATTTGTTCAACCATTTCATTAACAAAACTCATGTTAACATCATAATCTTCTTCAAACAAATTCCTTCCTGTTGTTGCAGAAGGCAATTTTGGTATTTCTTTTTCTACTATGAAACATTCCTCTGACATCACATTATTTTCTAAGTCAATGAGGTCGTCAACTATTTGAGGAACTTTGGAAGATGAACCCCTCCTCTAAAACCTATAAGTTTTCTCATCAATCTCTAGTTACTATGCGTTCTTCATTCATTCATCCCATAGGGAACTGATCTTTTTTAGCTTCAGGAAACAAATTAGGCAATTCTTGTCGATTATCTCTAGGTTCATCTATTCTTGGGTTATTTGGCTCAGAAATTTTAGGCTCAACAGTTGACCTTGCTTGTGGTATATCTGTGGACACATTTTTTTTTCTTCTACCACTTCTTCTCAATGGGGTTTTTGTTTCTTTGGAATTTTTCACTTCCTAGGAGCGATTGAAGCTACAAGAGGTTTTTCTTTTTTCTTTTGATAAGAACTAGAGGTAGTCTTTATTCCTTTATTTTCTTTACTCACAAGAGCCCTAGTTTTCACAGATGGGGGAGTATTCTTTTCTACATAGGTTTTCTTCTTGTCTTTACTCAGGACTAATCCAGAGGTGGAGGCTTTAGGAGAATTTTTAGGGTTCCTACTCCTAGATCTTCTTCTTGAAGAAGACACTAGTTCTAGGTCCTCAATGATTTTTATAACCCCATGCTCAGTTTGAATCCTCTTTCCTACTCTTTTCCCTATATGCCTTAGGGTTTCTTCCTTAAATCCTTCCAAAAGAAAATCCTCCCACAACATATTTGACTGGTCTCTTAACACTTTTTCCATAATTAACTTAATTAAACTATGGTGAGAGACAATATTGGGCTTACCTTCCTACACTAGAGAAGCTCTCTTTTCCAAGATATTGAATAAGAAATTGGGTACATTAATAGGTCGATTATCATGCCGCAAGTAGCTCAAGAACTTGAAATGGACAGAATGTAGGAATGTCAGCCAACCTTCACAGGTAAAATACTTGATGATGTAGACTACACATTTCTTAAAAGGGTCTGGCAAAGATAACATGTTTGTACCTTTCTTTTTATCACTATCCAGTGGTGGGTCTATATGCAGAGCAAACCGCACCCTAGCAGTTGTCAGATCAAAACTTTTTGAGAAATCTTCTCCTTCCTGTGGCAAACCCATGACCTCGACCACAATTGTTTGAGTAAACGGTACCCTTAGCCATTTAACCGTGGCTACTCCTTCATTCAGTGTACTTAAAAATTGTGATGTTACCTCACCATCCCAACTAGCGAGTTTCCAGATATAATCAAGCCAACCTTTGGCTTGGAAATGCGGCATGCATGCTTGATCATTCAATAAAATATCATGGATTGTGGGCTCACACAAAATCAATCCTCCGCCCATCTCGTAGAGTACCAATTTACACAATTTTTTTTTTGTAGAAAATCCAAACAAAATACAACAAGGATTTTTTAGAGAATGCTTCAAATGTGAAGCTAGAGGGAAATTTCAAATGCATAAAGTTCTGGAGTTTCTAAAATTTAGGCTCTTAAGGAAATATGAGTGCAAATCTAAAACATATCATGAATTAACTATTCATAAATGCTCTGCAGATTCTTGTACTAGCCACCTTTGCATATTATGTGTGAAAGAATAGTTCCTTTAAGGTTGTCACATCACACAAAGCTAAATTTGGTAAGAAGTGTGCAAAATTGCAAGTAAGGTTTAAAAGAATCGCATATAATAATTACATGAACACATAAAACAAAAAATGATATATCTCCCTCCCGCAACTAGATTGAGAAATTGGTCCCACAATTGCACATATGACAAGAGCGCAACCAATTTTTGAAAAATAAATTTAGAAAATTAATAGCTCAGATAGTGTGTACAAACTTGACAAGGTGCTGATAGCAGCATTAAGCGCCATCCATTGGTGGAGAATGATGATATGGATGGGTGGAGAGACTAGAAGTGATGAGATGGAATTTATTATGGAGAAAGTAATTTCATAAGGAAAGTATTTATTATGAGGTGTTTGGAATGTTTAAAGAGAAGAACCAAAATGAGCGTGAGACTCATTTCCAAAGGCTATAGGAGAAGCCTTGTTAGTGCCTGAATGAAACTGCTGCAGGAACTCCTCTTTGCTTTGCATCTTGTGATATAGCTTCAGCCTTTGTCCATTGGCTAGTAATTTGAAGTGTACAGGATCAATAGTTGATAATTCAACAACACCATTGGGTAAAACAACAATGATCTCATAGGGGCCCAACCACCATGTTTGAAATTTCCCAGGAGTGTGCTGATATTTTGAATCATACAAGAGAGCCCAATCACCAACTACAAATTGCTTATCCTTGATGAATTTATCATGCCACTACTTTCGTTGGTGCTGCACCAATTCTATATTAGATAAGGCAGATTTTCTCCATTCATCAAGGACATTTAGAGTTAGGATGCACTCCTTTTGGGCAGAGGTAAGATCCAAATCAATCTCTAGTGCATTCCTTAAGGTCTTGTGTTCAAACTCCACTTGCATCACAAGTGATTTACCATAGACTAGTTCAAAGGGAGTGAATCTCATGGTAGATTTCCAGGTAGTCCTATAAGCCCAGAGTGCTTCTTGAAGTTTGGTTTCCAAATATTTCTTATGGACTGACACTATCTTGGTAAGGATGGCTTCTAGCTCTTTGTTAGTGACCTCCACATGACCATTGGCTTGTGGATGATAAGGGGAAGATTTACCATACTGAATTTTGTATTCCTCCATCAAGGGAGCTATGAGATTAGAAGTAAATTGAGCTCCTTGGTCAGATACTAACTCCCTAGGAACACCAAATCTTTTGAAAATGAATTCATATAAGAATTTGGGAACATTTTTATCCCTAGGATGCTTCATAGGCTTGGCCTCTGCCCACTTAGTGACATAATCAGTGCAGACCAGGATATAAGATTTATCTTGGGAAGATGGTTCAATAGGGCCTACAAATTCAATCCACCATTTATCAAAAGGTTCTACAACTACATGAGGCTACAAGGGCATTTCATCTAATTTAGTAGGTCGCCCCATTCATTGGCACCTATCACATTTCTTGGTGTACCTAGCTGCATCTTTGTATAGACTTGGCTAATAGTATCCAGTGGTCAAAATTTTAAATATTGTTTTCTTGGTAGCAAAATGACCTCCACGTGGCTCATTATGACATGCCCTAAGGTTATCATATGTTTCATCTTCTCACATGCATCTACGCATCACTTGATCATGACCAGTGTAGAACATAAATCTAGCAATCCAAGAGAAGTTAAAACTTTTCTCAGCTAATAATTTTCTTTCTTTGGATGAGAAGGGAGATGGTGTTCTACCTGTGGTGAGGTAATTGGCAATGTCAACATACCATAGATTTTATGTAGATAATAGAAAGAGGTGCTCATCTGTAAAACTGGCATCAATGGTTGTAGGTTCATTAGGAACATGCAAACAAGAGAGGAATTCAGCTACAACATTTTCCTTTCCTGGTTTGTCCACAATAGTAATGTCAAATTCTTGCATGAGCAGTAACCATTTGGCCAACCTTCTGGATATATAAGATTTATTCATCAAATACTTGATGGCTGAATGATTAGTATAGACAAATATTTCATAACTAGTAATATAATGCCTGAACTTATTTGAAGTGCAAAGATAACTGCAAGCAATTCCTTTTCTATCACAGTATAGTTGAACTTTGCTCCTTGCAGATTTTTGGTGATGAAATAAATGGCATGCTCTACTGCTTCCGCTTTCTATCCAATCACTACACCTATGGCATAATCTAAAGCATTTGTATGAATGTGGAAAGGAAATCCCCAATTTGGACCTCATAATACTGGTGGTTTGGTTAGAACCTCCTTAAGCTACAGGAAGGAGTTGTCACACTCAGAATCCTAGGAGAATGCATAATCCTTCTTCAACAAGCTGTAAAGAGGTGCTACAATCTCACTAAAATCTTTGATAAATATCCTATAATATCCAACATGTCCAAGAAAAATTCTGACATCCTATTTCTTTTTTGGCGTGGGCAAGGTGTTGATTACCTCAATCTTTTTTAGATCTACCTGAATGTCATGTGATGAAATGAAATGACCTAACACAACACCCTCCATCATCATGAAACATTTCTCACTATTTAGAGAAAGGTTGTAGTCCCGAAATCTTTTGGGAACCTTTTCCAAATTGACCTTAGCTTCATCAAAAGTATTCCCATAAGTAGAAAAATCATCCATATAAATCTCCATACAGTCAGCAGATATATCAGAAAAAATACTTATAACAGCTCTTTGGAAAGTAGCGGGCGCATTACAAAATCCAAAGGGTAAGACTAATTATGCAAAGGTTCCCCATGGACATGTAAAGGTGGTTTTCTCCTAGTCTTCTAGAGCTATTTGGATCTGATTATAGCCACTAAAATCATCTAGGAAAGAGAAATACTTCTTGCCAGCTAAATTGTCAAGAACTTGATCTATAAATGGCAATGGAAAATGGTCTTTCTTAGTGGCTAAATTTAGTTCCCTGTAATCTACACTGACTCTCCATTTTCCTCCTTTCATTGGAAATATAACTAAGGGTGAAACCCATTGGCTATTAGAGATAGGGTAAATGAAATTAGCATTTAACAACTTTTGCAGTTCAATCTTAACTATGTCTCTTAAGATAGGGTTAACTCTCCTCTAAGGTTGTCTGACAGGCTTATATTCTTGGCTGATGTAAATCTTATGAGTGAAAATTTTAGGATCCAATCCTTTCATGTATGTGTAGTCCCAAGAAAATTCTTGGTGATTTTCCTGTAGCAACTTCAGTATAATATTCTGATGTGGTAATGACAAAGCACTGCTGACATTCAACTCTTTCCCTGAACTAACTTCAATCTTAACTACCTTATCTATCATGGATATCTGAGAAACTAGAGAAGAATCCATCTCATGTGGTAATAATGAATGAATTAATTGGAAGGATGTTGAGTATTGAGGTGCATTTGGAGGTGGCAGAATAGTTTCCAGGATACAATCTAGTTGCAAGCACAACTGAGAGTCTACTCCATATTCATTCATGACAATGGATGAGATTACATCATCATAATCCTGAGAGGCTAAAAATGGATCTCTACCTATCATCATGAGCTGATGGATTGAATTGACTTCTGATTTAGCATCTCCTAAATCTATCCAGACTACTTGATCATCTTGCAATAGAGGCTGAGCAGGGGAGTATAGAGTCAAGTTCTTAGTATGGATATTATTAGATATTGTCATCTTCCCTGACCTACAAGATATGTAATCATTTGTAGTACATAACCATGGTCTCCCTAGGATGAGATGATACCCACCCATATTAGCCTTTGGAGAAAGGACAACAAAATCTACTAGATATTCCCAAGAGTTTAATGTAACTATGACATCCTCTACCATCCCGTCTGATTTGATAGTAGAACTATGAGCAAGCTAAAGTATGGTTGGTGTTTCTCTGAGGCCACTGATATGAAACTAAGACAATACCTCTTTTTTCATTACATTTATAGATGCACCCAAATCAACTAAGGCATTTTGTACTTGCATTCCATGAATGGTGACAATAACTACAAGACTCCCTAGGTCATTATATTTGGGTACTGTCAACTTCTCCAACATAAGGCTAGACAATTGTCCTAAGACATGAATCATTTTAGGATCCTTCTTCTTTCTCCCTAGTTGTTTTATGCAAGCTTCCTTAATGGCCTTATTGTAAACAAGAACTTCTTTAATAACATCTAGTAATGGTATTTTTAATGTCATTTGCTTCAGCTAATTAAGCAAATATGTTACTGCTTGGTTCTCTATGGGCTAAGCTTGATCTAATAACCTTTGAGGAAATGGGGGTTGTTTGACTGCAAGAGAGGTCTGTGGAGTTGGCACATCCACTTTTTTAGTAGGGGAATCTTCAACCTCTGTTATTATAGGCTTTTGAGGTGAAGCAAGAGTGGATCCTGACCTTAGATAGATATCATTCAAGGAGATAGCATAAATTTTTTGTTGTGCTGGCGGCTTGCTATTGTTAGGATTAGGATTAGGTTGAGCTGGAAGCTAGGTTTTCATAGGAGGTTTGTTATTGGCTGCAAGAGGAGGCATTAGAGCATGTTGTTGAGGTGGTGGCATTAAGGCCTACTAATTAGATTGGTTAGTCCACTGATTAGGTTGTTTCCATCCTTGCTGAGGTTGTTGCCAACCTTGCTGGGGTTGTTGCCAATTTCTATGCCTACTAAAACCCATATTATGGTAATTTTTCCATTGACTATTGTTAGTATAATTTTGGAGAGGGTCTTGTGGAATACCTGGTCTTTGGGCCCATGGCCTTCGTTGAGCAACATAGATCACTTCTCCATTTTCATCAACAACTTTGAATTCGGTAGGCATTGGATGCGACTCCAAACTTGCAATAGTCTTGCATCTACCATTTCTTCTCCTTTATCTAAAATGCAAACAATATTTAGCTAACATAGCATCAACTTCTTCCTTCTTCCTTCATACTTGCATGATGTCTAGTTGAGTGGCAATATCATTAATGATGTCCTGCTTGAATTCAGACAGAAGATTGGACAATTCCATCTTAGATACCCCTGAACTATTGGATTTAAGAGGTAAATCTTTGAGTCCTCTACCTTTCTTCATAGTAGCCCTTGAATAGTTCAGACATATATTCTTTATGTCAACCCAATTCTTTTGGGTGATGTCTCCACCTATCATAAGGTCTAAGGCCTCAATACTTCCATCATTTACACCTTTCATGAAAAGATGTTTTTGTGACTCCTCATTCAACTGATGTTGTGTATTGAATTTTAGGTTGAACATAAACCTTGAGACATAGTCTTCTAAGGTCTCATCCTCCTTTTGTGACATTTTTAAAATGTCATCTCCCTTCAAATCATGACCACTACAGTACTCCTTATATTTTGAAAGGAACGTATTGCTCATTGCATTCCAATCCACTACAACATTGGCACCTAACCCCATGAACCATCTTAGAGAAGCCTCTTTAAGAGTAGATGGAAACAATTTCAGGTTATGGGCGTCAGTTGTATAATCATAACTCCCACAGAGGATGTCAAATTCAAAGAGGAAGGTTTCAGGGTCATCAGTGATAAGGCCATAAAATATGGGAAGTGCAGAGGCATGTATATTTTTTAGATTTTGGTTACCATGCTGAGTAGGGATGGGGAAAGGAAAGGTAGGTTGAGCCATCCTTGGAGGAGGACCTAGCTATCGTGGCTGATAAACAACAGGAGTGAGTGGATTATCCTAATACTTAGGGTCAGCAAAAAGTTCATTCAAATGAAATGATTCTTTAGAAGATGATGATGAAGGTAATCATTCATGTGCATCGACAAATGGGTTTTCAAATGGTTCTTCTTCTTCTACGATCTCAACTTGGGGTTCCTCAGGCTCTGGATTAAAAATATCAAATAGTTCAACCTAGATATTGCGAGGAAGGAATCTCCCAAGATGATCTCTTCTTATATGCATACAAAATAATGCAGAACTAAACTAATACAATGACTTCAGGTCTGGATTAGATTGATACAATCCCCAGCAATGACACCAAAAATGACTAGTTCGTATAATACCTTTGTAACTAAGGATTGGAAATCCTTTTTATAGTGACTCTATGGTTAATAAAATGCCAAATATCATACTTAAAATAGCATATTGAACTCAATGAATTATCAACCAGGGATGTAAACTTGAAATGATGTCTGCAAGGTATATGATCTAATCCATCTTAGGTGTCATCATAACTTAAGTAATGAAAATGTTGAAGGAAATACTAAGTTAAGAAGTAGAGTAACAATTTAATCTAGAGGTTTGGAATCATGCTTCAAATAGTAAACTAGCTATGCACCTATGCTACAAGAAACAACCAACAGTTCTATTACCGAAGGGCTGCAGGACCAACATAGTTCTAAATACTTCAATAAAACTTAAAACTAACTCCTACTTAACTATGAACTGAGTTCACCTCCCATGTGGGCCCCCATGAAAGAGTTAATGAACAAAAACTCAAAGGTTAAGAACTAAAGATATCATTCATTCATTCATAACCATAGGTACAAAATGTAGTAACAGAGTTGTATCTGTTAGGAATGGGAACACTGAGAGGGGGGGGGGTAATTAGTGTTCTATAATATTAATGTTTTTCTACTTCTTGAAACTTAGCCCAATTACTTAATTACTAAACTAAATATTAGAGAAAATAAAGTAAACAAAAATAACACATAACACTAGATATGATTACGGGGAAACCTTGGCCAAAGGAAAAACCCCAGTGGGAATTAATACCCACTAATAATTGCACTTTATATTATGAACCTATTAATGTTCCTTTGCCCTGTTAGGAGTAGTCTTTACAATGCTTAGTACAATGACCTGGTCAAAGGTCAGACCCTATTAGGAGTCTTGAAGTAACAAACCTTGTTAGGGGTGGAAGGCTCATTGCCAAAGCTCACTGCTCAATAGAGAAGGCTACAACCTCCTGGATATTAGATACACACTATATCTGCAAGGGTGAACTACTCCTATGACACTATTGTCTGATCAGTTCCTTTTGTGCATTGATGCTTTAACCTCTTGTAAAGCTCTATATCATTCTTACTACTCTAACACACACTTCTCATACTTCTTCTCTTCTATTTCAACTTCTATATCCACTTTATACTCAAATACAAAAGCGCATGTCTCATATATAGGCACAGCCAAAACTAATTACTAAGTCAGCCTATAACCTATTACTTACAATGCTTCCAAATGAATTGGCTCAAGTGTGTTTACATACAATGATACTTGCTAATCAAATTCTTTCATGTCACCTGCATGCTCTGTTATGTTATATCGCTTACTGTCTGTCTCACTTCAACTCACTATAACTTCTTCATGCTATCACATTTGACCATGCATTCTTAGAATTAGCATTAATAAATACTTGAAAGCTTATCTTCAAGGGCGCATACCAAAACTTGATCATACACATGTGCGCTGATGCTCTGTTCATCAGGTGCTTTACTATCTTCTCTATCTTCCATACTTAGCCAAATTCTGATCTTCTAAGTTAGTGCGCTGACTCCAAAACTTCATATGAATTTTTTTCCATAATTACAACATTAGACTTAGTCATATACACTAGTAAATTCAACTTTCCAAAAATCTCCCCCATTGTCATTAATGGCAACAAAGGAATATGGCGAAGTTGATAAATTACATCTTTACAAAAACATTCTATCTTATCCTTTTCTGAATACTATACATCATATACTCTATCTTATATCTCCCTTATATCATATTACTCTACTACTCTACTCCCATATTAATCTACTCCCCCTTTGGGATTAATGAGAAAGGTGCTCAAAAAAATGAATCTTCAAGTACTTACATAGAGAGTACATTTGGGTATGCAATTTGAAGGTTTGCAATTTCTTGCTGCCAAAAAACCTTTAGTGCATCAACTATCTATAGATGGGTGCATAATGTATAGGTTAGCTTCTCCATCTTTTCCAAATCTATACAGGGACCTTGATCATATGTCACAATAGTAGCATCTATATGCTTGGTATTTTGATTGAGTACATCTAGAGAGGGTGCAAGTGCATGTCTTAACTGAGTTTGTCTAGTTCTTATCTTAGCCATCTCTTTCTCTATCTTCTCAATTTTGTCTATCTATCCTTGATAAAAATTATTGCACATGTTAATATCCTAGGAGGGATCTTCAACTGATTTTCTTACTATTTCCATCATAGATTCTACTTCTTGAATCTTCTTGGAAAGGTCTGTAGTGAGTTTGTCTTTGTTCATGCTATCAACAATTATATTCCTCCCTTTTGTTTCTATCTCCTTCAGCATAGCTTGACCAACCTTTAGAGAATTAATTTCAAGTGAGAAATTTCTATCAATTCATTCATCCTTTTCTTGAGATGTTTCTCTTCTACAATTTTAGATGTTGATTCTTCAAGACTTGAGAAATTTTCTTTGAAGCTTGATAGGATGCTTCTAACATCATCCACTAAAAGAAAATTTATCACTTTATTATCCTCAAGTAGTAGATTGTTCAGTATGCTAACTGATTCTACAAATAATGGATTTCTCATTAATTATTTCTCTTTTTCTTTCTCCATAGCTAACACACTTATTTTGATTAGATCTTCTTCTCCCCATGAGTCTAAACTGGTTGTATCAGGGATCAAACTTGAAAATAATGAAATTGAGGATTTAGGGGTAAGGAGTGTGATGTCCATAAATTCACTCTTTACCTTCACTAAAATTTCAATAGAGGGCTCTTCTATAGGTTCATCTTCCTTCTCTTCTTCCTATCTAGTTGGACCTATCATATGTGCATCAGGGATCTTAGATTCCTTGGCTTTCTTAAAGGGGACTTGGGTTGCAGGCATAGAAGGTGGATACATGTTTCTATCCAAGAATACCTTCTCAAATGCATTCTTTGTTTCCTTTTCAACCAACTCATAATCCTTATTCATTATTTGTAGAGTTCTGAGCTTAGTTCTTAGGTGAGGCTTCACCAAATCTAATAGCAATGGTTTCTCTTCAAATGAGCATACTGGGAGGTTGACATCCAATGTCTTTTCTCTTATCCTCATATCCTCTTCAATATCTTGTCTTTTCAAAGAGTGAAGTATGTTTCATACTTGATCAAGAATAACTGTATTAAGTTCTAAAACTGATTTCTTGAACTTAATCATGTGCTTGATAATCATACTATGAATTTTTGATTTATCAATCTCATGATATTTATCATAGAACTTAGCTATTTGATCAATCCTTCCTTCATCAACTACTCTAGTTCTCAACACTTCTAAATTTGGTCTAAATCCTACCTCAAGAGGTGCTTGAGTGTTTCTTTCTTTGTTTCTTGTTGACCTTGATGATGGATGGCTTGCGGCGGTCTACTTCTTCCTTCTATTCATTTTTCTCAGCTCAGGAGATGGAGTGGACTCCAAATCAATTGTATTTGTGGGTGTAGAGGTGCTGACATCAGTATTTTTCTTCTTCTCCTTAGGATCATTTGATTCTTCCATTTTTACTTGAGAAGAGGATGCACTCTCAAGTTGTATTGCAATCTTGGCTTCCCTAGCTTTATCCAAGTTTGCTTGTGTAACACCATAAATTTTCAGAATGTCTGATGTAATTTTATATGCTTTTCTTTTTGTTGATGCACTATATAAGATAGAGGCTACTTGTCTTGTCTTCTCTTCATAAGTTCCCCATCTAGGTTCATTGGGATCTTTAGACATTGATAAGAGGACTTGTTCATAAGCTTCCAAAATGTGTTCCTCCACTTCATAACCAAGTGGATGAATCCACTTAGTCCCAGGCTCCACTGCTTCCATGCATATGATATCAGTTTCCACCATGAAGCATATAGTATCTTTATACTTCTCCACTATACTTTCAGGTATCCTGTACCTTCTTTGCATCCTAATTCTGAATGTTTTGATTTCAAGGTCCATGAAATCCTTCAAGGTACTCTCTAATGTTGACTTAAATGATATTTGAGGCAATGTAGGTAGGCTCTTGTCAAGATAAAGATTAGAGACTTTACCAACAATGTGAAAGTACATGTAGATGATCAGTGACCCAAATCTGAACACTTTTCTTTTTTCATGTTTTATGGCTTTTATATTGTCTAACAACTATGCACGTAAGATCTCATAGAGGTTAAACTCTCCATTTTCCTTAACTATCCTTATAGCTGCCAGAATAGTCACTGTTGATACACTGTTCACTCTGTTAGCATGTTGAAACTTATAACCAAGGATCATTTCCATTAGTTTTATATCCTTCTCCTCTATAGGCTCAATTTTCATGCTACACTTATCACTCTAGGACTTACAAGCTTTCTCTACTTGTTTCCTGACATCCTTACCAATAGGAAGAATGGCACCGGTATTGGAAACTTCAGTCATCTCATAAATGAGATCTGATGTAATGCGAATAGGAACTTCTCCAATCCAAAATAGGTCATCATGAATTCTTCTTAGCAATATCTTAATCCATTCAGATTCATATAACTCATATGCAGTCGCATATTCAATTATAGGGTTATTTGTGAAGTGCGTGAACTCATCCTTGAATTTTATGTCTAGATTCACCAATGTCTCAATGTGTGACCTTAGTTTGTCCAATCCTATAGGTTCTTTTTTATAATAAATGCAAGCGTGTATATCTTCTACATGCATAACTCCCATCAGAATTCTAGAGAATGCTCCTTCTAGGTCATCTAAGACTGACTTAAATGGATGCTTCTTGAACACATATCTCTTCCTCTTTGTAATATCAAATACAACTAGAGTGGCCATTACTTACTTGATCAATGCTTAAATAGGGTTCCAAAGGTTTTATAAAATGTCATGTCCAAACAAGGGTTCCAAAACCAACTTAACTTCTTTCGCTGATGAAAATAACTACAATCTTCCAACACTAACTGCTATGATCTCCTGTGCTCTCTAAAGGATTGATCTGAAATGAAAAAGTGAAGATAATCAATCTCCAATGACTATTAAAACAACTTTCTACAATTAATGATTGCCTCCATAACATGCAATGCAACAGAGAATTCCAATCTTTGTTCCTGCTGACAATCAGGTTGTGCGATCTTTCATACTGCATCAAATATCAACCAAACAACTAAAACCAAAGGTGCATACTCTGAGGGTGATTATACCAGCCATGCAGGGGTCTAGAGATAATCTAGCTCCCCCTATGACCATTAGGGTCATTTATCCAAAAGTAGAAGGTGTGTCCACTGAGGATGCATCTACTACTATGGCACTGACATTATCTTTCTTTACTTCCATCCAAATCTTGCTCGCACCTTCTGTAGCTTTCACAAACTTGACTTCTCCAGATTCATCCAATATTGATCCTTGAGACTTATTAGGTCTTTCTTGTCCTTGCACTCATGATCTACAAAACTTTGAGATGTGTCCAACCTTGTTACAAGAGTAATAAATAACTAGAGACCTTGTATTCCTCAGCGCATTTATGTGAGTTACCATATTGTATTGTCTAGTTGTGTGGCCATTGTAATTTCATATCTAACATGTAATGTTTAGAGGACTTCTAACACTTTGCTGAGGTTGATTTCTTTGATTGTGCTATGTCTGACTTCTTTGATTTGATCTACAAATTCATAGCTCTATGACCAAATTTATTGCATGAATAACAGTAACCATTGAAAGGTCTTACCTCTTTACAATCTCTTACTATATGTCCATGCTTGTTATAGACATAACAAGTTTGGTTGACTTTCTTGTGTTCATCCTTCGATGGTTCTGCTATAGCTTCAGTGTGATTTTTAGTCTTCTTAGCTTCTATAGATTCTTCTGGTGCTTTCATTCTATCTCGCATATCATTGATTTGATTTTGTGCTTCATTAAATCCAATACCACTGGTATCTCCTTTAATCTTCTGTGCACACAACTGTGACTCTATTAGATCAGTACTTGTGTGCAATTTGTCAATATGGTTCTTTGCTTCAGTCAGCTCAAATTCTATCTTTTTCTTGATGTTTTCTAACTCCAAGATTTTCATGTTTGCTTGCCTAAGTTCTTCATCCAACTGTTTGTTTTCTTTGATCTATTCTTCATAGGCTTCCTGATTGTTAGTTAGCTTTTCATCGAAATCTTCAATCTGATCTTTCAGAGATTTGTTTTCTTCATTCAATTTTTTGACCAATTTCCCTAAATCATTTTTTGAACAATCTTTCAAATATTTTCTCAGTTTCTTGATGAATACTTGTGAACCACTGACCTTCAATTTCAGTTCTTCAATTTCTTTTTCAGATCTGTCAAGATCTTCAAGATTCTTCTTTAGATGTTTTACTTCTAGGGATACCATGATCTCCTTAAGTGGTTAAACTTATCTTCAGAGGACCAAAGCTCCGATACCAATTGTTAGGAATGGGAACACTGAGAGGGGGGGGGGTGAATTAGTGCTCTATAATATTAATGTTTTCCTGCTTCTTGAAACTTAGCCCAATTACTTAATTACTAAATTGAATATTAAAGAAAATAAAGTAAAAAACCATAACACATAACACCATATATGATTACGGGGAAACCTTGGCCAAAGAAAAACCCTAGTGGGAATTAATACCCACTAATAATTGTACTTTGTATTATGAACCTGTTAATGTTCCTTTGCCATGTTAGGAGAAGTCTTTACAATGCTTAGTACAATGACCTAGTCAAAGGTTGAACCCTGTTAGGAGTCTTGAAGTAGCAAACCCTGTTAGGGGTGGAAGGCTCCCTACTAGAGCTCACTACTCAATAGAGAAGGCTAAAACCTCCTGGATATCAGATACACACTATATCTACAAGGGTGAACTATTGCTTTGACACTATTATCTGATTAGTTCCTTTTGTGCGCTAATTCTTTAACCTCTTGTAAAGCTCTATATCATTCTCACTACTCTAGCACATACTTCACATACTTCTGCTCTTCTATTTCAACTTCTATATCCACTTCATACTCAAATACAAAAGCGCATGTCTCATATATAGGCGCAACCAAAACTAATTACTAAGTCAACCTATAACCTATTACATACAACGCTTCCAAATGAATTGGCTCAAGTGTGTTTACATAAAATGATATTAACGAGTCTATAACATAAATACAATAGGTGCATAGCCTTTACAAAACAAAATAATACTCGCTAATCAAATTTTTTTCCTGTCGGCTACATGCTCTATTCTATTATGTCGCTTACTATCTATGTCACTTCAACTCACTGTAAGTTCTTCATGCTATCACATCTGACCATGCATTCTTAGAATTATCATTAATACATACTCAAAATCTTATCTTGAAGGGCGCATACCAAAACTTGATCATACACACGTGTGTTGATGCTCTGATCATCAGGTGCTTTACTGTCTTCTCTGTCTTCCATACTTAGCCAAATTTTGATCTTCTAAGTTAGTGCGCTAACTCCAAAACTTCATATGAATTTTTTGCCATAATTACAACATCAGACTTAGTCACATACACTAGTAAAGTCAACTTGCCAACAATATTCACTACTGCTAGATTACAAAAAGGATTTCCTGCAAAAAGTAGCTAACATAGGAATCTGAAACTCTAGCTTATTTAACAACTTAAAACATAACTCCCTAAAACTAGGATTCTCCAATGTCAGGGATATGATGATTTTTAAGATACAAAAGAAACAACATCATTTAATGCAAGAGTAAGTTGCATTCAACTGTGCATGAATCTAGGAATGCACGACTACTAGCTTTACTCCATAATGAGTGCTAGCCTCATTGACCTAGTTTGCAACAATAACTACTACTAACTGAAAGTGGTGGAATCATTATGAGTCCTAAAAATAGTTAAAAATAGTTATTCAACTTTATGGCACCACTTCATCTTCTGATGTTGAATTCTTCCTTGCCTGTTGACTCACCATTTCCTACAAGAGATTAGCATGCACACATAAAAATCACAACACATATCCAAGATAAAATTCATAATAAGTTTTTTTACATTACCTTTTCCCTCATCACATGGCTATAGGAGACACTACCCAATTAATGTGGAATGGAAAGATACAAGATTTCATTCTACATAACCATGTTTTATATACATACATACATATATATATATATATATATATATATATATATATATATATATATATATATATATATATATATATATATATATATATATATATATATATATATATATATATATATATATATATATATATATATATATATATATATATATATATATATATATATATATATATAGCATATTCATTCAAACTTAAGAGCATCAAAATACACACATATATATAGTAACAAAGCATAAGAAGTCTAAACAATATCTATGAAAAACTCATGAAGTGCTCAAGTTTTAACCATAAAATCATAAACCAAATAGGCCTTAAATTGGCCTCATCAAAGAGAACATATGTACTCTTAAATGGTCAACAAAAGAAAATGATATTTCCTTCCTTACACTAGTACATTTGAGACCTTTTTCTGACAGTCGAGCGTCTGAATTTAGACAGTAAACTGTTGATTAAGTGACACCACTCGGCATCACAGTTTTGTAGTCAGAAAAATTGATGGTTCTATCAGGTGTCATAATTATGACAACCTTGGTCATCTCTAAAAGAGGGTGCCAACACAGCGAGCCTGTCATCAGACTAATTTGTGGCCGTCACAATTGGGATG
Source organism: Chamaecyparis obtusa (assembly GCA_027943335.1). NCBI lineage: Eukaryota > Viridiplantae > Streptophyta > Pinopsida > Cupressales > Cupressaceae > Chamaecyparis > Chamaecyparis obtusa. The sequence continues at coordinate 1,790,843 of BSBK01000272.1, read as the reverse complement.
CCTACCCGTCACAACAAATAACAAATGACGGTGACCCATCAGAAGATTCTGAGGGGTAGCCATCATTTGTAATATTTTCACTGATGGAAATGCTTTTAATGCAATAGATATCCATCAAAAGTTCAAAATGCATATTTTTCATTTGTGGTTTGTAACGATGACTATGTTGTATGTGTGACGGACATGCATTGGACAGTTACGATGGTTATGTATCATTTATGGTTATTTTCCAACAGCGATGTTGTTAATGCGATGGATGGATGTCAGATGTCTGTGATGGGAAATCATCACTATTTTATTGTCATCATAGTTATGATGACAATGAGTTTTTTTAAAATATATATATATATATATATATATATATATATATATATATATATATATATTTGTCAATTGAGTTGCTATCGATTCAGAATGGTGTTCTTGCAGATTTGGTTCTTGCTCGTGATTTGGTTATGGATCATTCAGAGATAAATTTGCAGTAGATTCAGTAGTGGCTCATTGATTATTGAGTCGAGTCTAGAGACTTGGATTTGGAATGGATCCTATCAAATCAAGACTTCTAACAGTGACTGCTCCAGCACAATTTAGAGATAACTTTGTAGTAGATTCGGTAGCGGCTCATGGATTATTGAGTTGAGTCTAGAGACTTGGATTTGGAATAGATCCTACTGAATCAAGACTTGTGACAACTACTGCTCCAGCACAAGAATCTAGTGTGGTGATTAGAGATGCATTCTTCCTGATGTATTCATGGGATATATGCAGACCTGATTACATTCGGATATGATTCGAGTGACTTCTTAACTTCTTTGGTCTAAATTTGATGTGCAGGTTTGCTGTGCAGTCGATATATATTTGTTGTACATGGATTGAGATCTTAAGTTACTAATCTTCTCTTTGTTTCGAGAATAGTTTAACATTCTCTACTTAACAGAGCCAACCACGTGAAGGTGGAAGCTCATCTGACCCCTCCTAGGAGCCTCTTATGACCCTTTACAACATTTTAAGATCTCTAAGATGTATTCTTAGGGATCATAAATGGTTTTAAAGGGTCATAAGGGGTCTTGGGACACAACAACTGAGAAACATAAATGTAGGCATCATGGTCACAATTGTTTGAAAACACAACGTAATTGAGCGGTATACCTAGATGATGCAATGTAACTACTCCTCCAGTTCCATGTCTACACTGTGTAAACAAAACATAAAGATGAAGAATAAATTTAGAGAGCATGGGAGGAGAGCGATAATGACCAAAATAATATAGGGACCTGTATTACTGTGGTCATTCTCACTCTCCTCTACTCTCTAAATTTATTTTGTATCTATGGATTTTTTTTACCGCAATGTAAACTTGGAACCAAAGGAGTGATATATAGTTGTGTTGCATCATCTGGGTATACCATTCAATTATGTTGTGTCTCCAAAAAATTGTGATGATGATGCCTACATTTATGTTTGTCATCTGTTGTGATATCTACATTTATGTTTCTCATTTGTTGTGTTTATGTGCATGTTCTTTATGTGTATCTACTAGAAATTCTATTAAAAAAAATTAGTATCTACAATAGCCCTCTGTTGACCACATTTACACATATGGTCCCAACAAAGTAGTGCACAAACTACACAAAGAAGGCATCACAGAAATATGATTTTTGCTTTCGCCATTGAAGCAGTCTTGGTGGCACTTGTTGCCTCTTGAGCCTTGCACAAGTTGCACTCATTTCCTACATCAATTATAGATGTAGATGGGGTAGATGTAAATGTGGTTTGATCGACCCACTGAAAGTATTGACATCCAGTATTTCCCTAACAATACCAAATGTACATCAGTTCTTCATAAAATGATTAGTTGTCACATTATTTTTAAACATAAAATATAATTACGTATCCAAACCTTTTTCCTATTTGGGAAAACCCAAAATTGACACCCAAGATTACTTGTGTGTGACGTCTTCAACATGCATGGGCCAACACCACATTGACACATAGGCACATTGACCAAAGCCATCGACTCTATGTCAAAAAATATTGCATTATCACAAATATTGCATTGTCATTATTTTGTTCATTCATACTAATTATAATTATAATAAAAAGAAACATACTAATGTAGACTTGCACATTTTTTGGCTAAGTCGAAGTCTTTGGTTTAAATCACTAGACATTCAAAACAAAATGACAAACCAAAGACAACCATGCAATTGTAAAGAAAGGTAATTTTCTTAATCACGTCACTAATGTTTGCATGTCTAAATACTTGTCTTTCAAGTGATTTGATTCTTGTCATGCCCACTACAAATGAGAACAGTCTTAACTAGTGAAGTTGTTTAAGCATATAGAGATTAAATACACTATTTTAGAATGAAATTTCTCTTAACAAAAGATCAAAGATATATAAGTAGGACATATAAAACAAGGTGAATAAGAGTAGTACATATAAAAAAATTGTTAGAACATGCCAAACATCTGGCATAATTGTACATTTCATTTATGTCATTGATATTCTTCTTCATCCATCTCATCATCAAGATCATCGTCATTAACGACATCATCACCACCACTATTGTCATCATCATCAGCATCAGCATCATCCTCATCATCATCATCATCCTCATCATCATCATCATCATCATCATCAGTAGCAACATCAGTAGCAGCATCATCCTCATCAGCAGCAACATCAGTAGCGGCATCATCATCATTAGTAGTAGTATCATCATCGTCTTCTTCTTCATATTCTTCTTCAACTAGCTCTCAATTATGATCTGGTTCTACATCATCTTCCACTTCTTCATCTTCCTCGGTATCTTCTTCCATCGCATTATACAAGTTATCTATCTTCCTCTTGGATCATGTCTAACAACAAATGACCAACCTGGTTTATGTGGAACCTCTGAGTAAAATACCTTCTCACATTAGCTTGGAAGAACATAGGGCTCTTCTCCAACTGGCTCAAACAACCTTGTATTAATCATTGGAAATCCATTGTCATGTTTAATAATAGTTCTATCAGGATCATTTTTATTGAGTCGTAGTCTGTACCATTTCACAATGAAGAGAACTAATTTGAAGGAATTGAAGTCGCAGTCAAGTATATCAACCAAAATACCATAGTATCAATTTTGTGACTCTCGAGGATGTAAGTCATTTCTAGATGAAATATTAGTCACTTGGAACACTGCACTTATCCCAGAATCACAAGTTCTCTTCGTGTCATCCAACTTTTTGATGAGAAATTTATAACCATTGCAAAACATAGCCTTGTGGTGTTTCACCTGCAATAATGTCAAACATGTATAAATTATTGCATCACGAGTTGAAAAACATACAATTGATTAATTAACAAATTTGTAAGTACCTGGTGATCTCTGAAACCATATGGGATATCCATTGTGATGAGCTTGTATAACCAATGAAGACACAGATTCCCATGTTAATCTATGACCATCATGTTGACATCATTCAATCCATGCCATCGTCCAATCTTGATTGTTTGCAATAAACAAATGTATTGCATCCCACTCTTTAGCAGTTGTACAAAAGTAAATAGAGGACTTACAACAGATTTATTTTGAAGGTCAAGAATTAATTTACTATAATAAAATCTCATAATTTATTACCTTTCAGTTTCCTAAATCTACCATTGCCTACCAAGTACTCCTCTTCAAATTTTGTAATTGAGTCGACATGCCAAATGCAATCTATCTGGGTCTTTGCTGCAAGATTAGGAAAATATTGAGTAATGTACACCATCATCTAGTATACCATATATCCGTCAACCATAGAACCCTCGGGATGTGCTCTTTATCATACCAAACCCTTCAAAAATTTTAAGTGTCTCTCAACCATCCACATTGACCTAGCATGTACAGGTCCACACAATTCAATCTTCTCAACTTGGTGTATGAGGTAGTGTTCTTGTGCATTGAAAAAACCTAGAGGTAAACACTTTTGCATTTCACACATTAATCAACAAATTATTTTCTTCCAATATTTCTTCCAATAATATGATCTTCAGAACAAGCATCTATTGTTTGATACTCCATTCCAATATGTTTCATAGTGGCACATAATTCTTGGTATGAGAGAGGGGGAACATTTGATGGTGGTAACAAAAAGTCACCTATCAATCTGCAACAAATAATATAAGTCATTACTATAAACAATCTTAATGGTACATGTTTCACCTTTTATAGACTATAATGACATATATGACAAACCTTAGCATACGCAACATTTTTATGTTGGATAAACCATTCATAACCTTCAAATTCACCATCAAAAATACAATAGAGAGAAGAGTAGATTGGGAGCCTTTGTAAAGGGTCGTGTCCACCTTTTCAAGTAGAGGTATATCATGGACATTGTCAATGTCATCCTCATCATCAGCAATAGCAGTAGCACCATTAGCACCAGTACCAAATGTGTCAATGATCAATGCATTCATACCATCATCTTCAAATGTGTTTTCTAGCGCATGATCATCATCTTCCATGGGATCATGATCTTCAAATTCAATACTCACACCTCCATGTTCCTCTATATTCACACTAGGGAGATCGACCTATATAAATCTGATGATAATCAAACCTCCTTCATGGTTTATATGTATATTAATTGTGAAAATAATATAACAAACAACTTACCATTTGATTATAATCGAACCCCCCTTCCATGTGACCATTCTCCCTACAATGTCTCTTTGTTGTTTTGATTTTGATTCTTCTTATCTTTAAGCCAATACAACTCTTGCATGGACAATAACATTTGTCATCGACTTCTCTTTGAAAGTTAGACAAAAATCTAGCGATTGTCTCCCTATTTTGATCGAATTCCCTTGTATTATCTGACATGATCCTTAATGTGTATATCTGCAAAAAAAATTGGAGATGCCTCCTTTCATTAGCTTCATGTCACCTTCTCATAGCTTCTCATTTTCTGACAGATTTCTCCAAAAGCTTTGTAGGAAACCAAGTAAGGGGTATTCTTGAGTTCAAACACATTGAGCTGCTACAACTAAATTATAAATCATGAATTCACTATAAAATTAAAACTAAATAGGGAGATAAGTAAGACATTTAATGCATTATTACTTCATCATGATGATAAAAATTTCATTGGCTCAAAGCACATAGTGGTGCAGGGGCACCTAGAGCACATAAGGAGTTCACAAAACGTATGGAGATCAAAAAGACATCAGTGAACATGAAGATATCCAATGACATCAATTAGAGCATTTTGGAGCCTATAAGGTTAATACCTGTAATAAATTGGCAATAAGCCGTTAAAGGCCTAATAAGCCTTAGGACCAATTTAGGAGTCTAGGATGAGTTTTTGAGTTGCAAGCTTATAATAGTTTAGATTTGTTTTTAATAAGGTTTAATAAGTTTATTTAGATCATATCCCAAGGTCTTAGGATTCAAAAATCTTAAGAAATGCTTCATTTTCAATGTTGTTAATTCAAATTTTTGAATAACAATGATCAGTTGTAAAAGGAGGGAAAAGGGGTTTTTATGTTTAATTAGTCTTAATATAATTTTCCAACCACCAAAGTTGGTTGAACAGACTTATAAGAAGTTATAAATTAGAGGATCAAGCCATTATACAGTAGTCAATTCATTAGATGCCATTAAATAGCAGCATTAGATGCCATTAAACAACATCATTAGCAGCATTAGATGCATAGGAAAGCATTAGATGCCATTAAACAACAGTCAATTTGGACATTGTAGATAAAGTGAAGTCCTCCATAGAAGGGCATCAACTTCGAATCTCAGTCTTAATTATACTATACATAGAAGTGAATTCTGGAGCAGAATTTTGTAGAAAATCTTAAGGCATATCTCAGACTACTTCAAGACTAATTCATTCACAAAGGAGGGACTAATATGAAGATCAATTCTGAGAACTTTAGAAGCTGTTTATTCCTAGGTAGAATCTAGAAAATATCAACAAATAAAAGTCTAATTTTCTTGCAAATTTGATAGGATTTTTGGTATGATTCAAAGTTGCTAATGGTCTGAGAATTCTATTCTAGTCACTATTATTCCATTTTGGGACTGTACAGTCATTGAAAATCTGAATTAGGACTATTTTCTTGAGTTTCTTTCATTATGAGTGTCATTCTATGAATGTAGATTATTGGTTCTCATAGAATGGCATCCAGTTAACATGCATTATAATCCTCTAACTTTGGAAATGCAAGTTTGATTGACTGTTGTGGTGATCACCATAGGGAATACTAAGAAACTAAGTGAATTTGGAGGATAGGCTGAAAGATAGAGAGTTCTGGCCAAACAAGGGTAGTATTTTATGATTGAAAGTGTATAGAAATGTTAAGTAAAAGGTGAATCAACCATTATTTGTTGCAGGAAACTTTGGGAAATGTGACATTGAGGAAGCCCTAGATTTAAGGGTTTTGAGGGCACAAATTGGGGCTTTTGTATCTAGAAACCTCTTGGAGTCAAATTGACTTCATATTCCTTTGATTTAAACCTATTCATGACACTATGAAAAGACTTGGAGCCTAGGAGTTTGATTGGTTAGTACTTCCTTTGTAAATGCATGAGTTTTAGGCCTTAAAAATCTGAGAAACAATGTAAACAGTCATATACCTTCCAAAGCAACCTACCCTATCCTTTTGGCATGTTAAGGTACTCCATAAAGGGTAATCAAATATCTAATAGAATAAATATAACAAGTAGAGGATTGACAGGGACATGAAGTGCTCAAACCGTGAGCTCATAAAATAATATATTTAGTCTTAATAAAATCTTATAAAGCAACATATATTGTGTGAAGTGTTTGATCTATCTTTATTTGTTTTGTTGTTGATATTCACTATGTGGTACTCCCCTTTTATGATCATTTCATAAGGAAATGTCTTGATGGCTTGTAGGTTGCAAGCTAGGGCATCATGCATTATTTATTAGCTCACTGTTTGAGCACCGACCAATCAAATAGGGACATGAGGTGCTCAAACAGTGAGCTCATAAACAATGCATGATGCCCTAGTTGTAGGTATTTATCTCTTCTATAATGATGGAGGAGTGAAAGGTAATGATCAATGAGGTTGCTAATATTAGATCATACATTAATACACTTACTATTTTGAATTTTAGCTCGGGCATCATGCAATGTTATTGTTGTCATTGCATGCTTGTTGTTGTTGTGCACCATATATTTTTTTATACACTCTTTAGTTCATTGAGACTACGAGCTATTATAGTTAACTATATTCTTTTGGGGTCTGATCTATGTAGTTGTTTCTTTTTTCTTTGGATCATTGTTTACAATTACTTTTGATGCAATATTTGTGTGAAGAACAAGAACAAAATGGTGAACAAGTGTATTTGACAAAGATAAACATGACACATTTTGTTGGGCTAATTGGGTTGGCCTAGTACCATTTTCATTATAGAAGAGATAACTACCTACAACTATATTTCATAATTCCTCCTTTGAAGTCATAGGTTAGTTTAACTATTGGACAATGAGCTGATAGGAGTTTTGAATAGATTTGAATAAAAACTAAGAGTATTGAATTTTATCATGCAATGTTATTGTTGTCATTGCATGCTTGCTATTTTTGTGCACCATATATTGTTTTATACACTATTTATTTCATTGAAACTGTGAGCTATTGTAGTTGACTGTATTCTTTTGGGGTTTGATCTATTGTAGTAGTTTCTTTTTTCTTTGAATCATTGTTTAGAATTACTTTTGATGCAATATTTGTGTGAAGAAAAAGAACAAAATGGTGAACGAGTGTATTTGACAAAGATAAACATGACACATTTTGTTGGGCTGATTGGGTTGGCCTAGTACCATTTACATGGCTTGGCTAGATATTAAACAGTGAGCTCATGAGAAATGTATGATGCCCTAGCTTGTAGCTCGCGAGCCATCAAGACATTTCCTCGTGAAATGATCATAAACAAGGAGTACCACATAGTGAATATCAACACCAAAACAAATAAAGAGAGATCAAACACTTCACACAATGCCTTGAAGGTAATAGAAATGATGCCCTAGCTCTCAAAGCTCGCAGGTCATCAAGCATTCAAAATGAAAAGATGTAAACAATGCCAGTATTAAACAGTGAGCTCATGAACAATGTATCATGCCTTAACTTGCAGCAGCCCATGAGACACCAAGACATTTTCTCATAAAATGATCATAAACAAGGAGTACCACATAGTGTATTATTTTATTACTGATGTCCCTATTTGATCTAATCGGATCAATATAACAAATATAGCACTGACCAATCAAATAGGGACATGAGGTGCTCAAACAGTGAGCTCATAAAACAATATATTTAGTCTTAATAAAATCTTATAAAGCAATATATATTGTGGGAAGTGTTTGATCTCTCTTTATTTGTTTTGTTGTTGATATTCACTATGTGGTACTCCCCGTTTATGATCATTTCATGAGGAAATGTCTTGATGGCTTGTGGGCTGCAAGCTAGGGCATCATGAATTATTTATTAGCTCACTATTTGAGCACCGGCCAATCAAATAGGGACATGAGGTGCTCAAACAGTGAGCTCATAAACAATGCATGATGCCCTAGTTGTAGGTAGTTATCTCTTCTATAATGATGGAGTGAAAGGTAATGATCAATGAGGTTGTTGCTATCAGATCATACATTAATACATTTACTATTTTGAATTTGAGCTCGGGAATCATGCAATGTTATTGTTGTCATTACATGCTTACTACTATTGTGCACCATATATTATTTTATACACTGTTTATTTCATTAAGACTGTGAGCTATTGTAGTTGACTATGAGCTATAAGTAACATATATTGTGTAAAGTGTTTGATCTCTCTATTTATTTGTTTTGTTGTTGATATTCACTATGTGGTACTCCCCATTTATGATCAAATAGACAAAGCTCGAATGCCTACCTCAAGTGTCAGTGCCCTCTTCCCACACGGTGTCAGCCTCTTTGGGCACACCAAACTTGAATGCCTACCTCAAGTGCTAGTGCCCTCTTCCCATACAATTTCAGCCTCTTTGGGCATGCCAAACTCAAATTCCCTCTTCGCACCATGCAAAAGTGTAGTGTCATCTTCACGGAAGCTCTTCGAATTCACAAATTAAAAATGACACTTTCTTTTTCTTTTTTTTGTTTATAACCAAATGGGTGTCACAATTTATGAGCTCACTATTTGAGCACTGACCAATCAAATAAGGACATGAGGTGCTCAAACAATGAGGTCATAAACAATGCATGATGCCCTAGTTGTAGGTAGTTATCTCTTCTATAATGATGGAGGAGTGAAAGGTAATGATCAATGAGGTTGTTGCTATTAGATCATACATTAATACACTTACTATTTTGAATTTGAGCTCGACATCATGCAATGTTATTGTTGTCATTGCATGCTTGTTGTTGTTGTGCACCATATATTGTTTTATACACATGGAACAATAGATTTGGGGACTTAGACTTATGTTCAATCCTTAGTAATGGTTTGGGGAGCTAATTACTAGATGAGTGACTATAGTACCCTAGTTTGCATTATTAGATGATCTTGTTTAATTTGTGTTCATTTCATGCAAAGATACATGTAAAGGAAAATAAATTTTTGCATCTAAAGATTACATGTGTGTGTGTATATATATATATATATATATATATATAATAAATTGTATATACTATACAAGGAAAATAACTTTCAGAAGAAAATGCAAGAGTACAAGAATACATAAGAGGATGAACATAAATAATAAGGGTGCCAGACATTGCCTAAAGTGATAAATTTTTGACCTGGGTATGAATCTAGTGTGCCCCTGTGTGATCTAGAACCTTCAAAGAAAAGAGAGATGGGGGTTAGATAAAAAATATCTAAGAAATGAATGAAATCCTATTACTAATCCTCATCTACAATTATGCATGTGCATAGTCAAGCCATACACTTCTGAAAGAAAAACCAAGTTCACAGTCTCAATGAAATAAATAGTGTATAAAACAATATATGGTGCACAACAGTAGAAAGCATGCAATGACAATAATAACATTGCATGATGCCTGAGCTCAAATTCAAAATAGTAAGTGTGTTAATGTATGATCTAATAGAAGCAACCTCATTGATCATTACCTTTCACTCCTTCATCATTATAGAAGAGATAACTACCTACAACTATATTTCATAATTCCTCCTTTGAAGTATATATGTATGGACATGAGGTGCTCAAACAGTGAGCTCATAAATAATGCATGATGCCCTAGCTTGTAGCCTGCAAGCCATGAAGACATTTCCTCATGAAATGATCATAAACGGGGAGTACCACATAGTGAATATCAACAACAAAACAAATAAAGAGAGATCAAACACTTCACACAATGCCTTGAAGGTAATAGAAATGATGCCCTAGCTCTCAAAGCTTGCAGGTCATCAAGCATTCCAAATGAAAAGATGTAAACAATGCCAGTATTAAATAGTGAGCTCATGAACAATGTATGATGCCCTAGCTTGCAGCCCGTGAGCCATCAAGATATTTTCTCATGAAATGATCATAAATGGGGTGTACCACATAGTGAATATCAACACCAAAACAAATAAAGAGAGATCAAACACTTCACACAATATATGTTGTTTTATAAGATTTTATTAAGACTAAATATATTGTTTTATGAGCTCACTATTTGAGCACCTCATGTCCCTATTTGATTGGTTGGTGCTCTGTTTGTTATATTGATGCTATTAGATCAAATAGGGACATCAGTAATAAAATAATACACATACAGTTTTGAATTTGATCTCATAAAGATTAACTTTCAGAAGAATATAAATGAATGCAAACATACATAAGTGGATGAACATAAATAATGCAGGTACCAGACATTGCCTAAAGTAATGAAGTGTTGACCTGGGGTTGAATCCAGTATGCTCTTGTATGATCCAAAACCTACAAGGAAGGAAAAGATGGGGTTAGATCCAAAGGATCTAAGCAATGCCTGACACCCTATTACTAATCCTCATCTACAATTATGCATGTGCAACATGAATAAAAACTAAGAGTATTGAATTTTATCATGCAATTTTATTGTTGTCATTGCATGCTTGCTACTGTTGTGCACCATATATTATTTTATACACTATTTATTTCATTGAGACTATGGGCTATTGTAGTTGAATGTATTCTTTTGGGGTCTGATCTATTGTAGTTGTTTCTTTTTTCTTTGAATCATTGTTTATAATTACTTTTGATGCAATATTTGTGTGAAGAACAAGAACAAAATGGTGAACAAGTGTATTTGACAAAGATAAACATGACACATTTTGTTAGGCTGATTGGGTTGGCTTGGTACCATTTTCATTATAGAAGAGATAACTACCTACAACTATATTTCATAATTCCTCGTTTGAAGTCATAGGTTAGTTTAACTATTGCACAATGAGCTGATAGGAGTTTCGAATAGATTTGAATAAAAAATAAGAGTATTGAATTTTATCATGCAATGTTATTGTTGTCATTGCATGCTTGCTGTTGTTGTGCACCATATATTATTTTATACACTATTTATTTCATTGAGACTGTGAGCTATTGTAGTTGACTGTATTCTTTTGGGGTCTGATCTATTGTAGTTATTTCTTTTTTCTTTTAATCATTGTTTACAATTACTTTTGATGCAATATTTGTGTGAAGAACAAGAACAAAATGGTGAATGAGTGTATTTAACAAAGATAAACATGACACATTTTGTTGTGCTAATTGGGTTGGCCTGGTACCATTTACATGGCCTAGCCAGATATTAAATAGTGAGCTCATGAACAATGTATGATGCCCTAGCTTGCAGCCCGCAAACCATCAAGACATTTCCTCATGAAATGATCATAAACGGGGAGTACCACATAGTGAATATCAACACCAAAATAAATAAAGAGAGATCAAACACTTCACACAATGCCTTGAAGGTAATAGAAACGATGCCCTAGCTCTCAAATCTTGCAGGTCATCAAGCATTCCAAATGAAAAGATGTAAAAAATGCTAGTATTAAACAGTGAGCTTATGAACAATGTATCATGCCCTAGCTTGCAACCTGCGAGCCATCAAGACATTTCCTCATGAAAGGATCATAAACGGGGAGTACATACATAGTGAATATCAATAGAAAAACAAATAAAGAGAGATCAAACACTTCACACAATGCCTTGAAGGTAATAGCAATGATGCCCTAGCTCTCAAAGCTCGTAGGTCATCAAGCATTCCAAATGAAAAGATGTAAACAATGCCAGTATTAAACAGTGAGCTCATGAACAATGTATCATGCCCTAGCTTGTAGCCCGTGAGCCATCAAGACATTTCCTTGTGAAATGATCATAAACAGGGAGTACGCACATAGTGAATATCGATAGCAAAACAAATAAAGAGAGATCAAACACTTCACACAATGCCTTGAAGGTAATAGCAACGATGCCCTAGTTCTCAAAGCTCGTGGGTCATCGAGCATTCCAAATGCTAAGATGTAAACAATGCCACTGAAATTGATTTAATGAGAAGACAAAGCTCGAATGCCTACCTCAAGCACTAGTGCCCTCTTCCCACATGCAGGTGTCCACCTCTTCATGCATACCAAACTGGAATTCCCTCTTCGCGCCACGCAAAAGTGGTGTGTCATCTTCGCAGTAGCTCTTCAAATTCACAAATTACAAATGACACTTTCTTTTTTCTTTTTTTTTTTATTTATAACCAAATGGGTGTCGCAATTATGATGATATTGTCGCTATTATGACACCGTCGGGGGCACTTGCAAAACAAACACAAATTGTAGTGGCATCGCAAATTGGCGTCAAAATTTGACCCCAAATGTTGTAGTGTTACCTTTCTCATTTGTAGGGTTCACATTTGAGAGAAGAGGATTCAAAGTGGCACGGGAATTTTTTTAAATTGTTCACTTTGATGTTGTCAATCACTGGCAATATGATCCACTCAACATAATTGGAACAAAGCTTAGAGAGAATGGGAAATCTACAAGAAAATGTCAACATGAGAGTATGTCATCGATAAAAAAATTTAAAAACATGGAGTCCTGGGACGAGGTCAAAAAAGAAATGGAGAAATACGCCATTGTAAATAATATTTCAATACAAGAATTGCCATCACAAATTATGGCATTGCACAAATAGAAAGGAAAAGTGCAGCCCATGACATCGTACAATTTGTACCAAAATTTTCTCAACCATTTAGAAAATCTATTCCAAAAGACCTAGTGGATGAATGTACATATGGTAATTGGACTTGAACCAAAAAAAATTATTTTTGGGAAATGAGGAAGAATCTCGACAAGCCAAAGCCCTCTGCAGATCTTTATGACGTCGAAGAGGATAAAATATTTAGCGAATTGTGGAATAAGGAGCATCCAGATGAAGCATATCACAGTAATGATTATCATCCAGATAATGAGTATGAGCAAGATTTTGTGAATCCCACATTCACTAATGTATATTCAATTAGTAGTGGAGTTGATGTATCCACAAAAGAAAAATATACCAAAGGGGCAGATATTGTAGAAAAAATGGGCTACCTAGGTTGGGGTGGTCTGGGTCCCAGAGGAAAAGGGCCTTGGTCTCCACCTGACCCACCAATTCTACCAAAATATGGTGAGAAACCAGGCCTTGGAGTTGAGTCATCAAATTCATCAAAAAAAAATACTACTCAGTCTCATACCCTTGTAATTTCATTTGTTCTAGTTTCAAATCAGGTTCCACATATTACAAGCACTCAAATTCAATCTGAATCAAGTGCCACTCCCATTGGTGTGGATATCATGGGTAGTACTAGTGGTCCAAAAAGGACATTACAGGTGGACATGGGATTAGTGGATCCCAGAGATCAAGGCAATGTCAAGAAGAAAAGGTTATGACAAGTACAACAATGCTAACAGTGATTGTGAGTCCAACAATTGCCACACCTTTAGGACAAAACCATCAGAACAGTCCAAAAACTTCAATTATAATGGGTTAGGGTGTTGCTAATCCTCATGGTATAATTAGGAGAACCATAGGCAATATAGGTGGAAGCTCATACACCACTACAAGTGTTATTTCACCTTTCAAACATTCAATTTTGTCAGAAAACCCTACTTTTTGTTACAATGATTTTGTAACTAACTTTGAACAATAAAAAATTAGGAATAGACAAAATACTAAGACATTAAAGAGGGATGCAGTTGTTGTAGCTTGTGATGCAGAACCTGCATCGAATAGATTATTTCCCACATATGACCCAAAGAAAGAAATGATGGAGTTCATGGTTGTTATGCCCCTAGCTAGAGATAACAATCCACCAGAGATTCAGTTAGATCCATCTAAATTTCAAGTTAGCACCCTCCAAATGGATTTATCCAAAATAAAAAATGTGGACAAGATAAATGTGTCAAAAATGACCAACCAAGTGGTCTATAGTTTAGTGATGTAGTTGGAGAGAGAGAAAGGAAAGCTTCAGGGCACAATAAATAAGTTAAAGGAAGACCTAGAAAATGAAAAGGCAAAGAGAAAGTGGCAGATAAAAGGTGCAAAGAATTAGAGAATAGGATAAAAAATTCATCCTCTAAAGAAGAAATTGGACATCAAGAACATATGGATGTAGAACTAAAAATTATGAGGAAAAATTTGGAAGAGAGAAATAAAAAACTTGAGAATGAAAAAGTCTCTTCATTAAGTCTATACAAAAGCATTGAGAATGCGGCACAAGCAAACAATAACTTAAATAAAGAATTGGAGAATGAGAGGGTAAAAGAAAAATAATGGGAAGAGAAAGCAAAATAGTGGGAAGAGAAAGTAGAGAAAATAGAAAAACATAGTGAACACTAGTTCTCAGAAATGAGAGAAGAGCTAAAGAAGGCAAATAATACAATTAAAGCTTATGAAAACAACTTTAATGACCGAGTAAATAATACAATCAAGAAAATAAAAAAGACTTTTGGGGGAAAATAAAGGTGACTATTGATAGGTTGTGTGATTGGTTTGAATTGAATGAAAGTCTTAGAGATGTTTTTGGGAAGCTGAAAGAGGACATTGAGAAGAACAAATTTTTTTGTCAAGGACATAATACTGCAAAGCAGATTTTGTGACAAATCAACACAACCAGTGACATGCATTTGGAAAACAAGGGAATTCATGACCGTGTTCGTGCATCAATAAAGGTGAAATCTATCTTTCAAAAATGTTAGAAACTAATAGAAGGAGAGGAAATTCTGGCCTTATTTGGGACAAAGCTTTCCAAGATGAATAAAAAAACAACCAAAATGATAACTCTTGGTTTGTCGAGTCCTGGTCCTAATAATTCATCAACGAATTTTGTTGGAAGAGAAGCTTACAAAAAAATGTTAGAGGACACAATGAAGTCTGATTTAGGAAAGCTTCCTCAGGACACAAATCATGAAGGCATTGCAAAGTGCATCAAAACATTGACAAATTTGAATGCAGTATTGGAAGGATCGTTGCTTTCAAGTCACTCTTTTAAGTATGGATGGCTGATGAGGTTGCAGGTAATTTACTATAACATGACAAATATTGACCTTCCAAGCAATGCAAAATGGAGCATACTAAACAAACTAACAAAATCATCTTGATCTCATCAATCATAGTATGTGAAAGTACTTTCAGTTTCAATCATCTCTATATTTTTTCTAATTGCTTGAATTGAGTTTAAAGTAACAAATTTGAACTTTGTTTTTTGAATAGGATCAATGTAGCAGATGTTATTGCTAATTTACTAAACCATCCTATCAAATGCATAAATGTATAGTTGTAGAGATGTTGTAGTTGTCATATTGATTTTGATTTTGAGACTTCAAATTAGGCAAATCAACCTGAAGCTATTGTTTCTCCCTTGTTTCTATAAAAGGGAATTCAAGGTCATCGGCTAAGGGTAATGAAATTGAAATTGGGTATTGAGTCATTGAATTTTGTAAACAAAATTGTTACATTGTATCATATTTGTAAATAAATTAATGCAAATCAGTATTTCTAAGAATTGTAACATATGAATTGCTATGTTGTCAAAAAAACTATAATGAAAATCTACAAGAATTGTACCATATGAGTTAAATAATGCAAATGAAAACCATTATTAATTGTAGAATTGAATCTTGTTGACATTATCAACCATATTCATATTTTTGACATTGGAATATGCTATTATGTATGATTGATGATGAGATACAAAACTAACAGTAGACTACAGGAAAGAGTTTAATAAATACCTAGTAACTTAGGACATGCTACTTCTACAACAGTTCAAGTTGCCACATCATATCATTATCGGGATCCTCAAATTCATCACCATCAACTTCATATCTTTCTTGGTTCTTCGATATGTTTTCTTCACTCTACATACCTTCGCTTAACTGATGTTCACCGCTAGAAGTACCAGTACATGAGTCAATGACATCATTATCTCTAGCACTCCAACTTTGGTTTCAAATGTTACCCAACCCTCTTCTCTAACATTTCTTCCTCCAAAATTTCAGTGCTCTTTTGTAAGGAAAAGTATTGACTTCATACCTAGATGGATAAAGCCTCAAGCAATTTTCCAAATTCTTATCTAGTTTGTTTCTTATCTTTGACTTTAGGAATCCCAAAGAACTAAAAATATCTTATCCTCCACCGGCCCCAATATCATGGTCAAAAATAAATTAGCAAGCTTGAAAAATTTTGATATTGAATCAATCAACATTTCGCTCTCAGCTAGATTTTCCAAAGGCTTGTTACCGATCCATCTTCGTGGGGGTTCTGCATAATATTATATTGATCCCTCATTGTCTGTGAAAAATGACTTGATTTCTCTCTCAAATGAGATTCATCTAAAATTCCATTTAGAGTTACTCCATTTAACTCTTTGGTTTTGCAAAAATGGTCTATCAAAGTTAGTAGCCTAGTTCAAAAATATTTCAAATTGTTCATACTCCAATATCAAGGAAACACAATAGCTATGGATTCAAGTAGTTTGACTAGAGGGAATCTTGCTCTAATCTATGAGGAAATATCATAGGCAATGTGCTTCATAGAAGCTATTATAGACTCATAGATCTTGGTAAAATCTTCCCTTTTAACACTTGATAGTTGCTTCTTGGGGTTCTTTCTTGGTTCCTCGGACTCGAGCCTGGAAAAGTAGTGCATTGGTATCTCACCTCTACGAACTTCTGCACATAACTCCCCATTTGCAACGATCTTTAAAAATTTATCAAGATTGTCCAAATGTATGCTTTTCAGCCAGCTAGCAAATTTTACATCATCACATGATCGATAGAGATTATCGAGTATCATGCATGTCAATTTATGCAGCGCAAAATATTCTACAATATATATAGCTCTTTGTTGTGCCTTTTTCATTATATTTCTCATTTCCTAAAGCATGGGGAAAAGACCTACTAACGTTAAGAGTGTCTCTACATTAATTAACATTTGCAATAGTGTAGGAAATTTTGGTAGCCTTGCTTCTTCATAACTTGAGTTAATTAGACCAAGCAGTGATTGATATTCTAAAAAAACTTGATGTGTTGGTCCATCCAAAGAGATCCACCTGGTATCATTATTCTTAAGAAGCTAATTCCCGTCAGTTAGTCCTTCAAAAAAGTGTTGAAATTCCCTCAATCATTTCAGACTTTGACAGAAGTATTGGTAGAGTTCTTTGATTAAAATTTGCAGTTTTTGTATTGGAGCATGCTTGCTGACAACTCCAAAAGCTAGATTCATTCTGTGGGCCATGTAGTGAATGAGAGTAATGTAGGATACACAAGAAGATTGTATCTTTGTGCAAAGACCACCCATGTGGCCTTACATTACTAAAGCTCCATCCGCTCCAACACACATCAAATTTTTGGCAATCGTCATGTCATTTATACCTCCATATTCAATTAGAGAACTCTTTACTAGTTTAAATAAATTTTCCGATGTCGCATTATCCTTCATTTTAGCAACACTTAGTGGATAAGGTTGATCGATAAAATTGTGTTCAGTATAAACATGCATGCATACCCAAGAAGTACTATCTACTGTTGTAACCTGTCTAAAGACAATGCAATAAAATTTGACTCTTTAATTTTTGCGTTTAGATCCTCTTTTTCAACCTCGGTAAGACAACTTGCCCATTCCCATCAACTGTTTATTGACCAGTGATTGTTAGGATAGTTACAAACTTTCAAAAAGTGTAATAAAGCACTCAATAATGGGTAGTATGTCATAGGACGCCCTCTTCTCAAAATATTAAAGACAACACTTAACTGAACAACTTTTCCCATTAGTTCTATTTCCAATGCTTTTCCAAAACAAGCTTCAATAGAGCCTTTAACTTCACTAGGCTTCATCTTTATATTCTGCTAAAATTCAAATAATTCTACATTCCTAACATATTGAGATTCCTCCTTTGTTTTCCATCTTATCACTGATTTTTGAACTTCATCTAGGGTTTTCTTTTCATAAAATTTATCCATATGCTTCTCTATGGTGTCAATTTTTAGCTGCAACCTCTTTTCCTTCTTATTTATCTTGGTACAAATCTTACATCTGCATTCTACCGAAGGCTCACTTTCAATTGGATTGTCCACTAGTTCAATGAATCGATACTTTGACACCCATTCTACTTGAAAATTCCTCGACAGATCCCACATCTGATCTTTTTTCGATTCTCTATCATTCTTTGAATTGTATTTTCTTTTCTTCTTCCCTGCACCATCATCTTCTCTTACATTCTTGAAGTCTCATCCAAGTCGATTATATCATTATGGATACTCTAGGTATTTAACTGAAAATATTGTTCAAGTTCATCATGATCTGAGATATCAGGTTTGTTGACTTCTTCAATATACCATGTAGGTTTAAGTTGTAAATCTTGAAAATCTTCTTGTGATGAAGTAGCTTCCTAATTTTGGCCAGAAACATTTCCAACACCATGACCAAAGTACGATGATAATGTTCTTCATTTTTCTGGCCTCTCTTGGCTTTCCCCATATATGGGAGCCTTACCCTTATTCTTGTTTGACATCTCGATTATTCAATGAAATAAAGGCTAACAACCTACCAGTGCAAAAATAAAAAGTTTACTTGTTGAAGAAGTGACAATAGAACTATAATATATATAAATATGATTCATTGACCCTTAAATCATGTATGAGGTCTCCCTGATCACCATTGTTCACTAATTGGTCCCCACTAAATAAGAATGACCTCAAAATTACATAGTCAAAGAATAACAATCACTTACCTTTGCCTCAAATTCAATTGCAGTCGTGACTTGCCAATGCAGTCAAGACTCAACAATCCAAACTTCACTATCGATCAAATTGAACTGAACCAAATTGTGTATAATAACATTGATCTATGAATGTATTTATACTAATCCTTTTTTGGAGAATTTGGTGGGAGGTATTAGGTCTACAAATATTTGGTGAAGCCTACATAATTATAACACATCTTTTGTTATTTCTGAGGTGATTATGGGTCGTCCAATACCTTGGTATGATTAATAAAGTTGGCAAAAATGCATAGGTTTGAGACGTGTTTGTAAAATGTCAGGTGAATTTGGGACCACCTATAAATATATATGTATAAAACTATTGGCGAATATAAGCCATCCATTTGGGGCTTCTTTGAAATTATAGGTGAATGTTTAAAACTTGACGTGTCCAAAAATTATATTCCATTGGCGATAATGTGAAAGAAATGGAGAAAATGAAATAAATTGATGGGCGATGGGCCCGAGAATTAGACCCAATATTAATAAATTCTGAGCGATAGGGTCAATCCAATATGTGCAATATATTGGCCAAATCCCAGGTTGATGACATGTGACATTCACCAAATGGTTTATAGTCGCCACTAAAGTTTTCACTGCTAACCACATTGCAGAAGAGATGACAACTCTCCAAATATGTAAGGTGGCGACAAAAAAAGGGTCCAATAAATTATGGCTCAAGGGTGATTCTTTTAATATAATTAATTGTATCAAGGGCCATGACATCATGGACAATAGGACACATCATGGAGCAAATTAATGAGTATTTAAGTAGTTTCATGGAGACCTATGTCACCCATGCTTACCACGAAACCAATGTTGTGGCTGACAACCTGGCCAACTTCGGTGTCTGACGGGATGACATCATTTATTGGCACAACAAAAATGGGTTAAATAAGGACATCATTAACCTTATTAGATATGAGAAAATCCATGATCATCTCGAAATGATATGTAGGCTTAATGAAAGTGACATTTAATCTAATGTTAAATTGTATTTATTAATTATATATAATCAAGTAAATCAAATTAACATGCAAATAAAGATACCTCAAGGAACGTGGCATGATGCCCTTCGCTGTCTGTTGTGAACGTCAATGGTCCACTGGTGAACATCTAATGCACATGCACAATAAGTTATGATACAATTATTTATATAATTACATAATAATCAAATATATTAATTAAAATGTTTTATTCAATACATACTTGTGGAATTGACGACGATGTGTAGAAGGGGACATGAGGATCATTGCCACTGCCACTGCCACCACCACTAACACTCATGCCCTGAATTTTCATCATATTCAATAGATACTAAATTAATTAGTTATTCTTTTATAAATGAAATATGATCAAAGCAATTTAATGAACTTGGAAATATTTACCTATGTGTCAATGCCAAATGTCATATTTAGAAAGCTATCAGTCATCATTCCAGGATCCTCTTCCTCTCTCTCGCCAGTACCAAATGTGCATAAGGATCCACATGATTGACAAATATGCCCCCTCAAGGATTGACCATGGTCACCCTCAACTAAAGGAGTGGCACACTGAATGAGAGTCTGTGTTAGAGCACTAATTGTGCCTAGTGTGTCTGCCTCTACATTTTCATTCACAACGGAAGGAATAGTAACATGATCCACCTGTGGCTTGCCAATAGGAACCCTAGGTGCGTTAGGGTCATGATGTGCCCCTGCTTGATCAAATGATGACCCCCCTCCTCTACCCTGAGAATCTAGAATGTCAAAATAATTTGGCACCTCCTTGAGTACAAACTCGCAATAGAGTTTCCTCAAGAAATATATAGGAATCTCATGATTGTTACAAGGAGGTGAATCAAAGACCATCCACCATCTCTCCCAAAAATTGTTTTTAATGTCTTCATTTAAGTACCAATGAATTGGGAACCTCCTTGTTGTAGCTGTAAGAGTATTTGTGTCCCCTGGTTTTTTAAATAGCTTGCAAATGTCATCTTTTGTGATTTTTTTCTTTTTTATGTCCGCATAAGATAATTTATTTGCATAATATTGTTTTTGTTCTTCTCTTTTATCCCGCCATAAATTAATTTTCCCAATAACTGAGCTTACATGGGTCAAGATTGCTTCCAGTGATTTTGCAAGTCTTTCCCTTCCGGGATTTGTACCACTAGAATCTTTTAACCTAGTAATTAAAGATTCTAATTCTTTTTTCCCTCTTTCAATTTGGTTCATCAAATTTTGTTGTGTTCCAGGAGGAGGTTTCTTGATTAGTGGAAGCAATTGAGGTTCATTTTCTTCTTTTGTTTCTTCATTCAGTTCTTTATGAGGAGACGAAAGGTTTGGTGGAGGGTTTGGTTGAGGGAGATTATTTCTTCCTGGCAATTAAAAAAACTAGATTTTAAAATCTTCATTTCACACAAATTTAAACAAAAAAATTGCTACAAAATTGAAAATTTAAAACAAATAAGAGGCATGGGCTGTAAAATGACTTACATCTTCTTCCGAATTGAACCTGATGACGCCATGGAGCCATTTTATGGACGAATCAATGAAAAAATTTGGATTCCAAGCCTAAGCAATACTGTGTGCGTGCTTGGGATGTCTTTCTTAGCTACAAATGCAGGTTTGAGGAAAGCAAAATAAGCCTTCCAACTCGTAGCAAGCTATATATAGACTTTTTTCAAAGCACGTGCGCGCTATAGGGTGCATGCACTTTGAAAAACACTAAAAAGCATTTTTCAAACCATGTGCACCCTATAGGGCGCATGCGGTATGCTTTGCATTGCCCAAGCCTTAGGCTTGGGCAACCCAAGCCATAAAAAATGTTTTTCAAAGCGCGTGCACCCTATAGCATGCACGCGGTATACTTTACATTGCCCAAGCCATAGGGCGCGCACCCTTTAGTGTGTACACACTATGGCTTGATGGGGGACCAAAAGGCAAAGTGGCACCTTTTTGGTACCCCATCTTTGTGCATATACCCTATCACCAAATTTGACAGAACCAACATTTCAATTTTCTAGAACTTAGTAAATTTATTCTTGTCTCCTATCATGTGGTTTGAGTAGCCACTGTCAACCACCCAAATATTTTTCCCTTTTGTATGGAGTGTTGTTTGAAATAACAAATTTGACTCTCTTATCTTTCATCCTCTTTTTTCAAATTTGTTTAGTTGTAATCCTATTTTCTGTCATAACTTTTGATTTTGATTTTCTTTTGGAGGGGGTCTCTACTGTCTTCTTTTGTCTTACAACCTTTTTTTTACAATTTTTTGTAGTATGACCAATATTATGAAAGTTGTAGCACATTATGTTATTATTTAACATGAAAGTGGAAGAATATCCACTTAACTGATTTGATCTTCTTCTATATTCATTTCTTTTGTGGCCTAGCTCATTATAGTTGTAGTAAATAATATCCATATTTCTCAATGGAGCAAAAGGATTCTTTCTTGTAAAGTTTACAATAGGTCTATTTAAAAGTCCACAATATAAAATATTATTACCAAAAACATTGCATTTGTAACAATATCCATAAAATTTAGGGGGATACCAATTATTGAAGAGAGAATGTCTCCATGTTGATCTTCTTCGAGTAGCAAGCCTTGGTCTTCTAAATTTTCTTCTAATGTCTTTGACCTTAGTGAATCCGTCATCCTCGTACTTGATTTTCTCTTTTGGGGTAGTGTTCTCTTCTTTTTTAGAAGCGACAACAATTGTCTTCATGTTTTTAGCTATGAAGTTCAGGTTTATCTTCTTCCTTGGTGTGTTACTCACTATGAAGGTCTTCTCCTCTCTATTTGTGCTTGAGGATATAAAGTGTATATCTTGTTTAGACAAATATTTCCTAGTTGAACATTGACCAATCTCATACCTAATACTTGTGGGATCTTTATAGTATTTTTTTCTTCTTTAATGTGTCATTCAATGCACTGGTGCTACTCTCATGTTTTATTATCAGTTATAGTCTTTTTTGCATTTCACAATTTCATTTCTCAAGTTGACCACTTCTTGGTCTAACTCTTATCACCTCATTTCCTTTGCATCAAGATCTGATTTCATCACTTCACACATTCTTTTGGCTTCTTCTACCTGAATTTTTGGATTTATCATGTTCTAATCAAATTCTTCAAGGCTCTTATTTTATCGGTTTTATTCCTCTAAGACCGAGCTCTTGTATTCAATGTGTTCTCTCTTCAATTGTCTTAGTTCCTCAAGTGCACACTCTAGTTCTCCTTCTAAGTAAACTTTTGCATTAGTGTCACCTTCCTCATCACTACTAGATGAAATAAGGTCTTTAGATTGAGTCTTGTTGTTGCTCTTTGATGTCTATTTCTCATCAAAAACTTCTTGAGCCATGAATAGACTAACTTCTTTTTCATCTTCACTTCTGCTATCAGTTAAATTTACTTTCATCATTGTCAATGGTAAGAATTTAATCTTCTTCTTTGAAAAGTTTCTTCTCTTAGACTTATAAAATTATCTACCTTTATCCTTGACACTTACCTCATCATTTTCTTATTTTTTTCTAATATGAACACTTTGCTACAAAGTGACCTATCTTTCCACTATTAAAAGATTTAAAGGGCGGCTTTGCTCTATATTTGCCCAAACCTTTCTTTAATTTTCTTACAAAGTTTTCTTTAGCAGTTTCAATTTCATCTCCATCATCATTACTTGGAACTTATTTTCCTTTCCTCTCAGTAGTGAAAGTATCTTCTTTCTTGGAATGTTCAACACTTATAGTTCGCATCTCATAAGTTGATGATGAGCCAATTAGCTCATCCATAGAGAAACTACTTAAGTCTTTTGCCTCCTCAATAGCCAAAACCTTCATGTCATATTTTATTGTCAATGATCTTAGCACTTTCTTAACTACTATCACATCATTTGGAACCTCTTTACCAAGTCCTCTAACAACACTGACCACTTCATCTACTCTCAATAGATAATCAATATATTTTTCATCTTCTCTCATTTTCAATTCTTCAAATTGAGCCTAATATTTTGCAGCTTGGCCTCCTTCACTTTCACATCTCCTTCATAAATTATTTTTAGTTTGTCCCATGTATCCTTTGCAAGCTTACAAAGCAAGACCTTAAAAAACTAGTGTTTGTTAACCTACTAAGTATAACATGTTCGACTTTGACATTGTACTCATATTCCTTAACATCTGGATCAATGAGAGGGGTTGAAGGGACATTGTACCCATTTATAATAGCCATCCAAACATCATAACCTAGGGAGGACAAGTAGTTTTCCATTCTTTTGCTCCAAAAGGCATAGTTAGTGCCATCAAACATGAGGACTTTCATAATAGTGGACTCTTGCTTAGACATTGTGTTCATAAACTAGGATCTACCTAAGTTGGAGAAAGCTATACAACAAGGAGTCTAAGGCTCTGATACCACTTGCTGGAATCACCGTTGTCATTACACCAAAGATTGAACAATCAAAGAATGCCAACAACCAGAGAAAAGGATCCATGGGAGGCAGTTAAGCACATGTCATGAATCCATCGGTCAACGTTGAGTGGTACCTTCACCTAGAGGGGACAAAGGCACCAACCTCCCAACAATGTTCCCTACAATATTGATAGTCGTTCTCCCTCTTCTCCTCCTCGAGGATGCAAATGAGGTTACAACCAATTTGCCAAAAGAGATTTTGGTTCCCAATCTCATTGTTCTTAGTAGTTGAGAATTAGAGATAATGCTACATGTAGACGGTCTCAACCCTCACAATCTCCTTTTGTCTCTTCTCACAAGCATGATGAGCTCCTAATTGGCTAAACTTTGGTAAGGTTCCTCAACTAGAGTTTGATGTCTCTCTAATTTGTGCTCAACAACCTTTAGATAATAATCCTAAGAATGCACTCACTAATTAGAAGTTGATTTATAATAATCATATCTCAAATGACCCCTCTCCTTCTAGAATTGTATTAACTTCATAGAATTATTGTATTTCATATAAATTTGATCTCATTTAGATTTTGGAGTGTATATTTTACTATTTATTTTTTAATTTGTACTATTATCTTTTAATTTAATTAACATATTAAAAAATCTCTATGTATGTTCTCTTCGACAACTATGTAATCCACCGTTATAGATTCGTTAAGGATGATATCGTTATCATATTAACTCCCCTCCCAAATTTAGGGATTTCCAAGCGAAGGAGGGAGAGTCTATCCAGCTATCAGATAGTTAAATCTAACTAGAGAGGGACTTGGTGATCTGATGGGTGGATAGACGCTGGTGCAAAGGAGCAACTTTGTGATTCCTTCCACTTATTAATATTTCTCGCCTGTGACAAATTTAGATTTTTCTGTTTTTAAGATTGCCCGCCACTAGAAATTCAATATCTTTCACTTCGAAAGAAATCCCGCCATTAGGTACTGCTATTAGCCACAATTATCTCTATTTAAGATTTTTCTGTGTTAGGTATTACAGATAATCTCTTTACTCTCTTCTTCAACATTTTTCAAGTGACAATCATGCCTACCCAGGATGCATTCTACACACTTCCTGATTCTCTTCTGTCTTTCATACTAACAAAAATCCCAATGAAAGAAGCTGTCAAATCTTCTATTCTTTCTAAGAGGTGGAGATTTATATACACCCAGATGCCTGAACTCACTTTTTCTCCACATCTTGTTTTAGGGTCTGCTTGCACTTCCCTCGATCAGCTCCTCATGTCAAGCGTTGAGAATATTATTTCCAACATCTTGCTTCTGCACTAAGGAAATTTAGAGGCATTTCACCTCCACAACACTTGGTTAGGTAATACCCAACGGCAGCATTTCTCCCATGAAAATCTATGTAAATGGGTAAGATATGCATCTTGGTGTAATGTCAAACATCTCACTCTGTTTGATCGCAACGTGCCTTCAATAGCAAAGCTTGACAATGATTTAAAAGAAATCCCACCTCCTGCTCTCTTTTCATGTTTAAGTCTGGTAACACTCTACCTGAGCGAGTACGTTCTCACCAGTTTCCCAAGAAATTTTGTTGGATTCCCCCACCTTATTACTTGTGAACTCCGAGATGTTCAATTGACAGATGAATCTACAAAAACTTGAAATAATAGGATATTCTGGGCTAGGTAATGTCGAAATTGTTTCATCCACTATTGAACGTTTGAGTATGGAGAGAGTAAAGTCTCTATCTATTAACTGCCCAAAACTCAGATTTCTGTCAGGATACATGATTGAGGATTTGAATGTGAATGGTGTAAGGTTTTATGAGCTTTCTTATGCCATCTTTGATCTTGAAATGCACCGTGGGGGTACTCTAAGAGAATTGAACATGGATTGCTCACAAGGAAACAGTCCAGGAGTTATCTCAGCGAGTAGATTTCTTCACATCATGGCCAACTTTCAGTCCTTGAAGACACTTGTCATATACATTGCCGAACCCTTTGAAAGAGAATCAGATACGGGTGTTCCTCTATTTGACCTACTTCACAGGCTTCCAAATCTTCAGGTGCTCTCTATATTTGGCTTCTTTATGCAGGTATTTTCACACGTGAAACTCAAGCCCAATGGTTATAATTAGTAGTTCAAGGTCATGCATTTTGAATATGTGTAAGTAAAAGATGAAAGTGCTTCTTATTTAGCAAGTCATTAGAACTTGTCTGGGTGAGAGAAATAACTCTTGCTTAAATTACTTAATCATAGTATTGCAATGCAGGAGCTGGCAAGAGATCCCATACCTGAGTGTGTCACCCCACCACATCTTAACCTCAAGAAAATAAGCGTAGAAATTCTTGAGTTCGATCACAATGAAGTTGTAGTGATAAGTTGCTTGATTCAGAGTATGCCTTCTCTTGAAGCCTTGAAAATTCAGCTACCTGATGAATATAATGAGGGGCAGTGTTTGAAACTTTTTAGAGATATTATGTATCTGAGGAGAGCATCCTCATTAGCAAGGATAATTATACGGGATGGTGCGTGCCGAGTTATAGGCTGAAAAACTACGGCCTTTGAACCTTATAAGTGTGTCCTCTGTAATGCCCTGTTTATAGTATTTGATTGTATACTCTTTTTCACTTTTATTTCGAAAAGTTGTTTATGTTGGTTAAGCTCCATCTAAGATATAGAAAGTGGGAAGGACTAGTCCCTCTTAGAATGAAGATAGATGCTCTCAAGTTCAAATCAAAATTTGATTTTTTATAAAGAAAATCAATGCTCACTCATTCAAACCACTGTCATCACTCTCACGAAACAATACAACATTAAAACCAGTTCAATCATAATATTAACATGCAGCTGAACTATTCTTCAACTCTATCAATTATCATGCAAACTGCACAATCGTTCTGCTGGGTTGTACTGTTATTGTTTACCTTCAGTGCAAACTGAGTTGGAGCTTGGGCTTTGGTGTCTACTCATCTCATGCTCATTTCAATAACTGCCTTCATTGTTGGCATACTCGTTTTCCACTATGAAATTCCACCGGGCAGCCCTTTCACAGCTATCGCACAGCTGATCGTGGCATCCATCAAGAAGAGAAACTTATCTCTGCCCTCTGATCCAGCACTCCTCTACCATGACCAAGCCAGCTCCAAGATCCTTGTTACACCCAGATTTATATTTTATTTCGATCATGATTTTTTTGAGTTATGAATCTACGAGGATTTCATTTTGACATTCAACAAGAACATTCTAATTGACTTTGTTTTTTTAAAGAAGTAAACACTTTTGATGATGAGCTATGAACAGGTCTCTGACTTCATCCACACATAAACACTCAACAATAACACCTATCATACTAAGAAGAACAATTCTAAAACAAAGACCAGAAACTTATCTCTGCTCTGCGATCTGGCACTGCTTTATGATGACCAAACATGTAGGTATCTATTAATTTTATATTTTATTTTATAAGAATTTCTTTGAAAGAGAGGCAAATACTTTTGATCTCTCCCTATGAACCTATGAGATTAAGTATGAGGCATCTTATCTGAACTTAAACATTCAATAATAACATTCCAATCACTCCATCAATTATCATGCACCTATCAATTATTATGCACTCAATCAATTAACATGCACTGTCTTTTAGAACTTACATGACTATTATGGGCTTCTCATCATTTGCAGGGTTGGAATATAGTGGATAGGGGCAATTATCTCCAGACTTATCTTATTTGTTGGATCAATTTGTAGAAACTGACAGAGTTGTGTAATGTCCTTCTCTGTTGGACATGTGGCCCTTCATGTTTTGTATCTCTTTCTTTGATTGAATAAGTTTTTATCCCTCTTTTAATAAAGAGCTTCTACGATTATTCTTCTAAACTTTACTTTCCTTGAATCACGGTTATGACTAGATACTTAAGAACAAGAACTGAAAGGTTAATCTTCATTGGAAGTCTCCCAGTTTCTAAAATCTTGTAGAATTATGACAATATAGAAAATTGATCAGTGTTAAAGTGCAGACTGCTAAAGAATTTTGAAAGATATGAAAATCAAATTTAATTGATTGTAAATTCACATTTTAATGCTGCAATAATATCTTGCAAGGCCTGGGGCCTGCACTTCTCCAAAGTAACCACTGCATGTAATTTTCCACTAAACATTTATATTTACAATTTTTACTGTCCACAAGCAAGGTGAGACAGATTTATAGAAGCAACACTCTTCTCCATGGAGTCCCTGTCTTGGAGTCAGTTGCACTCTAAAGTTTGCAATCTTATGCAAATAAAATTTGCAGAAATTTTCATCCATTAATACATCCCTTTGTTTTTCTGTTGTTAACTGAAAATTCTTGCCATTTCAAAATGATTTAGATTTAGAAGTTGTCTTTTTTTCATGTTCTTTTCCTTTTTAAGTGGTTGGGTTTTCTATTAGGGCCTCTGCTCAACAAGAAGATTTTCGAGTGACTTTGTGATTTCATCAGCCTCTTAGATGTTGTCTGTTTTTCATGTTCTTTTCTTTTTTAAGTGGTTGGGTTTTCTATTAGGGCCTCTACTCAACAAGAAGATTCCTAGTGAATTTTTGATCTCATCAGCCTCCTTGCTCTGAAGGGAAGGACCATAAACACAATTGAAATTTTGAGGTGCCTTTATTATGTGTCTGGTGTCACTATAAGACTGTTAAAGACTTTTCCCAGGTCCTTGTTATATGCCTAAACCCTGAGCTGCCTAAACCTGTAAAATTGTTGAAGACTTTCCTATGTCCTTGCAATATGTGAACCAGCAGCTCCTTTTGAATCAACAACAACTCTTTACCATCATAGGGTCTCTCTATCTAAAGATTCTTCACATTATCAAAACTCTTTCAATATGACCTCTCACTGGAATGTAAAGACCCACATTCAGCACTTCTGCACCACTAAAATGAATTATAAGCATGACTTTTACAAACCATCTCATGATAGTTGAAAGTAGCCCATAAGCATTTCCTTGTTGCAGGGCTCAAGAGATTTAGGACAATGTGGCATCTTGATGCCAAGCAAACACCATATCAACACCCACAGAAAACACCTAGAAAACCAGAGCCACCTTGCTGGGAACCCACAACTCCAGTATATCGTAAAGAGCACACCAACAAAGCATGATTAGAACCCACAACTCCTTTGCCGGCTTTTCCCTCATGAATGCCCACATGCCAGTTTTTGGAAAGAGGATCATGTCTAATAACAAAGAACGTGAGAAGAAATGCTTTTCAAGTCCCAATCAAGATAAAGTAAATTTTCTGTAGCATCTTTGTCCACCCCACAGTTAATCAGCCGCTGTGTTGGAGGCCCTTTGGGAATTTGAATAGACAACTTCCTTGAATCGAAGGCTTAAAGTTACATACTAGGCCTTCTCCAAAAGTCTTCTTAGCTGCCAATTTGGACATGAGCCTTTCTACAAGTTAATCATTGCAAGGGAGTCTCTGTCTATTATTGAGTAATGAGCACCTAATGAGGTGACCAGCACAAACCCTCCATATATGCATGAATTTGTGCAAGAACTTGTACATTATTCGCAATTTTTCTTTTATGCATCAGTTATTCACACCTCCATTTTCAAACTTTTTAACTAAATTCGTCATTATACAGTTGTGGGTTTAGGAAACAGCAGCTTGGATAGTGTTCTAAACTTTTATTTTTTAACTAATCTATTTTGACATACTTCTGGTTTCAAAATATAATTAAAAAAATAATATTAAAAATTTAATGTTTGAGGATTGAATTAGCATTTTTTATATAATTTCAAATCTTATAAAGCTCAAAAATTTCATAAATATAATAGAGATTTAAGATGATTACAAACATTATAATTTAAGAGTTCTCTTATAATTCATAAAATAAGTCAATATAGATATTTCCTTGTCTATTTTACATAGAATTTTGTAAATATAGATATAAAAGAGTTCATACAAGAAAAATAGATTAAAATATATAGAATATTACACAATACATTATTAACCAAACAAAATAAAAAAATCAGTATTCTGAAGCTCTAGTCTCTTTAAATGTATGACTCTGAATACATAGTAGAGATGCTGTCATCCCATTCTAGAGATGACAACAAAAGATCATTTTCCAAAGAGAAGAATGTTATGATTTTTTTTATTGGAATAAGACAATAAAAATACACAGTTAATAATGAAGGTAGCAGCTGAGAAACTCCAGAATCAGAAAATCACCAGCAGCAACAATAAGCTGCCATAACATGAGCAACAAAAGTTAAATGTTAACAATTAGTAGAACAAAAAAACTCTGCCATACTAATCACCAATAGCGATAAGGATATTGCTCTCATAACGATAATTCTAGGATAACCTTTGGCAGGAAAGAAGATGTTCTTGTGAGTAAACAGCTGCCCCGATCAACAAAAAATAGTATTTTTCTTAGAATACAGAGGCCCAACAAGACGTCATGGTTGCTATCAATATTCCACCATTGCAATTGGAAGAGGAAATATTGTCTTTATCTTGATTGTGTAAACCATCAGCTCCAGATACATGTAGGTGAGTGTAGGTAGCAGATCATTCTGGATGGTTCTGGTCTGTGCCGACAGTACTGGCAGCAGATAATTAAGTTAACTATTCTAACAATATTCCAGCATTGCAATTGGAGAGGAAATATTGTCTTTATCTTGATTGTGTAAACCATCAGCTCCAAATCCATAATGAAAATCATTTGTATCAAGGGATACCTGCTCTGTAATCCTTTGCTAGATGTAATTTAAGAGCTTGAAACAGTAACCTACAAAATGACTTCAAAAGCTTGGATTTATGCTTGCAAAATGGCCAATTTGTATTGGAGATCAGCGTTGGCTTGAAGATTATGCTCAAGGACAGTGATATAGAGTGAGAAATTTGCACTGGGCATCATGCCCAATGGTTATAAATACTAGTTCAATGGTTATAAATACTAGTTTAAGGTCGTGACTTTTGAATGTGCATAAGTAGATGAAAATCTTTTTTTAGCAAGTCATCAGAATTTGCCTCGTCGAATAACTCTTGGTTGAATTATGAATAACTGCAATGTAGAAGTTGGCAAGAGATCCTATACCTGCTTGCCTCACCCCTCCATGTCTTGACCGCCAAAAAAAAATACATGTAGAAATTCTTGAATTTGATTACAAAGTGCATTTATAAGTTGTTTGCTTTTGAGTATGCCCTGTCTTGAAGCATTGGAAATTCAGCTACCTCATGAATAGGATGAGGGTCAATGTTTGGAACTCTTAAGGATATTATATATGTGAGAAGAGAATCCTCACTAACAGAGATAATTATATTGGACGATGTGTACCGTGTAATAGACTGAAAAAAATGCCCTTTGAACTATGCATGTGTGTTCTCTGTAATACCATGTTTATGGTATTTGATTCCATACTCTTTCACTTTTATTCTAAAAATTATTTTTGTTGGTTAATCTCCTTGTACTTTTACTCACACTATAGTCTAGTGATTTGTTTTAAAGAATATAGATTGTGGGGATGATGCAGAGGTGGGAATGGTGGACTTGATCTGCAATTTTGATGGGACTCAAATGTTGTTCTTCACATAAGACCAACTAGGCCTTCTTAAGGATCATCCTTTTTATCCAATGCCAACTTCACCTAATTAGAGTGCACAACTGATTTATGATGCCACCACCCTCTCTACACCTTTGGAAACAACTTCATGTCCCTCTTCCAATCCTTAGAATCATCCAAGCAAGTTCTTCAACTCTCAAAACCCAAACCAGTCACCAAATTAGGCTCATTCTCCTAGTAGCCCTGCCAGACCAGTTTTTTGAGTTTTACACCAAACTTCCCCAAAACACTAGGGAAACAAAAAGCATATCCAGATGCCCTTTTGGGAGTTACATAACATATCACAAATCCAACTACAACTTATTTGGACCATCTAACCGAACAACGATTGGTGCTCTACCTATTAGCCCTCCATTAGGCCTCCCATTACAAAGCAACTACTAGATCCTCACAACTCCAATCCTCCCAACCTTCAAAAAAGCTTACAAATGATCCTAATCCAAGGATTTTCTACTTTGCAAGATGATCCAACAAGTTTTAACACCCAAACACCAAAACCCTCTATTTAAGGCCTTCACACCTAGGGTTCTCTCAAAGTGACTCCTCCAATCACTTCCCAACCAAACTAATGGTTCACACACCATGTCTTCAACATATTATGGCACTCTATGCCATAAAACATGGTCCTCATGTGGACAAAACATTCAGACTTTGATTGGTCCAAGGGCAAGTGACCTTTCAATCAACAATCCAATGCAGTCGGAGATCTTTTCTTCACAACCTTGTTCATCCCTGCAAATAAACTTCATTGAAAGCATTCAATACATAAAATAACTCATCTCTACATCCCCTACCATCCATGGTAGTGAGGGATCTCACCAATACACCATTGTCTCAAAACAAATAACTGTTGCCCTTGATCATTGTTCAGGAACAGTCACACATAACATGGTTTAAACACTCTTAAAACTCCATAAAAACTATTAAAAACACACAAGGAATGCATAACCATCATATCCTATTCCTTTTCACTCATACTTTGCATTGGAAAGAGAATCCAAGAACACAAAATCTAATAACCTATTCCCCAACTGGTTAACTACTTGTAACTGCCTCTTAACCGGTAACAGTCAATTAATGATTGATTGCATTAAGTTTAATGTCTTATATTATTGTCTAGTTGACAACATAGTTGCTAACTTTGACAATCCTCATTCTTGGACATTCATACCAAATTATAAAAGGACTTTGTGATCCCATCCTATCATTAAAGACCTTTAAATCCCTCTAAAACCCTTACGTAAGCCTTCAAGGCCTATTTTGCCAATATAGGCAATTTTACATCTTTTGCACCTTGATTGCTTTTACATGCTTTTTAATGGCTCAAAATGGCCATATTACATTAATTTTGACCTTTATAGGTCATTATCCCAATGCAACTAACCTAGGATCAACCTAATCACACCTAGTGACCCCTAGATACACTTAGCCCTTACAAATGCCATTAATGGCTTACATGTTTGATCCTTTACAAAAGATTCTCAATCATTACAAATAACATTAAAATGTCATCAAATGACCAAATAAGGTCTCATTACAATCAAATAACCCAAGTTGGTTATGTTTGTCCTTCCATTCCTTTGAAGGTCTTCCAGTGACCCTGGTGTACTTCCATGGCTTTGCCCTTGACCTTCGTGCTCCTGCACTAGGGGATAGACTAGCTTTTCTTGGAATGAAGAAAAATGATAGATGTTATTAAATTGTGACCAAATTTTGATGTTCTTTCTTTTGCAAATCAATGCTCACTCATTCAAACCACTGTCATCATTCTCACAAAGCTATCAGAGCATCAAACCACATCAATCATAACATTAACATGCAACCAAATAAAAAGAACTTTATGTTGGATTAAGTATGGAAAGGTGAGTACTGAGATGGGAGGGGTGAATCAGTACTACAAAACACTTTTAACTATCTTTCTTAACCATTCATCTTTTCATAACTTTGCATGCATCTCATAAAACATATCAAACATAAAATATAATTCATAACACATTCATTTTGGTATCTCCTTATTAGAGGATAAAAACTGCAGTGGGGATGACACCCACAAAATTTCACTACTACAGTAAAAAGTTTGCTCGGTTAGAGCTACACTGTTAGCTATTTCTGATAGCTTACCTTGTTAAGAGTATTAACTCAGTTAATACTCTTAAGACCAGTTAAGTCTACTTTGTTAAAGGATTTTACAATTCTAATCTAAGAATTGTACCCAGTTAGAGGAGTTACAGTGTAAGACCTGTTAGAATCTTCTTGGTTAAGAGACTTTACAATTCTGATTACAAACTTAATTAGTAACAAATATGTATGTAGTACTTCCATCAATCATATGCTTATCAAACTCTTTATGCTCATTAACAGATTAGCTCATATTGTGCTCCACTCACAATATCAATTGTGTACTCGGTAGATTCAACTCTGAATCACAATTGCTCTTTACTGCTCTGTTACTCGGTGGCTTCTCTGCTCATAACCTTCTCTTTGCAATCTTTGCTTCAAATCAACACATACACGTTCTCTCTTCTCACATGTGTACTAATGTTCTCACTTAGATCCATTATATACAATTCTAGAAGCAGTGGAAATGTTCTAGAATCATCTCTTTAAGCGGTGCTAGCATTGGTTACTCCTCCAATGCATATTTGACATTTAATTCTTTATTGGTGGATCTCACCTTGTAATCATGCATAATCATCATATTTAAATCTCCAGCGTTTTGTCAGACAATCTCCTCGAGATTTGTAAACCATTTTTTGCTTGGTGTCCAGGTTCAATGTATCTATAGATTCTCCTTGTGTCGGTTTGTAATGATTAGTAACACATTTTCCTCTTGCTCGGTAAGTGTCTCATCTCTCAGTTCCGTGAATGTTGTAGCTCGGTACAACTGGGTATTCGGTGCTCAACTTTTCTTTGCTCACTGACTAAACTTCCTTTGTCTTTACCGAAAACTCCCTTTCCTTTATTTCCTTTCACTGAATAACTTGTGTGCTTTACCGACTTGTCTTACCTTCATTACCAAATGAATTTGACAATCATTATGACTTCATCCTAACGAATGACAAAAAAATAACTTTTAGGAGTATCAATCTCTCCCTTTGGCATTAGTTTGGTATCTTTGTTAAAAACCTTCAAAGTCATCAAAACTTTTGTCCTTAGCCAAATTGTTATGTATCTCCATATCTTAGTAAACTTATTACTCCCCCTGAACTAATACTTCCTGTACACATGTCCATCCATCTTCTATATATATCATCCCTTTACTCTTTCATATACATATTTCCCCCTTTTTCATATAATATATTTCTCCCTTTTTTAACAAAAATGCCAAAATAACAACTTACTATTTATCCGGTGTAGGGATCTTGGCAAAAATAGATTTGTATCTAGCTTGTGCATCATTCAGTGATTCCTTCAATGAATCCTTTAGTGTCTACAACATTATGATTTTCTCACTAATGTCAGTTGTTAATTTCACTGTGTTGTCCATTGCACTTACATCCGGTGTGCTGACTAAATCTTTTGCCTTCTGTATATGCTTCTGTAATGATTCAATGTGGGGAATCAAAAATGTTTGGAGTTCCAGTAGATGCATTATGATCTTATTCTCCTCTTTTCTCAGCTCATATTGCACTCCCATTAAGTCCCTCAACTTTTGATAATATACTTGGAAAGAATTAGGTTTGGTGAATAGTTTTGATAACTGTTCAGTGAGCTCCTTTTCCACATTATCATCTTTTTCTTTAATGTCCTTTGTGAAATTTGAAATCAAACAAATATGTTGAAACAATAAAAGAATATATTTCAATTCTTTCTCCAATTTAGTAACTAACTCAGATAATGTTAACTTGTCTAGTGCAACTAATTGAAGAAGCTCTTCAATAACCCTAGTCTTCATTTCTTTCATGTACACTTACATTAAATATTCCGAGGTCTCGGTAATAGGTTTTTTTATTTGGTTTACCAATTCTTGTAGCTGGCTGTATATATATATCTCCTTTTTCATTTACATCAGCCTCTAGTACAATTTCATGCAATATGTCTTTGACATTCTCCAAAACATCATTCTTTTGCTTCTTTGCAATCAACTTATCTTGAGCAACTTTTCTTTTCAACCAGTCTCTAAACTTAGATAGTTCTTTGGGGCTCAAAGTTAAAATATCAACCTTAGGAATAATGATAGGTTGGCTCAAATCAACATCTTTTTCATGCTTCCTCTTCTTGGTCCTTCCCTTCTCTGTAGATGCCTTCTTTGCATCAGATTGTGCAATAGTGGTGTCATCAGTCTTCTCTTCTTTTTATCTTCTTCTTTCTTTTCTCATTTGTCTTCTTTCTTCCTATCATTTGTGACCTTTAGTTTATCTTTTTCCTGTTTCTTCTCTTGTTCTACAGTCTCGGTAGTAGTTACCAACTCAGTGGTTTCCTTTTGCTTTCTTTTCTTTCCTTGATCAGTGGGGGCATCACCATCTATTGGAACATCTCTTGTTACCTCTGAAATAACTTTTTCAATCTCAAGAAAGTTCAATACATGTTCAATTACATGATCTTCTTGTTCCATTAATCTTGCCTTTGCAGAATCATCTATGTTCATTTCTTCTATTTCTTTGGCCTCGGTTGCCATTATATCTTCATCATCTTTTATTTCCTCTATAGGGTCTTGATATGTGATATCCTCAATGATAACTTCATCTTTATCAATTGTCAGATCAATTGGATCTGACTTACCTATTTTCTCTTTGATCTCTTCATCATTCAGTTGATCAAGAGAGAAAATATTTCTCCAAAGATCATCAGTTTCATTTTGTACTTCATCTAACTTACCGACCATAATTTTGAGTGCTTTGCTCTTCAGTAGGAATCTCTTGGAGTATTCTTGTAGATTATCTTTGATTCCTCTTTTAGTTAGGTCTGATATTGTGATGGCCAAGGATCTTTCCCTTATTTGCTTCTTAGATACTAAGGCATATTTCCATCTAGCATCAATCTTTTGATATAGCTCATCAACCATATTTGGTGCTACTTCAACTAGTGTAATTATGAATTTGTGTAAAGTAAATACAATAGCCTCTTCAATTTTATCCTTTTCTTCATCATTCCTCTTCTCCTATTTGAGATGTTTTAGATCTGAATAACCTCCAAATTTCTTGAGTGTTTTTAGAGACTCATCAAGGTCTTTAAGTTTTGGTATTTGACTTTGTACAACCTTGAATTGTGAAACATCCTCCGATTTGGTTTCGCTTTCCTGTTGCAATTTCAATTTTCTTCTAGGCTTCCCAGTAGCCTTCTTTTCTCTTGAGTATGTTTTCATCTTTGTTGACTCAATTTTTTCTTTCTTCTTCTCTTTCGGTGTGGAGGAAGACCTTGTTGATGGTCCAACACCGATTGGGCTGGGGGTCTCTTTCGTCATTCTTATCTTATTCACCTTAACCTTTGATGGTTTAGCTTCATCTTTTTCAACAGGGATACCCAAATTTTTTGATAGATTACTGATCATCCTGCTGGTTTTTCTTATTGCCTTAGGTATCAAGATAACTAGTTTGATCTTATTATTGACTTCCTCATAAGTACCATACCGAGTTTCCCTTATGTCAACTAGTTTCTCTAGTAGTCCTTTAATCTATATAGAAGTGACATCTATATCAATTTCATATCACATGGGTGGTAGCCACATAGTTCTCGACTCCATAGCTCTCACTATACAAGTATCTGTATCTAACTCAAAACATATTTCATCCTTATATTCTTCCACAAGATGGGTTGGAATCCTGAACCTTTTATGCATCTTAGTTTGAAATTTAGCAAAATTGTCATTCATCACCATGTCAAAATTTTCTCCTATGCTTTGAATAAATTCATTGATTTGATATATAATCGGTTTATCTGCTTTCCAAACTACTTCATTGATTATAGGAAAGAAGTTTTGAAAATAAAAGAAAATGCATACCAGTAATGATAAGAATTTCAATATATTGGATTTTTCCTTCCTTATATTGTTCATGTTGTCATCCAACTATTTCAACAAGATCTTGCACAAATCTATCTTCATGTCTTTCTTTACAATCTTATAAGCAATATCTATTGCTCCACATGGTACATTGTCTATCCGAGATGACTAAAAGATTCGGTAGGATATGATTTTGCTTGTGAATATTAGCTTAGGGTAATCAACAGTAGACAACTTCAAACCTTTTCCATCCCATTTGGCTTGAGTAAGCTCACATAATTTATTCTTGTTTGATTTCTTGTATGCCCTTGGTCTGTCATTGACCAAAAATCTAGTGACTATGTGTAGTACATCCTTGGTAATCTTCACCAGTGCATCGAGCCACATGAACTGATCATGTACTCGACTTAGAACCATTCTCATCCATTCTTGTTTGAATACTGTCGGTACATGCATAACATGTACCAAACCCTTGGTTTTCAGATGAGTGTGGTCATCTTTCAAATTTCTATTAATGCATAAATTCCTATAGGATGTGTCAATTTCAGCTTGGCAGATGTCTTCAATCTTGCAGTGTATGAAGGCGCGAATGTCTTCAATAAGTATCACTCTCGATGGGATTGAAGATAGGGCACCAAATTTATTCACTTCACTAGCAATGGCGGGTGGCAACTTATATTTCAGATTGACAAGGTCAATCTGATCCACAACAATGATCTTTTGAACTTTGGGGCCATTTGGATCTCATAAATAATCTTCAACTACTAGGGTATTACTTGAATAACAACTTGATTATTCTAACACAGCTCATAAAACACTAGAAATACCTTGAATGCACTTGAAAATACTTGGAATTGTTCGAAGGATCGCTCAAATTCGCTCGGTAGTCTCTTCTTTGCTAAGTGCTTCGAATTCTCGTGAAAGTGTAAGGTGAAAATGAAATAATATGATTTGTATTTATAGTTTTTCTTCGATTAGCATTTTTAACGGCTATAATATTTGTATTAAATGCACTTTACCGACTCCCTTTTCATCGATTCCAAAATACACTTTCTTTCACCGAATGGAACAAAATAACTCATACTCTTTACCGATCAAAATATGAAATGTTACCTTTAATCATATATCCAAATGCATCTTAATATGCTAATATGGATCTTTTCTCAAATCCTAGGAACCAATTTAAGATAGAATTTAGGTTATCAACTCCTACATACCTTTGACCGATTAAGTAAAGATAGGTGCACCCTATCCAGAGGATGTGGTGCCATCAGTTGTTCCAAATTTAGTTC
Source organism: Chamaecyparis obtusa (assembly GCA_027943335.1). Lineage (NCBI taxonomy): Eukaryota > Viridiplantae > Streptophyta > Pinopsida > Cupressales > Cupressaceae > Chamaecyparis > Chamaecyparis obtusa. The sequence goes on along the minus strand of BSBK01000272.1, from coordinate 1,751,338 downwards.
CATCATCTTGAGACTTCCTTCTCCATGTCCTATTCATTTGATCTCTTATCTCATTAATGTTAACTTGAGTATTTTCATTTCGTTGTTCCTCGATTGGGGCTTTGCCTCGATACCTGTAGTTTTTAGCTAGGTGATCAACCTTGTGACAATGAGAACAATCTATTCCAGAGTTTGTCCATGATCTTATATTGTTCATACCATGCATACAAAAGCAATTTGCAGTAATGTGACCAAATATCCCACATGCAGTACAAATAATTCTTGTATTGTAGTCCCATGGTATAGTTGATCCTTGTCAGTTGTTTGCAACATTCTATCGGTTAGGGACCCATTTCTCATTCTTTCTTTGTGACTTGCATTCTTTAGACTTGTGAGCATATCTATTGTAATTGTTATAGTAGCCATTGAAACTTTGCTAGCAACCCTTGATCTACACTCAAACGCCTTATGACCATATTTATTGCACTTGTAACAATGACCATTAAACTTAGGATTACTCATTGGATTACCTCGTTTTCTCCTACAGACATTAGATGTGTGTCTCAATTTTCCACAATGGTTGCAAGTAGGCTTCTTTGTCTTTGGTGGAATAGCAACATTATCTCAGTTGGCTACTTGTTTAGAGGACTCACTCTTCTCGGTAGTATTGTATGCATTGTATCCAAGTCTAGTAGTATCTCTTGGTTGTCTTTGACCTCTTATCTATTCATCCAATATCCTTAGTGATTCTTCATTTCTTTTCAAGACTTCATTAGCATCTTTTTTAGATTTCAGTTCATTCTTCAAATGTTCATTCTCAAATCTTAGTTCAACAGTCTCTCCAACTTTCCTTTCAACTTCCTGATTTGCACCGAGTAGTTGGTTTGTCAAATTGTAGTGAATTTGCGTCAACCTTAGTATTTCCCCATCTTTCTCATTCAACCTTATATTCATTTGTCTTCTCTCATCTTCAACCATTCTTTTGTCATCTTCTGCTTTTCCCTTTTGTTCAAGGACTTCACACATCCTTACCGATTGGGCTTCTTGTTCTCTTTTTAGTGTTTTCACTTGATCACTTAGGTTTTTTTTCTTTTCTTTTTAGTTAGTTCTGATATTGCAGCTTCAGATTCATTAGACATACTTCCCTCTGATTGTTCTTCAAATTATTCAACCTGATCTTGAGTGTCCTTCAATTGATGTGCCAGCTCATTTCTCTTGTTGATTGAATGCTTCGGTTTTCTCTTCAATTCATCAATTTGCTCATTAGCCATTCTCAGTTCCATTTTCATGTTATCAATCACCCTTTCATACCTTTAACATTTCATTCCTTCAGATCTTTCCTCTCAAGTGGTTAAACTTCTAAATAAGAGACTTGCTCTAATACCAATTGTTGGATTAAGTATGGAAAGGTGAGTACTGAGAGGGGAGGGGTGAATCAGTATTGCAAAACACTTTTAACTATCTTTCTTAACCATTCACCTTTTCATAACTATTCTCATAAAACATAAAAAACTCATAACACATTCATTTTGGTATCGTAGAAATCCTTGTTAGAGGATAAAAACTACGGTGGGGATGACGCCCACAAAACTTTAGTACTGCAGTAAGAAGTTTTCTCAGTTAGAGCTACACTATTAGCTATTTTTGATAGCTTACCCTGTTAAGAGTATTAAATCATTTAAGATTCTTAAGACCAGTTAAGTGTACCTTGCTAAAGGATTTTACAATTCTAATCTAAGAACTGTACCTGATTAGAGGATGTACAATGTAAGACCTATTAGGATCTTCTTGGTTAAGAGACTTTACAATTTTGATTACAAACTTAATTAGTAAAAAATGTTTGTAGTACTTGTATCAATCATATGCTTATCAGAATCTTTATGCTCATTAACAAATTACCTAATACTGTGCTCCACTCATAATATCAATTTTGTACTTGGTAGATTCAACTCTAAATCACAATTACTCTTTTCTCTGTACTGCTCTATTACTCAGTGGCTTCTCTACTCATAACCTTCTCTTTGCAATCTTTGCTTCAAATCCGTACATACACATACTCTTCTTCTCACATGTGTACTGAGCTTCTCACTTAGATCCATTAGATACAATTCTACAAGTAGTGGAAATGTTCTAGAATCATCTCTTTAAGTGGTTCTAGCATTGGTTACTCCTCCAATGCATATTCGACATTTAATTCTTATAAATGGATCTCACCTTGTAATCATGCATAATCATCATGTTTAAATCTCCAACGCTCTATTAGACAATCTCCTTGAGATTTGAAAACCATTTTTTTCTTGGTGTCCAGGTTAAATGTATCTATAGATTCTCCTTGTGTCGGCTTGTCATGCTTGGTAACACATTTTCCTCTTGCTCGGTAACTATCTCATCTCTTGGTTCGGTGAATGTTGTAGCTTGGTACAACTAGGTGTTCGATGTTCAGTTCAGCTTTGTTCGGTGACTAAACTTCCTTTGTCTTTATCGAAAGCTCCCTTTCCTTTATTCCCTTTTACCTAATAACTTGTGTGCTTTACCGACTTGTCTTACCTTCATAACTGAATGAATTTGACAATCATTATGACTTCATCATGACTAATGACAACAAAATAACTCTTAGGAGTATCACTTTATTAATTATCATACACTTTATCCCTTAAATCTTAAACAACTATTCTTTCATCTCTACTCTCCTTAAATCACAACTACGACTCAATACTTAATAGAACATGTACTGAAAGCTTCACAGATAAATTTTCTTAACTCTAGTTTTACCTTGATCTAGTCCCCAGTTTGCAACCTAACATTAAAGATACAATCATTCCTCCTGACTCTTATCACCTATATACAATCACTTCCTTGTCTCCAAGAAAGGAGAAATGCAGAGGAAATCATAGCCTCTATTTTCCTTTGCCTCCTCACCTTTTCCTTTGCTATCATCACTTTCCTTAGTCACCTCTATGGACCATAAAGAAACAGAGAAAAATAGAAACAATAAACAAACACAATTAAATAATATGAACTTGCACCCCTTGCAAACCTTCCATTTTCTCAAGTTTCCACCTTCCCTATGCCATGTCTATGCCATGCTGAACTACATGGTAAAAAGTGGGAAAAAAGAGAATATGATTATTTTTGGCTTGGGTGCTTAACCATCCAACTATTAATGGGCTCCAAGTTCAAATTCAAAATTTGAAATAAGCTTAAGACAACCCCCTTAAAAATAAAATAGGAAGGGAATAATTAATCATTGTTAACTAGGTCCTTACTTTTTTCCTTCTTAAGGATATCATTGGTAGTCTTTGACAGTCGATCAACATTTCTCCAACATCATAATCCTTCTTGTAGCATACCATAAGAAACCATAGAATTTGTAGCCGCATTTTCCTCTCTATAAGTATGTCAAATGGTGAAGTTATCTAAATTGACCAAAAGTAATCTGATGTCTTTCAAAATCATTTGAACTTTCCATCTTGCAAAATTCCTACCAATACCAGCTTCCACAATCAACTTAGAGTCACCCTTGATTTCCAAGTGTCTAATGCCGATAGCGAGGGTGAACTTAAGTCCCCACAAGAGAGCCATACCCTCTTGGTTAATAGTGTAATTCTTCAATCTGCTACAGTAAGAAAAAAAAGCCAACCATAGTGATCCCTTATGACTCCTCCTGCTTTCCAAGCATTGTTAGCATCCCCATCGAAGTTTAACTCATACCATGATGGGCATGGGGACTCCCATTTGGTATTTTTTCTATGATTTTTTTTGGTGTTGTTGAAGGATTTGAACTTTGGGGGGAGTTTGGATGTAGAGCATCATTCACATACTTCAACATAATAGGAACCATCTGTTCCAATATTCATTTAATTATAAGAACAGTTTATTAGAGGCATCTCACAAGATCAAACCCATCATTGATTAGAAAACAAAATAATTCATTGTCAAAACTTGTTGGCCACATTGACATGTTTTATAGATCAGCACTCAAGCATCTGTAACTTTTGTTCTGAAATATATCATCAAAATCCCTTTAGTGAGTTTTTGGTAAATTAGGATAACCACAACATATATCCAAATTAGAAGGATCCAACAGTTAGATTAATAGTTATGGTGTCTGCACTGAGACCCATTTTTACTGTCATCAACCAGAATTAAATCATGTAACCCTGCCTAGAGCATTCAATATCTTTTACAAAACAAATCCAATTTAAACCAAACCAATTCCACATTTATCATTTTTGAGGTTAGTTTCCAAATCTGTAAGCCATTTATTTTTCCAATGAGTAAATCATTATACAAGCACAAATCTTTGCTTGCAACTCCATTGAAGAGGGTTTAAAATAAATATTCATTAAAAACATCATATATTCCAAAAAATAATCATAAAATTGAACCAAACCAAAAGGAAATGAAAGATTACTAAAATATATTTCCAATGCATATAATTAGAGGTCTTAACTCTTCCATATGCATTCGTACCACACATTTCAATATGACTTTTCTCAGAAATCCCGAATCTGCAAATAATAACTTTCACCAAAAACCTCATAAATTCCTCCAAAGTTAATCAAAATTGATCAAACCAAAATAATAAGAAAGAGGATTCATTATAATATCTAACCATTATAAATATACAAGGTTTCCAGGCCGTACATGGCTGTACAAGGCCTAGAAACAACAACTTAACACAAAAATCGATCAAAATGAGAAATTCAAACTCACTCAATTGTTCCAAAATGTTCTCCCCTTTCTCTATTCTCTCCAATAAGATTTGGTTCAACCATAAAATTATATTTATACATATTTAGGTATTTGTAAACTACCGAACTACCCTTATGACCTTTCATCTTCATTTTTACAACTTTTAATGCCTTTTTGCATTGTTTCATGCTTTGCAACTTTTATGCATTTTGACAACTTTTGTGACACTTGATAAAAATAACTCCTCACTTTGTAAAAACACCCTAGACATGTCCAAATAACCTATTTAAGACCTTTTACATGATTTCTATCCTTTTCATGGCTTTTTTATACAAATTTGACCTTTTGACCAATCTAGGTCTTGAATGACAACTAAATGACAACTTCACAATTTTATTACCCTTAGGAATTACAATTGATTCCATTACATGGAATACCACATCCAAACATATGGATTTACATTAAATCATTAAAATATCCTTTGGGATCATCTTTAATATCCTGATGTCTAGGTGCTCCTGCACCATACTCCTGACCTTAAAAAATTTCCATGTCCCTTGGAAACATGGATACAATGACCTGCAAGAAAAATTTGAGTGAAATCTTCACCTTTTTCTTCATTTGACCTTTTCCTCTTTATGCCTCTTTTATCATCTCTATTCTTTTGCTATCTTCATTCAATAAATATTTTTGTGACTCCTACCAATAGAGTTTGTAGTGGTTGCCATCCATGGTGCTTTACCAACATCTCAAGTCCACCCTCCAATGTTGCTTGTGCCTCACCCAAGAGACCTTTCTTGCCTATCACCCCAGGTCTTTTGGAAACCAACATACCATCTCCTTTGTGGCCCTAGACCATCTTCTATGGCCTTTTGGTAGACCTCCATGTCCACCTCTTGCAGCAAGTGAACAAGCACCTACAACCATAAATACTTCACAACAAGAATCACAATACCCAACACTTCCTGGTGTAGATTATCTTCTATCTATAGGCTCAAAATCTTCTGAGCTCTGATACCAATTTGATGCAAAGCATCCTTCACACACTTCAACATAATAGAAACCATATGTTCAAATTTTTATTTCATTATAAGAACAATTTATTAGAGGCATCTCACAAGATCAAACCCATCATTAATTAGAAAACAAAATAATTCATTGTCAAAACTTGTTGGCCACATTGCCATATTTTACAAATCAGCACTCAAGCATCTTTAAATTTTGTTATGAAATATATCATCAAAATCCCTTCGACGAGTTTGTGGTAAATTAGGATAACCACAACATATATCAAAATTATAAGGATCGAATAGTTAGATTAATAGGTATGGTTTCTACATCGAGACCCATTTTTACCGCCATCAACCATAATTAAATCATGTAACCATGCCTAGAGCATTCAATATAATTTACAAAACAAATCCAATTTAAATCAAACAAGTTCCACATTTATCATTTCTTAGGTTAGTTTCCAAATCTGTAAGACATTTATTTTTTCAATCAATAAATCATTATACAAGCACAAATCTTTGCCTGCAACTCCATTGAAGATGGTTTAAAACCAGCCTTCATTAAAAATGTCATATATTCCACAAATCATCATAAAATTGAAACAAAACAAAAGGAAATGATATATTACTCAAATATCTTTCCAATGCATATAATTAGAGGCCTTAACTCTTCCAGATGAATTCATACCATGCATTTCAATATGACTATTCTTAGAAATCCCGAATCTGCAAATACTAACTTTCACCAAAAACCTCATAAATTCCTCCAAAGTTAATAAAAATTGATCAAACGAAAAGAATAAAAAATATGATTCATTATAATATCTAACCATTATAAATATACAGGGTTTCCAGGCTGTACATGGCTGTACAAGGCTTGGAAACAACAACTTAACACAAAAACTGATTAAAATGAGAAATTCAAACTCACTCAACTGTTCCAAAATGTTCTCCCCTTTCTCTATTCTCTCCAATAAGATTTGGTTCAACCATACAATTATATTTATACATATTTAGGTAGTTAGAAACCACCAAAATACCCTTATGACCTTTCATCTTCCTTTTTACAACTTTTAATGCTTTTTTGCATTGTTTCATGCTTTGCAACTTTTATGCATTTTGACAACTTTTGTGACACTTAATAAAAATGACTCCACACTTTGTAAAAACACCCTAGACATGTCCAAATAACCTATTTAAGACCTTTTACATGATTTCTAGCCTTTTCATGGCTTTTTTATACAAATTTGACCTTTTGACCAATCTAGGTCTTGAATGACAACTAAATGACAACTTCACAATTTTATTGCTCTTAGGCATTACAATTGATTCCATTACATGGAATACCACATCCAAACATATGGATTTACATTAAATCATTGAAATATCCTTTGGGATCATCTTCAATATCCTAATGCCTAGGTGCTCTTGCACCATACTCCTGACCTTCAAAAATTTCCATGTCCCTTGGAAACATGGATACAATAACTTGCAAGAAAAATTTGAGTGAAATCTTCACCTTTATCTTCATTTGACCTTTTCCTCTTTATGCCTCTTTTATCATATCTATTCTTCTACTATCTTAATTCAATAAATATTTTTGTGACTCCTACCAATAGAGTTTGTAGTGGTTTCCATCCATGGTGCTTTACCAACATCTCAAGTCCACCCTCCAATGTTGCTTCCTTGTGCCTCACCCAGGACTCCTTTCTTGCCTCTCACCTTAGGTCTTTTGGCAGCCAACGTACCATATCCTTTATGGCCCTAGACCATCTTCTGTGGCCTTTTGGCAAACCTCCATGTCCACCTCTTGCAGGGAGTGAACAAGAACCTACAACCATAAATACTTCACAACAAGAATCACAATACCCAACACTTCCTGGTGTAGATTATCTTCTATCTACACGCTCAGAATCTTTTGTGCTCTGATACCAATTTGATGTAGAGCATCCTTCACACACTTCAACATTTAATATAAACCATCTGTTTCAATCTTCATTTCATTACAAGAACAATTTATTAGAGGCATCTCACAAGATCAAACCCATCATTGATTAGAAAACAAAATAATTCATTGTCAAAACTTGTTGGCCACATTGCCATATTTTAAAAATCAGCACTCAAGCATTTTTAAATTTTGTTCTAAAATATATCATCAAAATCCCTTCAACAAGTTTGTGGAAAATTAGGATAACCACAACATATATCAAAATTATAAGGATCCAATAGTTAGATTAATAGTTATGGTGTTGGCATTGAGACCCATTTTTACTGTCATCAACCATAATTAAATCATGTAACCATGCCTAGAGCATTCAATATCTTTTACAAAAAAAATCCAATTTAAACCAAAAAAGTTCCACATTTATTATTTCTTAGGTTAGTTTCCAAATATTTAAGCTATTTATTTTTCCAATCAGTAAATCATTATACAAGAACAAATCTTTGCTTGCAACTCCATTGAAGAGGGTTTAAAACCAGTCTTCATTAAAAATGTTATATATTCCACAAATCATCATAAAATTGAACCAAACCAAAAGGAAATGACATATTACTCAAATATATTTCTAATGCATATAATTAGAGGTCTTAACTCTCCTAGATGCATTCGTACCAAACATTTCAATATGACTATTCTCAGAAATCTCAAATCTGCAAATACTAACTTTCACCAAAAACCTCATAACTTCTTCCAAAGTTAATAAAAATTGATCAAACCAAAAGAATAAGAAATAGGAATCATTATAATATCTAACCATTATAAATGTATAGGGTTTCCAGGCCATACATGGCCATACAAGGCTTGGAAAGAACAACTTAACAAAAAAAACCAATCAAAATGAGAAATTCAAACTCACTCAATTGTTCCAAAATGTTCTCCCCTTTCTCTATTCTCTCCAATAAGATTTGGTTCGACCATAAAATTATATTTATACATATTTAGGTAGTTAGAAACTACCCAACTCCTTATGACATTTCATCTTCCTTTTTACAACTTTTAATGCTTTTTTGCATTGTTTCATGCTTTGCAACTTTTATGCATTTTGACAACTTTTGTGACACTTAATAAAAATGACTCCACACTTTGTAAAAACACCCTAGACATGTATAAATAACCTATTTAAGACCTTTTAAATGATTTCTAGCATTTTCATGGCTTTTTTATACAAGTTTGACCTTTTGACCAATCTAGATCTTGAATGACAACTTCACAATTTTATTGCCCTTAGGCATTAAAATTGATTCCATTACATGGAATACCACATCCAAACATATGGATTTACATTAAATAATTAAAATATCCTTTAGGATCATCTTCAATATCCTGATGTCTAGATGCTCCTGCACCAAGTTTCCATTGATCAACAATCCAACATTTAGCTCTAGTGGGAGGGTTAGAAGGAGTTTTTCATTTCGTAATAGAGCTATTTTCCATAATCATCTTACAATAACTGTGTACTATTTAAATTACCTTCATAGAGTTAGCTTGACAATAAATGAATAAAATAGACTAAATACCACAAATAGTGAGCTATTTAATGCAAATAAAACCAATAAACACCCTATGGATCTCTATTTATGTATGCTAATGATAAGCTCTCAGCAAGCCTCCATTAGTGACAACCTTAAAATGAGAAAATGATAAGATGATTAAGCTAATTAAGTGATTTCCAAATTGAAACTAAGCTCAAAATAGCCTAAAATACCTTTATAGCTCAATAACTCAAGAGGTTTGATGCAATTATCAAATTTGTGGATGGATTTCTCCTAATTTTGGTCTTCCTTTTATAGATTTTTGCAAGCATAGGGGGTGGTGTTGAGTTAATCATGATTAGGTTAAGGTTAAGTACATGGTTCCACCTTTGGGGACAATTTAAATGGATTTTCCTCAAAGCTTGGGACAAAGAGACAAAATGCGTGATCAAGATGCTCTCACCTTATGTGTGATTGATATTCAATTTGAGCTTGATCCACGTGAGTCCAATCCTTAATTCTCATTGGTTGAGGCATTTTCCTCCCATGTGGTGGGTGAGGGAGAATAGGGATTAAATAATTGAATTAAATTGATTTATTTAGCCAAGTGTACCCCTTAAATGGGTTGATTTGATTTAAATTGAACTATACAATTAATTAGATTAATTGCACAGTTAATTGATTTAACTTGATTCATATGATTTAAATTGGTTTATTGGATTTTAAAATGCAATTAAAATTGGATTTTGGCTTGATTGAAATTTATTTCTTTGATTTTTCCTTAGTTGCTCACTTGATTTAGTCTTCACCATTTTTAGGTGATTACAAATGCTCCTCTTTGAATCAATGTGTGAAGGGCATCAGTTCAAAGAATGTCTTGATGTCCTAATGCAAATTCCTGATTTGATTTGATTTGCCGATTTGATTTCAATGATTGATTTTGATACTCCTTAGTTGCTCACTTGATTTAGTCTTCACCATTTTTAGGTGATTACAAATGCCCCTCTTTGAATCAATGTGTGAAGGGCATCAGTTCAAAGAATGTCTTGATGTCCTGATGCATATTCCTGATTTGATTTGATTTGCTGATTTGATTTCAATGATTGATTTTGATACTAATGATAGACCTATGATTCCTGATGAAGTCTCGATTGATTGATGTCTTTGATGCTCGTTCTGATGATAGATTTTTGATGCAATGCCCAATTTGACCTGATTTGCTGATTTTGATGCCCCACTGATAAATGAAAACTTTTTTATGATGAAAGATTATGCTTCTGATTTGATGTTTATGATGTTGATTTTGATAATTTGAGTGTATGCCCCATCAGAAATGAAATGAAATTTGATTTTGATGAAAGATGTTGCATTTTTTATCATTTGCATTGAAAATGTTTCAATGATGAGCTAATTTAGATTTCATTTCTGATAATGTATTTGTGATGTTGTGATGACAAATGCCCCTGATTTGGCTGATTGGGTGTGAAAATTGGGTCCCAGGTCATTTTCTGGTCAAAAGTGCCCATTTTTAGGTCAAAAGGGCTATATATAAGGGTAAAACATCATTTTCACTATACATTTTCACCCTTCACTTTTAATTTTTCACTCTGACCCTCTAAGCCCTTTGCAATGGTTATCCCCATTCGAGAGCACAGATTCAAGTGAGGTTGACGGTACCAATGCCTGCCTCGCTATAAACCTTCAGTATGTACCCCTAGAACTTACTTTGTCTATTTTATGCATTTAATTTTGAAAAAATTAGATTTTTCTTAGAAAATACCTATTTGTTTCATTTTCCAAATTTAGTTGCACATCCAAGCATTTGTGCTGCATGTACATGTTTGTTTGAGCGCATCTGTGATTTTTCGCAGCGTGTTCAAGCATTCTTCTTGTGCTTTTAAACTTAAAACCTAGGTCAAGATTTCACTTTTAGAAATTTTTGTTGCGATTACAAATTTAATTGCACATTTAATTAGTTTAGCAACGTGTACTGGGGAATCCTGCAACATGTACTAGTTCCTATTGCACTTTCAAGTTGTTTCTGTGAATTCAATAGTTTTTGTTGCACTTTCAACAATTTTAGCTACACATTTGATTTTCAGTGCATTTAAATAATGAAATAGCACGTACACCCTGTTTGGAAATTTTTTTGAAACTTTTAGTCAGTTTTCCTGTTTGTTTGATGTCATCAATTATTCGATTGGCATTAGGTGTTGAGTCTTGTCTATAGCAAGTTGTTTGATGTCAATTCTAGTCATTTGATATTAAATTTTGATTGTCAATCTTGACTTAGATGGTCAATTGTGATGATAAATTTTCCATCCTTTCTGAATAGAATCAAGAAAATTGATTGTGGTTTGATTTGATTTTGATTGGTTGATTGACTTGTGATGATCCAATATGTGATGATTTTGATTTCTGATGTGTTTAAACTTGCTTCTGTAGGCTCACCTTCGGAAGTTGGGCATCTGAGGTCTATTTTCTTTACCGTTTGACATGGTTGATGATTTGAGTGGGTAGGAGCACCAATTGATTGGTCGGTGTGGTATGTCATTTTTGCTTTATCTCCCCCAATTCTGTGTGAATTGAGGTCTACTCATAGCTATGATAGAGTGTTGGTAGTTTGACCATAACACATTCCACTTGCCGATAGGGGAGATGACCATCACCCCTTAGGACATTTATAGATTATTGAGGATACTCACCCATGGTGAGATTGTATACTATGATCAGGTCTATGATGGCACAATCTGTAGATGTATCTATGGCGACCCCACTATCAAAGATGATAATATCTTATGGGCGCAGTTCCCTTCTTTTCCAATGCTTTTGGTAGTTCTAGGTGTTTTGGTCAGCGGGTTTTTGGATCCACATCATCGTGGACATGGATTTGTGGTTGGATGGGGCCACATACTGGAGGAAATGATTTCCCACCCATATAGATTGACTGGGGCTCATGCATTCTAGTGTTTCTTTATCATGAGCTGCATGATGTGGTGTATCGGTGGGGGGCTACTCTTTTCCTGCTGAGGTAGTGTTACTACAGTTGTGGACATGGGAGCACATTCCTGTGACTCAGCCTATTGTAGTGTGACATCGTGATGTAGGATGGTTGTTTGCTTTCATTTATGAGGGGATGGTTGTCTAGGCCCACCTAGGCAAGTTGGATTACTAGAGTCACATAGTTGACGATATAGATCAGGTGGTATGGAGGCTATATGTGGGATGTGAGTCATGGCCTAAGGATTCATTTGAGCTTCCTTATATGTGCATGCCATGATGGATGATAGGGCAGATTCCCTTGATCATTGAGAGATTATGTTTTCACCAGGTTCTACGACAGTTCAGTTGGTCGTAAGGTATGCCATAGGGGTTTTCTTTATATGCACAAGTAAATGTAGAGAGATCCTTATGGGGTCCTTAGATAGATTACCACATTGCACGAGATGAGTTGTTGCAGCTTCCTCACCTACCCTAGGATACAAGGGAGCATATCGTAGATGCCAATATGACATATGACTATGCCTAGTGGTTCTTACAGAACCCATTTCCTAGGTTCACTGATCTGACTAAGCCAGTACTAGGTATTGATGAGAAATATGATGACGATGGTGGTGATGATGGTGGTAGTGGGAGATGAGGTCATCAAGGATGATGAGCGGGCAGAGCTAGACGAGGTGGTAAGGTTGTTATTCCTATGATTGTTTCCCCTGCTCTAGTTAGAGGTGTAGTCTGCATGAGAGGTGGATGGGTTAGGGTTTGAGGTGGCCCCTTTAGGGCTATACATCAGGTGCATCAGGATAGATTGGCCAAATGGGGACAACATAGGGTATAGATCTTTAGGCCAGTTGCAACATAGATTGTCACTAATATTGATGCACAAGTTGCACAAATATTAGTTGATCAGACACAGTCACCTCTGAAACCTCCTCTTCCACAGGGTTCTCCTCCTTCTACATAGCTTCCATCTTCTTCTATTCTTACATCTTATTTTGTTCCATCTTCTTCTATGGCTCTTCCTTCATAGGCTCCTCCATAGGTACCTCTACCATAGGTACCAGCAAAGGCATCTGATGTTCAGTCTTTGCAGGATGAAGTTTTAGAGATTAGACAGTAGGTTATGCAGCTCAGTACCATGATTTAAACATTAATGGCTGCCATGAGTCAGCATGGGTTACAGGAAAGCTCTATTCAAGGTCCTGATATAGGTCATGGTACTGATGGTGCAAGTAGTTCTGGAAGTTGATGCATATATGATGAGCCATTACTTTTTATATACATTATAATTTGTTGTATCAATACATTTATAGTTATATTCTTTATCTGATGATGTTCTTTATGATTGATACTTATTCATGCTTGGGACTCTGATTTCATATACCGATGATGGACATTGATGATACCATGGACTTTGATAATGGTTCCATAGATTTACTTTATGTGATATCATCATGTGTTGGACTTTCTTTTCTCAGGTGTTTTATGATATGTAGATCTATATGCTTTATCTCTATATGTTGTTTTTATGCTTTTTAGATACAATTTATAATATGAATGCACATGTTATGTCTAATTATCCAAATTGATGTCTTATTTATGACATAGGTTACATGTATGTATTTAATATATGGTTTAATGGTTAATGATGTATAATAATGATATTTAATGCTTTGATGTTTATGTAACGAGGTGGATGATGTTTATAGATATATTTAATGATATTATGGATGTAATGTGATGGAATGAAGTAGATGGATAATGTAATGGATGAATGGAAATTTCATGCAGTTATATGATTTGATGTGATTAATGTATGGTTTTACTAATATATAGAAGTAATGAAATGTATTGATTCTAATGGATGTAAATGATTTAATGATTAATGAGTTGTACTAATGATGTGATGAATGAATAATGAATGATGGACTTAATGCAATTTAGATGATCTAATGCAATGTAATGATGCACTTAATACACTTATACTCCTGAATGTAATTCAAAGTTTTAAATGTAATGAACCTCAAATGAATGCACCTTAATGAATAATGCAATGTACTTATGAGATGAATTGAATGTAATGTTTAAAATGAACTTTAATGCAATGCAATTAATGACCTCCTAATGTGAACTATAATGATTGATGCAATGAATGTGACTAAATGATAAGATATAATGAATACAACCTAATGATAAACTTAATGTGACTCAATTAATGCCCTAAATGCAATATGACTTAAAATGCAATTAATCTAATGCAATGCACCTTTGATTTTGATTTTTGTCGATGTCGAACACATTCTATCACATAAGGTTTTTGCTGAAAATTTCAATTTTTTTTTGGCTTAACTCCACCCCCTCTTGTTCTCTTTTCAAATTAGTTTTTGAGCTAAGAAAGACAAACAACTTAAGTGCACTTAATCTAGTATGGATGCAGCTAGCTGTCACTATTCAGAATTTAGGAGCTTATTTTCATCATTGAGTAGTTTTGAGACCTGAAATTGGTACAACCATCACTAGTTCAACCATGATGATATGAATACCCCTTTTTTCATCCATGTTGCATTCCAAATCTTGGCACAACTATCACTAATTGAAATCAATCATGAGAGTATGAATACCGCTTTTTTTGGATTCAATGTTGCAATTGGATTTTGGCATTATGATATTTAACATCAAAATATCCAAGGTATCTTGTTGCCTAAACAAAAAAAGATCCTAGTTTGTTCATATGTACATGTCTTCGATGATTCTTTGATGATCATGTCATTCGACGGATGATACATACTTTAAAACCTTGATCTTAAGACACTCATTCAAGAACCAATAAAATATAATGCTTTCATCCTTTCTTATCTGGTTCAAGACTTCATCGATTTGCTAGAAAGACATGATTTCATCAATCAAGTAATCACTTAGAAAAATTTTGCACTATTTTTCAAATCCATATTTCAAGTATAGTTCCATCGATTTCATATGTTTAATCCTAATAAAGGTAAGGTCTTTGTGAGATCTTGGATCAAAAGTTTGCATTTATTTGATTTGGTGTTTAGATTAGGATTTGATTGTTTAAATGTTCCACTTGTGTTTTGATGAATTGATTTTGTGTCAATTGATGTTTGATGAACCCTTCCTTCTTATAGGATAGATTTGCCCCTAGTTTGATGTCATTGTGTTGTTGGACTTGGGACATTTTTTAGATTTATGATGAAAGCTTTAGGTACTTGCTAATGCATCTATGGGGTTTTATTTTGCAATATATATACAAATACTAGTGAATTCAATATCTATAAGGATGATGACTAGGCATGAGACCTGACTTGACTTTCAATGGTGCTTGTTTACCAGGTTTTCATCGATTTAATCGACTTGCTCTTTTGTTTTTTGAATTTTTCTCTTTTTCAATTTTTTTGGTATTTATCATCAGGGCTCCTATTTGCTAGGTTTTCCCCAAGACAACATCTTTTTGAGGATCATTTCTAAATGTTTTTGTCTTCACTCATGCTCAATTTTTCACTGTTTTTGATCTTTTTTTTATTTTTTATTTTTTTATTTTTTCTATTTTTTAATGTTTTTGAAAATTTCAAGATCTCTTTTGAATATGTGCAATAAATAGGATGCTTCCTGATGTTATTTTCTAATACTCTTTCTCTTTATACCATTTCATCTACTTCATGTGTAGAATCTTTTCAAGTGTATACTATTGATAGGTTTTTGTAACTCTTCCCCATCACAATCAATTAGTTTGTAGGTGCCTGTTCCAAAAGAAGAGATGACCACAAAAGGTCCTAACCAGTTTGCTTCCATTTCCCTTTCTTTTCTCTGTCTGCTTAATTTTTAGGGTTTTCTCATAACACTAAATCACCTATTTGGAATGTTCTTGGTTGGATGTGCTTGTTATAGCTCCTTGACATTTGATTCTGATACACTTTTAAATGTTCAAAGGCTTGTTGTTGTCTTTCATCTAGCAACTCCAATTCTTGCAACCTAGCAACCCTATAGTCTTCTTCAGTCAGCAATCGATGTAGTGAAACTCTTAAGGATGGGATTTCGACCTCCAAAGGTAAAACTGCTTCAACTCCATAAACTAGTGAAAATGGTGTATCCCATGTTGGCATTCTGATACTTGTTCTATAATCCCATAGAGTAGGGTTTATTTGAATATGCCAATCTCTACCTGAATTGTCCACTATTCTCATTAATATTTTCAGGATATTTTTGTTTGTAGCCTCTGCTTGTCCATTACCTTGTGGATAATATATTTAAGATGAGTGATGTACCACATGAAATTTTTCACATAATTCTTTCAAGTCCTTGTTCTTGAAATGTTTTTCATTATCAGTTATGATGGCTTGAGGAACACCATACCTACAAATTATGTGGTTTAATATGAACATGGAAATTTTCTTTCCTATGGGAGTGGATAATGGCACAACTTCTACCCATTTGGTAAAGTATTCAGTTATTGTAATGATAAAATTATGACCATTTTATGATGGTGGATAGATCATCCCTATTAAATCCAACCCCCATAGATAAAAGGGCCAAGGTGTAGTCATCAGATGTAGTTCTTAAGATGGCACATGAATCAAGTTCCCATGGTATTGACATTTCTGACAAGTCTTCGCAAAGTGACAAGCATCTTTTTCCATAAAAGGCCAATAATATCATATCCTAAGAAGTTTCTTAGCTAAAGTTAACCCATTCGAATGTGACCCACAAATTCCTTCGTGGATTTATTGTAAGGATAAAGTTGATTCCTCCTTATCTAAATACCTTAAAAGCATTTCGTCTAGACTTTTATGATACAATGTGTCAGATATGAGAGTGTAGCAAGAGGCTTGTCTTATGAAACTTTTATTTTGGTTTCGGGTTTGGTCCATGGGTAAAGTTTGGTCTTTTAGATATGTATAAATGGATCCATACCAAGGTGATTCATCTCCCACTAATAGGAAAATGGTGTGGGGATGGGAAGGGTCAAATGTGGGTTGTCCCACTTCTTCTACCAAGAATTCATATCTGGCACTTTGATCCATCATTTTGAGAAGTTAAGCTAATGTAGCCATAGCATTTGTTGCTTTATTCTTGTCTCTTGGCACTTGTTCAAAGGTCATCAATGTGAAGTACTTCTTGAGATATTCTATTATGTTTTTGTATGGTATCAACTTATCATCCTTGGTTTGATACTCATCATTTATCTGATTAATGACCAATTGAGAATCTCCATATATCTGTAATTTTGTCACCTTCCATTCCAATGCTAACTGAATGACGATGACTAGTGCCTCATACTCAGCTATATTATTTGTACATGGAAATAATAGCTTGTATGATTTAGGGATTGTGTATCCTTGAGGAGTAATTAGTAATATCCTTGCTCATGATCCATGTTGGGTGTAAGAACCATCAAAGTATAACTTCCATGTCTTTGCTTCCACATTGATTATCTCTGAATCTGGAAATTATACTTGAATAAGATGTTCATCTTTTGATGGTGCCTCTACTATTTGGTCTACTATCACTTGGCCTTTGATTTCCTTTCTATCCACATATTCAATATCAAACTCACTCAACACCATGACCCATTTGGCCAATTTTCTAGTCAAGGCTGTTTTGCTTAGGAGGTATTTCAATGAATCAATTTTTGCTGAGTTAGATCTTATGAGATAGCATATAATGTCTTAGTTTTTGGTGAGAAAAAACTACCACAAAATATGCTCTTTCTATAAATGTGTAATTCAAATCATATTTTACCAAGGTTCTTCTTATGTAATATATGGCTTTTTCTTTTCCATTTTCATCCTCTTGAGACAAGAGAGCCCCTAAATCATGTTCTATCGCTGAAATGTACAAAATCAAAGGCTTCCCTCTTGTTGGTGGCATCAAATTATGTGGATTCATTAGGTACTTTTTAAGTAATGTGAATGCTTCTTCATACTTCTCATCCCATCTAAATACTATGTCCTTGTGAAGGATTTGAGTAAAGGAGTGGCATTTCTCCGCCAAATGTGATATGAACCTTTTGATTGATTGAATCCTCCCTTGAAGTGATCTCATTTGGCTTATATTTTGAGGTTCCCCCATTTCTATTATTTCTTTTACTTTTGCAGGGTCTACTTCTATTCCTTTGGTTGAAACTATGTATCCTAGAAACTTTCTCGATTGTACACCAAATGCACATTTCTTGGGATTAGGCCTTACTTTGAATTGCTCCAACCTTGTGAATATATTTTATAAGATAGGTAATGTTCTTCTCTTGAATGGAATTTTTCAAGTATGTCATCTACATAGTCCACTAGGAATTTATGCATCATATCATGATATATAGTAGTCATGGCTCATTTCTATGTTGCTCTAGCATTTTTGAGACCAAAGGGCATAACATTCCAGAAAAAATCCCCCATGTGCATGTGAATGTTGTTTTATCTTGATCCTCAGGTGCTATTTTAATTTGATTATAGCCACTAAATCCATCTATGAGGGAGAACATTGAGTGACCCGTTGTTAAATCCACTATGGCATCTATGCTTGGTAATGGAAAATCATCCTTCGAACATGCGATATTGAGATATTTGAAGTATGTGAAAATTTTGATAGACTTGTCTTCTTTTGAAACATGCACAATGTTTGATATCCATTCAACATAGTCGATGGCTCTTATAAATCCCACTTTTAGTAATTTTTGCAATTCCACTTTGACAAGAAGTGCTATGTGTGGGTGCATTTTTCTCAACTTCTATTTAAATGGTCTAAATCCTTCTTTGATGTTTAAATGATGCATTATCATATTAGGATCAATTCCCGACCTATCATCATATGGCCATGCAAAATTTATGTCTTTCCTTGAAGAATTTTATGAAATCCTCTTTTTCTTTACTAGATAAGGATGCTACTAGGTGTATAATCTTTGGTTCTAATTCTGACCCAATGTTGACTTTCTCTATTGGCTCTATCAAAATAGGTGACCTTTCCTCATAGTGCTTGGGAAAAGTATCCAAACTCTCTTCTTAGGTGCCTCTGTTGGGTTTGACCATCGAAAAAATTCTTTATTTCTTTCTCTTTTTGATCTAATGTTGCCATAGTGTGGTTTTCAACATTAGATTCTTTCAATTTTTTTCTTTTTCTTTTTTTCATTTTTATATGAACTGATAGATTGGACACTTCCCTTCGTCACTTCTTCTTGATATTCAATGGTAGAAGAAGGTTCAACCACATTTAGGTATTGGGACACTGATTTATCATTTAAGAATGTGGGAATGATAATAGGTTCAATGGAGTCCCATTCAATGAGTTTTGGATATACAAGGGATAAGGGATCAATGTTTCGATTTATCTTGATAGGATTTAATGCCATGACCTCATTGGAAGGTTTGAACATTGTATCGCTAAAATCTATAACATGTTCCTCTTCTAGGTTTTCTAGAGAACTTGGGTCAAAGTCTTCTTCACTCAAATCCTCTTGGGTTTCTAATGGGTAAAAATCTCTTGGGTTAAACCTAGTGTTAGATCCTCCTATAGTAGGTATCTATGATGGAACATAAGGATCTCCTACCCATTGAGTTTCTTTGGCTTCTTGATTTGGCACATTTTATAGAATTTCTTGATTAGAACTGGATGCTTGATTATGATTTGATCCTGAAGCTTGTTCTTTTCCTTTTCTCAGAGTATAAGTGTGAATTGCATTGACCTCTTTGTCTTGGCATGATTCACTTGAAAATGAGTCCCACTCCCAATTGTTTTAATCTTCATCACATTGTGATCCTAATTGCAAAATTTGATCATAAATCAAGGGGTGTTTCTTTTGAGTGTATCCTTGTTCGAGATACCCCAATCCATTTTTTTCCTTACTATCCCTCCAAGATATTTCTATGGGTTAAATTAACCCTTCATTTCTTGTGCCTAAAGGTCCTTGTCCTTTATATCCCATTTTATGCATTATTTGGAAACCTTTTCCATATTGATGAGTGGGAATGCTAATATTTTGGATGCGTTTTTCATGGGCACTTGACTCCCCATCTTTATATAACCATTTTAAGATTTCATTATCTTATTCATCCATAGATGAAGAAGTACTAGCCCTTACAAAGTGGTCATTGTATTTATGGGGTGTATGTAGGCTAGAGGGTTTTCCTTGGGATTTTGGAGATAAGGGTAGATCCATCATAGATAAATAGTATTCACCCACACCTTTCTGTTTGATTTTGCATTGTTTCTCAAAAATCTTCATCATGCTATCCATTTTTTGACAATGTGCATCCTTGGTGTGTATTTGAATGGATCTTGCTTGGTCTTCTTTTTCTTCATCATGCGTACTTTCCTCACTAACTTTCTCCTTTCCTTTAGTTGATGTAGTTAAGTTAGTGGGAATTTAATGATTTTCAACATCAACCTCTTCTTTATTTACCCTTTCTTTTCCTTTCAAGGATGGAAGATCCTTTGAGCTTTGCCCTTGTTCTATTCTTATTGACATAGATCCTTCTTTATTATGGGGAACCAAGGAGTCATTTATGGGTTTAAGATTATTGCAATATTGGAATGGATTCAAATCTCCACTCACCATGATCTCTTGTCCCATATAAGGAAACTTAAAACATTGATGATATGTCGAGGGTACCACCTGCATTTCACAGATCCAAGGCCTTCCTAAGAGGATAGTATAGGTCAACTTGAGGTCTAGGACTTGACAAATGGTCTCTTTCTGCATTGGACCAACTCAAATGGGGAGTACTATTATCCCTTTAGATGCCATTTCTTCATCATCGTAAGCTTTAATGGTTATTTTCTTCTTGGGGTCAATAGCTTCCTCAAAAAATCCTAAGGTTTTGACAAGGTTTAAAGTGCATATGTTTAGGCCAGCTCCCCCATCAATGAGGACTCTCTTAACCCTATGCTTATGGATCGAAACTTCTATATGCAATGTCAAGTTTTGTGGGTGATTCAAGGACATATCATCTTACTCAAAGAAAGATAAACAATGGGGTGCAACAAGATGACATGCCGTATTTTGGAACTTATTCACATCCAAATTCAAAGGCAATTTTGTTTCAACAAGGGATTTTTCCAAAATCTCCTTGTGCATGGGTGAAATTTTGAGCAACTCTAAGATAGAAATTTGTGCAAGGGTTCGTTGGAGTTGGTCCACCAAATTGTATTGTTTTGGAGAAGAGGATGTTTGATTAGGAAGGACGATCCTAGGAGCACCTTTTGATAGAATGATCTTTGATGCTTTCCCCCTAGTCACAACATTCGATGTTGCTTCCTTTCATTTTTCCTTTACCACAATAACATTGATTGTATCTTCACAACCACTTAAGGAATTAATGGTATTTGTCATAAGTGTGGGAAAAATTTACCTTTTCATTACCCCTTTTTTTATTGTAATTAACATTTGATGTTTCCCCCTTTTCATGGTTTAGGAAAGGGTTCTTGAAAGTTGTATGATCCTCATTATTTTGAGCTCTTTCCACTTTTATGGTATCATCAATGATTAGGTCTTGGACTAGATGTTTCAATTTCATACATTCATTTATCTTATGTCCTTTGTTATGATGATATTCACAATGATTTAAGTCATTCCACCATGTAGGTTTTACTTGAGGTTTGTATGGCCTTGATTCGGGTAGAACAATGATTTTGTTGGCCACTAGAGTTATCAATGCATTTTCCAAGGGTTCCCCTAGGAATGTGAACTTCCTTCTTTGATATGTGGAAAAGAAAGGTTTAGGTTTATTGACATTTAAATTGTTGAGAGGGTTGTTGTTGGTGTTATTGTTGTTTTTGTTGTTGAAAGGAGCCTTGGTTGTTTGATTAACATTATGTGTTTGATTAGACCCGCTCGATAAATTAAAAGGATTATACTTCAAGTTGTGTGCTTCCACAAATCCATCATGGACAAGATTCTTGTTGGTGTTTTTCAACCATAATCTTGGTTTATCATTTTTATTGATGACTCTATTATTATTATAATTAGATAAGTTATTGTTATTATTGGTGTTGGGGTAACCTTTGTTATCTTTAGATAGTTTTATTTCACCCCTTCTTACCAACACTTCTTTAATTTTGATCCCATTTTTGATGATATTCTCAAATGTAGGGGGACATTGAAGTTGGAGCCTATAGTTCATCTCCATATTTAGGTTATTCATAAATATTTCCATCTTTTCTTTCTTGGGTATACTTCGTGGGTATCATGCAAAAACCATCCTCCATCTTTGGAGAAACCCTAGAAAATACTCACCATCTCTTTGTTTGGTATCACATAGGTTGAGCATGGTGATTATGTGCTCTATCTTATAGGAATAATGAGTCTCAAATTTTGAGGCTAATTCTTCAAACATTTTAATTCCTTGTGGTAATTTGGAAAACCACTCCATAGCTTGACCTCCTAGGCTTCTTGGAAATAGCCTCATTAAATAGGTAGTGTCGTGCATGAATTCTATACTTAAGGCACAAAATTATCTTAAACGGTCTTGTGGGTCTAATTTAACCATGTATTTATCATATTTAGGAGATACCACATTAAGTAGAAAAGGTTCCATAACCAAGCTCTTATCAAATGGAAATGGGCATAAAGCCTTGATGGAAAAAGGCTTTGGTTCGACAACTTTCTTCATTGTATCAATTTGTGCTTGGAACATTTTCAATTGTTTATTCATAGCACCTAAAGGATTATCCTCTTCCTCATCTTTCTTAAGTGTTGTAATATATAGTCATGAGGAAGTTTTACCCCTTATTGGGCTAAGTTAAGAAAATATCTTTCCTTCTTTCTTTCTAAAAGTTTCTCCATAATTTCAAAGAGCTCAAGATCTTGGGCCACCCTATTGGCTTTATCTTCAGTTGTCTCTTTTGGTCCTTGGCTTGTTTGATTAGTGTTTCCTTGGTTTTTTTCTCCTTATTCTTCATTGTTTCCCCCATGAAGATAGTCATAAAATTTTGCGTTTCGATCCATTAGATTGACTCTTTCTTTGAATAGGTTTGGGAGACTATCCTCTTGTTCTAGAGTGTTAATGAAAGGATTTTAAAATTCAAATTTGGGGACCTCTTTTTCTATGCAAGTGTTGTTTTCTTGTAAAGCTAATTTTAGTTTGTGAGATCATGTGGAAAATGACATCAACAAAGGTTTGAATTGAAATGGTTTTCCCCAAATCGGTGATTATTCTTTTTTTAAGAAGATATTAAAAATATATGATGATATTCAATGGATGTTTCTTCTTTGTTATATTAGTCTTCAAACAAAGCAACCACAAGTACACTTTTTCTTTTTACTCTCTACACACAAAATATTTGATTTGTTCAAATGTTATCATGGGTTTTCACAATAAGTAACTCCAATCAATCTACCTAGTTGTCAAATTGGTTCATAAACATGGCTTTACAAGGTAGGAATTTCTAGATTAACAAGGTACTTTGTAAAGTTTCCATTCAAAAGAGATATCAAGTTTCATCCCCCCAAAAATAAGGGGCTTCCCACCACCAGTATGTCAGAGTTTTGCGCAATCCCGAAGCACAACTAGAGGAAGTTTGAGACTTAATATCCTTTTGTCATACACCCCATTAAGGATGAATGTGTTTCCTTTTATAGTGGGTCAGATTATTGTGGCAAAGGAAATTGTATCCCACTTTGGGCTGTCCCTCTCACCGGCCTCGTTAAGGAAAATCTCGGGAGGCCAACCCACTAAGGTTCTAGCATGTTCATTTTAAAGAGAATAAATGGAGTTAAGAAATAGGTTGGGAGTTTGATTCACCAAAAGGTGAAGAGAATATCCCTACCATTCTTGCCTCCCAAGCACAATTAACAATTTTCAATTTACCAAACCCTCTAACTAATGGTAATCAAGTATTTCTACTTTCCTCCACAAACAAGGGGTTTTTTTATTTTAAATGCTTCATTATTCCTGAGTCTTTCTTTTAATCAAGGCGTTTGATAGTTTTGGCATTTTGATTCACTTGAAAAGCGAAGGTCATAGCCCTAGTATCAAATTCCTCAAACAATAATAGGCTGTTTTAATTACTAGATTTAAAATGAAATTACCAAAATTTAAGGAAAAATTGACCAAAGTTTGAAGGCTTACCTTATTTCGAAGTTAGCTAAGGCTAGGGGCATTTTGAATTAATATTTTCATATTTTTATCTAACCTAGTGGTGATTGTTCTAGCTCCCTTGCCTCTTCTTCAAAATAGTTAGTCAACACAACCAAGAAAAATCAAGAAAAACCAACAAAAATGAATTTTAAGCCTTAGTTTTCAAATTTAACTAAAAATTGATTAAGGCCTGAATGATGGTAAAATGGATTCAACACCATTCAAATGTAGAGGGGGAAATATGAGATCTATTCTCAAAACCCAAATTCCCCAAGGAAGAGATCCGATTTGATCAACCTAGAGGTTAATACACAATCAAATCAATTTGTGGATGAATATGGAAGAGAGAAAGTAAATCTAATATTTCCCTTGTGGATGGATATTATGTTTGGAATATAGAATAATTGAAATACAAGTACTAACCTCAAATTAGGGAAGATCTAGAAAATGTTGAATTTTGATGTTTGTGTACACTTTCAGGAAAATCTAAAACTTGTCCTAGACTGGAAATGCCGAGACAGAGAAAACCCAGAAATCTTTCCTCAAGATGGCTTAGCTCGAGTTTGCTCTCATAAAAGGTCAAATACCACATTCTTTATTTGAAGTCCGATTTGAATTTTGTTCACAGATCCCAAAAGTTCACTAAAAAGGGTATCCAAATTCACTCCCAGATCTGAATTTCTACACCTGTACCTGCAAGAAAAGGAGGATTTTTGTTGTTTGTTTGGGGGGGTTTGCCTTGGTCAAACCCCGGTTTGGAATCAACCTTAATATTGAAATTGAAATGGAGAATGCTAGCAAGTAGTAGAAAAGGATCTAAAAATAAAGTTATGCAATTCAATATATATGCAATTGTATTTGAAATGTAAACAAGTATATTGATATGAAAGCTTGAACACAACAATAAATGTAAATCAAACCTCCATAGTTGTATGCTTGGAATCCACCTTGAGAGAAGAATGAAATGGATCTTGAAGATGAACAAAGGATCTTGAAGGAAGATCACACCATCACGATGGCTAGATCCAGGGTTTGAATGATAAATCTTGAATGCTTGAACCAAATCCCTTCAATGGCTTGAATGCTTGAATCCTTGATCTTCAATGGAGAACTTGGATGGAGAAGAAGACTTGAATTCTTGAATGGATTCTTGCTTGATCACCTTGAGAGCTTGCATATGAAAACTTGATGTGAAAATGAGAGAGGAAGGCCTCATTTTATAGTGATCTAGGGCACATTCCTCTAGATGGGCCACCTTGGAGAATTAAATCTCAATTAGGTCCTCACCTTTAGAAAATATACCTAGATTAAATGCAATTAAAGGATTTACCATCCCAAAACCCGAAATGGCCGACCCGGAGGCGGGAAAATAAATCTCCCAAAAGCCCAAAGCTTGGAAATTTTGGAAATTGGAATTTTGGAGGAAGGGGTCAAAGTCAAGGTTGGACCTGACCTAGTTAGGTTTGAGCTTGACCCTGACCTAGTCAGGTTCTAACTCAACCCTAACCCTAGTCCCAAGTTGACTCAGAACCAAGTCAGGAGGTCCCGGGGATGCCTAGAAACCTAGAACTGATGCCAGAACAGGATAGAATGTCAGTGATAGACATAAAATCCTATGATTATCATGATGAAGGCCAAGAGGATCCATTTCTAAATCATACCTAGAAATAGAGCTATGAAAGAGGGAAATTCAAGAGAATCCTTAAGATCCTAACCCTAATTTCACCTAGAATGAAGCAGAAAAGAAGTGGAAAGCGGGGAGAAAGCCAGATCAAAGAAAAGATCAATTCAAGGCATCCAATATGACCCCAAACCACTTACTCAGAGGGATAAATTCTCTTAACATGGAAGTGCTTCCATTTTAAGATGATACATTAAGCCCCCACTTTAGGAAGAGTATGGATTCGATGCAAACTCTTGGTAAAGGAGAAGAAAGAGGAGATCCAAGTGGATTCACAAAGAGATAAAATAACACTTAGCTAAGGGAACGGGCCCCAAAACTAAATATTCTAACTCAACATACACACATGAGGGTGCGAAACAATAAAACCAAAATAACAAGGGTTAGCACTAAATAACCCAAATCAATTAGCATAAGAAACCTCACTAAGAAATATTCCTCATGCTAATATCATATTTGGAAAGCTATCATAAAAGCATAAATGTTAACATAAGAAAGACAAGAGAAACACTAAGAGAAACACTATAAATAACATAGCTTCATGATCCTGTCCTACTAGCATGAAAGCAGAAAAGAGAGAAAGGAGAAAGTGATTACCTCACCCAGTAAGATGCCCACCTTACTATGAATCACCCTGGAGGGAGAGCCCATCAGGTTCACCCATAAAATTTTCTTGTAATTGTAATGTGTCTTCTGAAGACTTCTATAATACCCATAGATCCACCTTCTTGTATCACTATGAATATAAAATGCATGTCTCCTCAGGATTTAGCAACTTATGTGCGTTACCATCGGAAGATTTAGCATATAGGTGCATGTCTTTTCAGGATTTAGCAACTTATGTGTGTTACCTTCCAAGATTTAGCATATTTGAATTTGGAAATGCATGTCCCCTCAGGATTTAGCAACTTATGTGCGTTACCATCGGAAGATTTAGCATATTGAAAATTTTGAAAAATGTGTCTCCTCAGGATTTAGCAACTTATGTGCGTTACCTTCGAAAGATTTAGCATATGAATGCATGTCTTTTCAGGATTTAGCAACTTATGTGCATTACCTTCCAAGATTTAGCATATAAAAATAAAAAACTATAGTACAAGGGAGAACCTATATATGCCCCCCTCCTTAAGATGGCAAAAATAGACTATTTTGTCATGTTAAGGAAAGAAAAGAACAAGGATAAAGCCTTCATCAACATCAAGACAATATCCACAAACAACACTCAGTCAAAGCCAAGAAGGTCATAGCTCCTATGAGGTCATGGAAGAGATGAATGTAAAGAGATATCATGGAAGAAGTGAAAAGAAAGTAACCCTTATGAGGGATAGCACACTGTTCAGTTTCCAAGGTGAGAGATATATCAACCATGGAAACCCAATGTCAAACAACAAAAGAGGCTATTATCAAGGACATAGATCCTCAATGCAAACCATAATTTTCATGTATGATTGAATGTCACATAATAGATAGATACTGCTTACCCAAGGAAAGCGGTGAATCCCGAAAAGATAGAAGGAAATGACATCCTTTCCCCCCAACATAGGACAAAGATTGAAGATGATACCTACTTCACAATGCAAGGAGATATCCTATTTACAATAATGTACACCATATTCTTAGTGAGGGATATTGACCCCTACATCCAAGAGTAGAGATAATCGTGAAAAGGATATGTCACTCATGAAAAAAAGGATCCTCAAATGAAAGAGATCTTATCAACAAGACCCCCACCAATGAGGAGTACTTTAGATAAAATATCAACTTTCAAAAAGGAGGGAACAAAGATTCAATCATCAAGCCCCCTACAAGGAAGAGGAAGAGGAATCTTTGAAATGAGGGAAACAACTCTAACACCAAAGCAAGAGTGAAAGTGTATAAAGAACATAATTTGCAATGTAGAATAGAGGTGACGACCTAGGGAAACAACTTCTCATATAAGAATATTATCCATAGTCAAAACATCTATCAATATGATGAGATAATATTGCAATATAAACAAGTAACACTAAGCTAGAGAAAGCAATTCCCTAGACAAAGAGAAAGAAATAAGTACCTTGCCCCTCAGATATGGAGACAAGGGATACCCTCGCAAAACAAATGTCTTAGAAAAGATATCTTGGAAAAGAAAAGAGAGATCCTATGCAAAGCCATAGAAAGAATACCAATTAAGCCCCAATAAAAGGCCTAATGGATCCTAGGAGACTGGATGAAGATGCACCTCTTTCCCCCTAGTCATGAGATAAGAGGAGAAGAACATTTACATTATATCTAAAGGAGGGGAATCCCCTATATCAAAATTATGAAGAAATTGTAAAACTGCATGAGAGTGAGATATAATTCCTAAAGCAGCTCTTTCTCTAAC
The DNA here is from genome assembly GCA_027943335.1 of Chamaecyparis obtusa. Classification (NCBI taxonomy): domain Eukaryota; kingdom Viridiplantae; phylum Streptophyta; class Pinopsida; order Cupressales; family Cupressaceae; genus Chamaecyparis; species Chamaecyparis obtusa. The sequence goes on along the minus strand of BSBK01000272.1, from coordinate 1,723,060 downwards.
ATATTCCTTGAAATGTTTCCAATCAGCAAGTAAGTGTTTGTTATTATAATGAACAGGACATTTGTATTTGTATAGAGCATCTATTGGCATAGGTGTAAAGATTTCTTTCTTGGAATTCATTAGCTCAACATATAACTTTTTAGCAATTTCTTGACGAGTAGTAGAGTTATCTAATATAGGTGTAGGGAAAAGAAGGTGAAGGGGAGGATGATGTTTAGCATCACCTACCTTAACTTGAGACCTCAAACAATTGTCACCATACATATCCAGTTTAGGGGGTATATGAACAGGAAACCTAATACCATGCTCATTAACTCCTAGCCCTAAACCTTTATAACCTTGTTTAGTCACTATATTATATCCAGTAGTGTACATATTATGTAAAGCTTCTATAGGAGGTGATTTTTTATCATATTCATGAGTAAAGGTTGTATAAGGTGGAATAATAGGCTTGGTAGAAGTGTCTGTACCCTTTCCTTTAATATCATCCTAGATAAGAGGAGAAGGTAAATCAAAGAAATCTTGCACATCCGCATCCTGAACGATAGCTTGAATCCCATCATAAGTACGGAAAGAGTGAGGATTAATAGATGGAGAATTAGGTATTGGAATAGGAAGATTAGGATTAGGATTGATAGGATTAGGATTAGGAAGATTAGGAGATGGTGTGTCATCTACCAAATTCTTCACATAATCTAAAAGATGAATAAGGCTACCACATAAATTCCTAAGAAAATTTTTAAATGTAGCTAGACTAGTGTCGGTCAACTTCACAAAAGCATAAGAAAGAGAAAAGTGAAGGGTCATCAACATAATGAAGTGAATGATACTCTCATAAACATCATAGGTATTATAAAAAGATGATAAAAGAAGAGTAATAAAAAACATGACCATGCACCAAAACATCTTAACAATCTCCATAATAAATGAACGACAAGAAATTTTTTTGTATTTTTATTGACTATATAGATTTTTTTGTATTTTTGAAATTAAAATGCAAGAGCATAAACTAGATCTAATCTAAATGCAAGAAAGGATCTAAAATCTAACACAATAGGGCATCTAATTCCACAAAAGAAAAGGAGAGTAAGTAGGTCGGGTTCACCAAAATGAATGATGGTAAAATGGATTCACCACCATTCAAATGTAGAGGGGGAAATATGAGATCTATTCTCAAAACCCAAATTCCCCAAGGAAGAGATCCGATTTGATCAACCTAGAGGTTAATACACAATCGAATCAATTTGTGGATTAATATGGAAGAGAGAAAGTAAATCTAATATTTCCCTTGTGGATGGATATTATGTTTGGAATATAGAATAATTGAAATACAAGTACTAACCTCAAATTAGGGTAGATCTGGAAAATGTTGAATTTTGATGTCTGTGTACACTTTTGGGAAAATCTAAAACTTGTCTTGGATTGGAAATGCCGAGATAGAGAAAACCCAGAAATATTTCCTCAAGATGGCTCAGCTCAGGTTTGACCCTCATAAAAGGTCAAATACCACATTTTTTATTTGAAGTCTGATTTGAATCCTGTTCGCAGATCCCGAAAGTTCACTGAAAAGGGTATCCAAATTCACTCTTAGATCTAAATTTTTGCACCTGTACCTGCAAGAAAAGGAGGATTTTTGTTGTTTGTTTGGGGGGGTTTGCCTTGGTCAAACCCCAGTTTGGAATCAACCTTAATATTGAAATTGAAATGGAGAATGCTAGCAAGTAGTAGAAAAGGATCTAACAATGAAGTTATGTAATTGTATTTGAAATGTAAACAAGTATATTGATATGAAAGCTTGAACACAAAAATAAATGTAAATCAAACCTCCATGGTTGTATGCTTGGAATCCACCTTGAGAGAAGAATGAAATGGATCTTGAAGATGAACAAAGGATCTTGAAGGAAGATCACACCATCATGATGGCTAGATCTAGGGTTTGAATGATAAATCTTGAATGCTTCAACCAAATCCCTTCAATGGCTTGAATGCTTGAATCCTTGATCTTCAATGGAGAACTTGGATGGAGAAGAAGACTTGAATGCTTGAATGGATGCTTGCTTGATCACTTTGAGAGCTTGAGAGCTTGCACATGAAAAATTGAGATGAGATATGAAAACTTGATGTGAAAATGAGAGAGGAAGGCCTCATTTTATAGTGATCTAGGGCACATTCCTCTAGATGGGCCACCTTGGAGAATTAAATCCCAATTAGGTCCTCACCTTTAGAAAATATACCTAGATTAAATGCAATTAAAGGATTTACCATCCCGAAACCCAAAATGGCCGACTCAGAGGTGGAAAAATAAATCTCCCGAAAGCCCGAAGCCCGAAAATTTTGGAAATTGGAATTTTGGAGGAAGGGGTCTAAGTTAAGGTCAACCCTGACCTAGTCAAGTTTGAGCTCGACCCTGACCTAGTCAGGTTCTAACTCGACCCTGACCCTGGTACCAAGTTGACTCAGAACCAAGTCAGGAGGTCCCGGGGATGCCCAGAAACCTAGAACTGATCCCAGAACATGATAGAATGTCAGTGATAGACATAAAATCCTATGATTATCATGATGAAGGCTAGGAGGATCCATTTATAAATCCTACCTAGAAATAGAGCTATGAAAGAGGGAAATTTAGGAGAATCCTTAAGATCCTAACCCTAATTTCACCTAGAATGAAGCAGAAAAGAAGTGGAAAGCGGGGAGAAAGCCAGATCAAAGTAAAGATCAATTCAAGGAATCCAATATGACCCCAAACCACTTACTCAGAGGGATAAGTGCTCTTAACATGGAAGTGGTTCCATTTTAAGATGATACAAGGCCTAAAAATCCAATTTAAGGATACAAACTTTGATTTATAAGTGTTTACAACTTGTAAATAATTTTCATAAGCCTTACCTTCTTGTTGGGAATCCTCCAAAATGTGCTTGATATGTGATATGTGTTTTTTTTATCCTCTAATTTGCTAAGGCTTTATCTTCGCTATTATTTCATAAATTCTAGATTTTTCACTCTTTTATGCGCTGCCATCATAAATACACGGGAAATTCATCCCAGACTGTCATATTTATCAAATTTTTAAAATAGTCACATGCGTAGTAGAAATGATTAAATGCACTATTAAAATCCTAGAATGCACAGTAGAACAAATAAGATGCGCTGAAACAAAAATTAAATGCACTGTTTTAATTAGAAAATACATGTAAATAAAACTAAGGATGCGCAGCAGGATGAATCAAATGTGCTTCGGGGTCAAGGTGAGCACGTAGAAAGAATAATGTGTGTGTGAAAATTGTAGCTAGATGTAGACACAACACTTCCATAAATTATTAGAGGTTAGCAAATCGAGATATATGTAAATGAAATGAATTAAAATAACTAATTTATGGGTTAATCAATTATTAAATCAAACTATTATTCCAAACTATATCATTAAATATTGACAACTAGATTTAATTAATTAAATATGAATTTAGTCAATTATTCATAAGATTTTTGATTTATTGTCAAAATTAAATAATATAAATTAGGAATAAAATAGAATTAATTCTAATTAAACAATTAAGTGACCGAATTAAACTTAATTAATTAAATATTCAAAATATTCAATTAATCAAATTTAGGATAAATAGGATTTATCTCCAAATAATATTTAATCAGGATAATTATGATAATAAGAAATATTTAAGAAATATTCCCCGATGCAGAATTAGGATAAAATCAATTAGGGTTTCGATGAACTAATGTGCATATGTGCCTTAGGTTAGGAATTTTGTATCAATTTCATTCGATGTGTTGATGTAGGAGGTTAATGAACCTATAGCCCATTTTTGGGGTATTACATTTTGCCCCTCTTTGAATTACTATGCGAAGCACAGTGATTCAAAGATTAATTTGTTCTTGATAAAGATGTGGACTTAGTTATGTGATGAGAAAACTGATCCTGAGAGATTAATCGATTCCGAGATAGAAACTGATTGAAAGATTTGAAGATGTTGTGATTCTGGTCCTGATTGACCAAAGAATCAAGATGATGCTAGCTATATCAACAATGAACTGATGATTATGAAGAAGTGCCAAAATGCTTGATTTTGAACCTATGACTACGAAGAAGTGACTGTCTTGACTCCAGACCTGTTTGTCCAAAGGAATCGAAAGGATACCAAATCTCAACCCTTTAGTTATGAAGAACCAAGGAAATAACATGACTGAACCGATGGTTATGAAGAGGTGATACAATTCACAAGATTAAGAGAATACCAAATTTATATGGATCTCGATGAGCCTGATATGCCCCAAGTGATGTGCCCCAAGCGATGAGGACTTTTGATGAATCAACTAGACATGGTTGTTGTCTTGATTACTGAAAGAAAGGTGTTTGATTTATAGATTTGATTGATGTGCAATACCATGCCCCCTTTAGGATTCAAATTGAAATCTGACTAGAAAAGTTAGCATTAAATGGTGTAGAAGCATATTAATTGATTTGAGAATTGGTTACATACGTCCGGGAATGCATTCTTCATCGTTTGGAGGTCCTGAAGACTAATTTTGACTAGGTTTGACCATGAGTTGACCATGGTTGGCCAACTTGGAAATCATGAAGTTTGATGTTAGATAATAAATTAAGTTGAGTTCTGGATTTCATTGATGATTAGAAGGTTGATTATGCAAGCAATTAGCTATCCTGGGTCCAAAAATTTTAAATCGCAATTTTGACAAAGTAAATGATCTCAGATTTTGATTTTGATTTTGATCTTGAAAATGGATTCAGAATGTTGAAATTAGCCAGGGGTGCAATTTTTGTGGAAAATGGAGCACTTTGAAAAATTAGTTCAAAACCTATATAAGGCTCGAAAGGGTCATTTTCAAATCATTTCAACCTTTTGTCTCTTGTGAACCTTGTGGAGCCCTCTGAGAGAAAAATGGCAAACATGGCAGTTCCAGTCTCCTCACATCATTTCGAGCATAGTCGGTGGTACCAGCGACCTCCCCAGTACAAGAACCTAGTAAGTGGACCTCTGTGCCTCTCGGTCAATTCAAATTTATCATGTTTTTAGCATTTTAGGATCTTTTTCATACGTTTTTAGGTTTTTCAATTTTTGCACCATGGAATTTTGTACGACAGTCTGCTTGGACTCATACGAGTTTTCAACTTCCTGTAGAATGTCATCCCCGTTCTATCTGAAACTCGTATGAGAGGGACCCATTTGTTGTATCACATTTCATCGGGTCCCTCAAGTGTCGTACAGGAAATATTAGAATGTCATGTACACATGAAATGTCGTGTGGGAACCTGTAGAAACTCATACAAGTTTTGACACCAGTCTAAAAACTCGTGGAAAACAACGAGCATTTTTCACCTCCTTAGGTCAATTTTTTTATTTTTTTGATTTCATAGGCTGATTCCTTAGCATTTAATGTACCTTCTGAAGTGTTCAACTTGTCAAATTCTATACTTAGAGCTTGATTTTTGACCAAATTACTAATAGGGTACCCTATTTCTGTGCTGTGTATGTCATCTATGTTGATGTTCATGTCCGGATTTCACACTCGGTGACCCAGAGACTACATGTCACTGCCTGACCCTCTCAGAGTGCACCTTACTGCTTGTGGATTTGAGTATCATATATGTTTGCCTAAGATTCGGGTGAACCATGGGTTACTGACTGCCTTGATGGAGAGGTTTCATTTGGAGACAAAGACTTTCCACCTACCCACTGGAGAGATCACAGTCACACCCGAGGATGTCTATAGGATACTCTGGATACCATTCCATGGTCCTCATCTTGACTATGTCAGTGCGGGGAATGTTGACCTACATGCCTTTCGAACACTATTCGGTGATGATGAGTAGTTGACATAGTCTACCTCCTAGGAGGCATTAGTACAGAGATATTGGCAGACCCATAGATTGGAGTGCATTATTGCTGGTATGATAGGTGGGATTATCATGTCGAACTGTCAGCAAAATGGTCTTCTGATGGGCTGGGCCCCGATGGTCGCACAATTGATGGCTTCACCTTTTGAGATGGGTTGGGGTCAGTGCATGCTTGCACACATGTTCTCAGAGATGCATTAGATAGTGTATCATGAGGGCAAGTATTTTTCTTCAGGTGCTCTTGTTCTACAGGTTTGGGAATGGGAGCACATTCCCATATGTCAGCTGGTATGTCAAAGTTAGCGATAGCCACATGAGCCTATCATATATGTATATTATGGATATGTGACATAGGTCTGTGTGGTTATCATTGAGTATTGGAGGCATGTTCTGGATGACATGACCTTTATTATATGGAGACTGTACTTACATGTAGAGGCATGGACGATGGCTCAGTCTTAGTATAGCTATTTCTATCTAAGTCAGGTGCTGATAGGTCGATCCACTACTATCCTTGACCACTTCATCATTACTCAAGTTTGGAGACAGTATGACATTATACGGGATGTGCCACAGGATTACACTACTTATGCACTGATGGTCTAAGAGCTAAGATTGGGGTGGACAACCAGATTGTCATATGCTCTTTGTAGTCAGGAGTATACTGGTTATGTGCTGAGAGATTGGGACTACCAACCATAGGTAGTAGATGCTGGTGTTACTGATGCGTTCATTGCTTGGCTGGTAGAGCATCCCATACATAGATTCTCAGATCCCACTGAGCTAATCCTGAGTATGGAGGAGGTAGTAGATTTGACAAGTGCACCCATGGGCAAAGGCCAAAGATGTCGAGATGTACAGATACCAATGGTGCAACCTACACCACTGAGACCTAGAGAAGTGGTTACCCCACAGAGGCCATCAGGACAGATGAGACCACATCATCCTATGAGATCGAAAACAGGTAGACCTATAGTTTTGCAAAGGAGATATAATAGAGGAGAGGGTGGTACTCTTGGCAGTATTGGGAGAGCAGATGAGGTCTTGGGGGCACAAAAAGATGTAGGCGGTGATACTGATACTACATAGGCAGATCTTGATTTTGATCTTGGTGCTGAGGTTAGACATCGCAAGGTGTGCATGGAAGATGCTGCTGATCAACCTATAGATGATGTGGAGATTCCTACAGTGGAGGGAGATACAAGACTAAGGCAGACTCCTCAGGATATGATTAGGTGGCTGAGACTCTAGATTAGATACTTGAGGGCGTAGAACACTACTCTTGGGGTACATCTCAAGGATTCTAAGAGGTAGCACATAGAGCACGAGGTAGATAATAGATGATTATAGGAAGAGGTCATACATCAAAATACGCGGGCCTCATATTATGTATCTTCTTACTATGCCACAGTTCCCACAGTGCAGAGAGTACCCACTTACTCTGAGTACATGGTTTCTTTCGAGGGAGCTAGAGCACCGAGGAGTGATCCACCTCCTAATGCACCTGCCCCACCACCACCAGATGAGGAGGAGTAGGTAGATAGCTGATCTACCTTAGTATTTTGATCATTTTTGTCATTTTATCCATATACACTGATCTGTTCTGATAGCTCACATGAGCTCATTCTTTTGTACCTTGTGCCAGTAGTGCACCCTTGACTATTTTGAGTTTTATGATATATATGAGATCGATTGATTTTTGGTTGTGAATTCATTTGTACTTTTCATTTGGATTTATGATGATATCATGTGTTGTGAAATGCTTTGAGTAGTGTAGAATGTATGGATTATGAGATGCAATGTTTCTTTACATATATATGGATTATGCAATGCATGTGTTGATGGATTATGAAAATGTGTGATTTTCTTATGCTTTATGTATGTAATGTAATGAATGTAATGAAAATGCAATGATTCACATGATATATTGTGTAGGTATTGATGAAGACAAGTACTCGGTCTTTTGTCCAAAAGGATGTTTAAACCAGGATGGTGACTGCTTGCTGATCTGTGAAGAGAACCTTCATGTGAGACTTAGCTCTTGGTGTCATGGTTAGATTAGGTTTGAAGAATCATTTAAGCATTCAAGTTTGATTAGGAAATCATGAGATAAATGCAATCATGTAGAATAAAATGCAAACCTAGGACCTTGGACTTAGTCACTAATCATGTGTCGGTCATTTTCATCATTGAATTTTTATCAAGTAACCGAATAAATCAATACAACATTCACTAGTTTAGGAAATTATGAACATATGAATATTGATTTTGCATCAAAGTCAATACAATGCCCACTGGCTAGACAACCATGGACATATGAATATTGATTTTATTTTCAGAATGTCGGGTTAGATATAAGCACCAAGGCAAAAATGCCAGGATGACCTAAATATCATGTCCATTTTGATATTACAATTTGTATAAGCATCAGAACATAAACGTTGTGATGACCTAAATACGCCTTGCGTAACAAACACATCAAGCAGGCAAGAGATCATTCTGAATCCATGTGAATTACCTGCAGTGACCCTTTATCATTCACATCCTTAGGTAAGATCATGTTTCACAGTAAGAATAAGAATTTACTCAAAAAGATAATAGTTAGATCAAACTTCCTTGAAGCATCTAGGTATCAATGGTCGAGGTACACATGGTTGTCCAATACGAGATGGAGACTCTTACAAATGGACACCATTTCAATCCAAAATTTCCAAAGCTGTTAGATTTTCACTCAAAGAAAAAAAAAATAAAAGATTATGCCCCCAGTCATCACTCTCTAAATCCTGTGAAGGACGTCATCGAAGAGCTCAAGGGTACATAATATGCAAAAATCCCAATGCGAATCAATAAGCATACAAGGAGATAAAAGAAATGAAGCATAGATTATTTTTAGTTTGTTGTTGTTGTTATTCATTTGTGTTTGATTTCAAAATCCTTTTTGGTAAGGGGACAAACGGACTGACTCAGATATAGCTTCTTAAGGAATTTGACTTGACATGACTCATCTGAGGTATTGAGGACTGCAGGGTATGACAATGATCGCCCCCAAGTTTGAGCATTGATAGGATATAGATGCTTTTGTTGATTGGTGTACAAACTAACTTTATTGAAAATAGGAATGTGAAAACAAACCAAGGGATATGTACAAACTAAAGAAGGACCAAAAGCTAGGAAATACCAAGATTGCGCTGATAGATGGGGCATTTTGAACAAGTGGCACCTGTTTGCCAGGTTTTCACCATCTTGGCAGAGATTATTTTTGCTACCAAGGCACGTGTTTCCAAGTTTTTACCAAGGCACTCTTTCTTTTTCTCATTTTTTTTGTAATTTTCATTTTTTAAATTTTTTTTAATTTTTAAATCTTTTGATTTTTTTGTGAGACATCAAGGTGCCTAATGCTAAGTTTTCACCAAGATGTTCATTTTTTCAAGACATTTTCACAGACTGAGTGCCTTAGGTGTAGAATTTCTTCAGATGGAGAATGTTGATTGGTTCTTGCGTGGCCAAACAATAGTATCAAAAACCTAGAGCAATGGACTGCCTATTTCAAGATTGGACACCCCAAATGATTCCTACATGCATTATATGGTCTCATTTAATTATCGACCAGGGATGTAAACTTGGAATGCATTTGCAACGTATATGCTTCAAACCTTCTCTTTCTAAGTCTATCTAAGGAATTCAAATGCTTATGCTTCAGGAAAACTATACTAAAACTGGTAAGAAAATATATTCCAATCAAAGTAGGAAATTGTAGTTAGGAACTACTGCAACTAACTGTGTTGCAGGAACATGCTACTAATTTTGATATCAATAGCTATAGGAACAACAAAGTTCTAATACATATAAATGAATAGGAAAATGAACTCTACACTAACAGAACAATTCACTCATCAAGTGGGCCCCCTTGAATGAGTGAATGAGAAGTACAATCAAGATAAAAGATGCAAACTTGAACTAAACATTCTATTCATCCATAAAATGATTACACTTGATTGAAACAATATGCAAGAGTTCTATTAAAAACTAGTTTGTTCGACTAACTCCAAAAGAGTCACAATAGTAGATTATTTAAAAGGAAGCTACAACTATCTCCTAAATCTACGATCACTTCATAAATGAGAATTGGTTACAACTCATAAAGTTTCACAACATAAACATTATTGACCATGAATAATCATGGAATATAGCGCACACTAAATCTGCGCATTGCATGCAACATAAAGTATTGACTTGCTTGTGAAGATTCTATAATCTATGGTTGGCTTTGATGACTCCCATGCCAGTATGTTGGTCTTTGAATATCCATAGTAAAATCTTGCAAAACAATCAATGCGCACACATCCAACCATATACATATATATCTACATCATCAATATTAGGAAAAGGTGTAAGTCTTAATTATCACTCTTGCAAATCCTACGACTACAAGAGGTAACTACCCAAAACATAGCTTAGGCAAGGAAACATTCATTAACATGTATAGCTATTATATTCACCATTCCTATCCATGAATTTAAGTAGATATTATGTCTTTATAAGTATCCACATTTCCATCTTATGTTAACACACATATATAACATATACATAAAAACCATAAGTTCATATGCTTAAAACCATAAATTCATGTCTATGTGCAATCAATTTGTTCTAGAAAGAGGAGAAAAAGCACTAAGAAAGATGGCTATTTTAGAAGCCCATCATTCCCTCCAACTAAACTATTGTTGATCCCTAGAAATCATGAAGTTCTAAATCTTAGTACGAACCCTCAAATCACTAGTTGTTCTCTGCCCAGACTCATCATTAACATAATCAAAGTATCCATGAGTTTTTTTGAGTCTTTCCCATCGCTGGACTTTAGTGGCCATGTCATAATCTACTGCACTGTCGTTCATCACCAGCAATGGCTATAAGAAGAGTGGAGGCTGAAACCTTAATGGAAACTAGCGGTTAAGGAGTGTCCTTCCCAACATAATGTACCATGGAACTCTTCTTGTAGCAAGGGTTAGATTCTGTGGTGAGTGAGGTTCCCTTGACTTTAGATCATGTGACATCCTTATCCACCTCTTCCTGGAGGCACTGATTACTATGGAAACATCTTGTGAGGAATGCTGGTCCCAGTCTGCAAAAGCTTGTTCTCACACTGGATAGATCTTATTGGCTTCACTAGTGTTTGCTGTGATAGAAAGCCAGTCAAAATATGTCCGCTTAGAGTGTTGAACTTCAGGCCTCATCATCAAAGGAGATAACATTTCTTTTTCTCTGTATGGTGCAACTTGATATTCCCTACTCATCTCATTCTGCATCCATGACATAACTACTCTTAACTATGCATCCCCTACATAGAGGAGTGAATTCCACTCTGTGTCATCAGGAACTACTAGGTTATGTAAGTACAATTCACACAATAGGTTTTTTAGAGTCATTGGAGAAGATTGAAAGGCATAGTAAAATTCATGGGGAGTTGATATGGAAGGATTGAGGCCTTCTACAATTCTTGTTAATTTGAAATTAACAAGTTGCTCTTTAAGGAATAATGCATACATTGGAGATGGTGATTTGCATTCCATCGGCTCTGGAATTAATCCTGTAATCTGATCAATCCTCCGCTTCAATATCTCAATCTCATCTAATTTTTTCTCCAACTGAGAATCCTGCTCACTAATGACTCATTTCAATTTTTCATTTTCTAATTTCCGTTGTGTCTTTTCTCATAACAACTATTGGTATAAGTTTATCCTTGCAGCACAGGGTGTAGATAAATCTAGTGGGGGTAAAGGTTCTTGATTGAGTATATCCACCCATCCAGATGGAAAGTGAGGAGTTTTAATTGTTTTCTTTGGTGCAGAGGACTTCCCCTTCCATAAAACAGTTGTCTTTATTACATTGCTTTCCTCACTAACATTAGCTGCTACCTTAGCCAGCGTTTCTAACCTATCCTGACTACTTTGCCGGGGTACTTCTCCAACAATTTTAGTCCCAAAGTTAAGGGTTTCTTCTGAATTCATACTAACATCTGGCCCGATAGAATCATCTACAAATTCCTCTATGTCCTCAGAGTCCTTGTCACTATCAATTAGTATGTAGTTAACTCCAGGATTAACCTCTATTTCTGGACTCTGCTCTCTCAATATAGTGTCACTAGTTGTAGTTTGATAAAACAATTCCTCAGAAGAGGAATTTTCCAAAGACTCATTTTCTACAGATTCATGCTCTATTCATTTAGAAGACTCAAGGTTAACAATAGGAATAGAAGCTTCAATGTCTTTCTCAGAAATCCTTCTACTTCTCCTCATAGGGGGTATGGATGAGCTCGGAGGACTCTTCTATTTCTTTCTTTTAGTGACTACCTCCTTTGCAACTACTTTAGGATGGTTTTCAAAATTCTCCTCCCTAGGGGAATGTAGGGCTTCTTCCACATTATCAGTATTATCACTAGGCTGAGGTTCTAATATTTCCTCTTTTGGCTTCATTGTTTTACCCTTATCTTTCCTAGATGTAGACCTGGTCCTTATGGATGGTGAAGATTTAGGAATATTGGGAGCTTTCGTACTTTTGTTTTTCTTCCTCTGAGAAGTAGAGGCTCCAGCACTGAAAGTTCTTTTTCTAGGTGACCTAGAAATGGAAGGAGAGGCTTCATGATCATTCTCAATTCTTTGAACAATTTTATGAACTCTAGAGGATGTTTTCTTTCTCCGACCAACACCATGACCTCTAGGGCCGACTACTCTAGGTTCAACCTCATTCATTTGCAAAAATTCTTCCCATGTCCCAACCTTTTGTCTATTCAATTCCCTTTCTACAATTAATTTTATTAAGCAATGATAGATTGGTTGCTTCCTGACTGGACTAATAAAGCTTGCTTTTTCACAATGTTAAATAGGAAGCTGGGAAAATTTACTAGTTTATTGTTGTGCCAAAGATGACTGAGAATTTTGAAATGCAAAGAATACAAATACTTGTAGCATCCCTCGTAGGTGAAGTACATAATAACAAATGTGGCTGGCTGAATGAACTCCAGAGGCAAAGATAATCACCAAGTTCCTTGCTTCCTGTCGATATCTAACTGAGGATCACCGTGCAAAGTGAACTGTGCTCTCACCAAACAGAAGTCAAGATCTTTCACCCATTGTTCACCTTCTTGTGGTAGACTAGTCACTTCAGCTACTACATCTTCTATGAATTCAATCTTCAAGCCTTTGACTTCTGGAAACCCATCCTTCAAGGTAGATAAAAATTGTAGAGTGACTTCCTCATTAAACCCTTTAAGGCTTAAACAATAATCAAGCCATCCTCTTCTTATAAACATTTCACAAGCGGACCCATCATCTAGAAAAATCCTATGATCCACTAGCTCATGCCATTGAAGGTCACCTCCCATTGCTACTTTCAAATAAATTTTGAATTTGCAGAACTACAATTCCCATAAAGCTCGACAATGGCAAGTCACAGACCTCAATACATTATGGAACAAGATGTTGCAGAAGAAAAGACGGTGTACAAACTACAACTTGATTCATAGAATTAAAGATTTTTCCAGGAAATCTAATGATATAAGTTTTTCATAACATCTCATAATAGCTCGCACGTGCCAAAGCTACCACCCCGAACATGTCACGACATATCATTAGAAATCAAGATTAGACTTTAATATCTTTAATTCACTTCAAATGTGATGACACAATCACAAAAGGATAGATCATCAAGTCGTGTTGTAGACATGATTCAAAGACAAGAACTTTAATTTTACATGCTAATTTGAAATTTCAAAAATATAATAGTTCCCCCCCCCCCCCAAACTAAGTAATGGCATGGGTCCCACTAGGCCAGGTTAAGCAAGAGTGAAAAATTAAAATGACACAAAATCCTAAAATTTAATGAATAAAAATAATATATGTAGGAGTATATGTGGCACAAACCTGGAGGTGCTGCAGGAAGAGTTGTTAAAAAAAAACTACACCTGCATAATTGAAGTGATGGGATGGGGTGAATGGGTGGAAAAGAGAGAAGGTGAGATGAAAAATTATTATGAAGAAATTATTCCATGAAATGTGAAATATTTATTATGGTGTTCTTGAATGGAATCAAGTATCGACAGAATCCTAGGTAGAAGACCCAGATTCTTTGACTATAGGATTGCTTGCTTCAGTTGTGCTCTGGAACTGCTTCAGGAACTCATCACGGCTAATAGGTTTGTGATAAAGTTTTAGGCGATGCCCATTGATGAGTAACTTGAATTTAACAGGATCAATGATTGAAAGTTGTACTGCTCCATTGTCAAATACTGATATGATCTCACAAGGCCCAAGCCATTTGGTATGAAATTTATCAGGTGTGTGCTGGTATCTTGAATCATATAATAGTGCCCAATCTCCTACAAAAAATTTCTTATCATGAATGAACTTATCATGCCATTTTTTTCTTTTCTACTGTATCAACTCTGTATTGTGGAGAGAAGACTTTCTGTATTCATCCAATCCATTTAATTGCAATAACTTGTCTTCTTGTGCTTTGGTGATATCTATATCCAGATCTAATGCAGTGCAAAGTGTTTTATGTTGGAACTCAATCGGCATAGAGGCTGATTTTCCATATACCAAATCAAAAGGAGTAAACCCTATGGTGGTTTTCCATGTGGTGTGGTAAGCCCATATAGCTTCAGGAAGGCATATAGCCCAATCCTTTTTATGCGTAGCCACTATTTTATTGAGAATGGATTCTATCTCCCAATTTGTGATTTCATCTTGGCCATTGGCCTGAGGATGATAGGGTGAAGATTTTCCATGACACACCATGTACTCCTACATCAACTCTATGACAAGGTTAGAGGTGAATTGTGCCCCTTGATCTGTGACAATTTCCCTTGGTATTCCAAATTTGGTGAATATGCATTCATAAAGAAACTCAACAACTTTGTGATCTCTAGCATGTCTCATAGCTTTGGCTTCAACCCATTTTATTGCATATTCAGTACATACTAAGATGTAAGAATTCCCATGAGAAGAGGGCTCAATGGGTCCAACGAAGTCAATACCCCACTTGTCAAAGGGTGTGACAACTACATGCGGCTGCAGGGGCATTTCATCAAACTTTTTGGGATGTCCCATACATTGGCACCTATCACAGTTTCGAGTATCTTTTGTTGCATCCTTATGCAATGTAGGCCAGTAGTATTTGGTTGTCAATATTTTGTAGGTTGTCCTCTTTGTAGAAAAATTTCCTCCACATGGCTCATCATGGCATGCCCAAAGGATGTCATAAGTTCCATCCTCTTGAACACATCACCTTGTTACCTAGTCTGGTCCTGTATAAAACATGAAGCCTGATATCCAAGAGAAGTTAAAACTCTTCTCAACTAATAGATGGTGCTATTTAGGAGAGAAGTGATTTGGCATTCTCCCTGTAGAAAGGTAGTTGGCTAAGTCTGCATACCATGGATTAAAAGAATCAATAGAAAACAAGTGCTCATCAAGGAAGCTATCATCAATTGCTGCAGGATCATTTGGAACTTGCAGTCATGACAAGAAATCAGCCACTACATTACCCTTTCCTGGCTTGTCTATTATCTTTACATCAAATTCTTGCATGAGTAACTAGCATGGTAATCTACCACTAATGGTAGGTTTATTCATTAAGTACTTGATAGCTGAATGATCAGTATAAAAAAATACTTCATAGCTTTTGATGTAGTGCTTAAATTTGTTTAGTGCATAAACAACCACTAAAAACTCTTTTTCAGTAATAGTATAATTTAATTCTGCTCCTTGCAAATTTTTACTAATATAGTAAATTGCATGTTCAATAATACCTTCCTTCTATCCCAGAACTGCTCCAATAGCATAGTAAGATGTATCTATGTGAATATGGAATGGAAGTTTCCAATTAGGTCCTCTGAGAATAGGTGTTGTTGTTAGAACATCTTTCAACTTCTGGAATGATGCTTTAGATTCCTCTGTCCATGCAAATTTAGCTTCTTTCTTCAACAAGTTATATAATGGTGCTGCAAGTTGGCTAAAGTCTTTTATGAACCTTCTATAGTAACCAGCATGGCCAAGGAAACTCCCGATATCCTTCTGCTTAACGGGTGTGGGAAGTGTGTTGATTACTACAATTTTTGTAGGGTCAACCTAAATTCCAAAAGATGAAAGGTAGTGTCCCAGGATGACTCCCTCCTCCATCATCATATAGCACTTCTAAGTGTTAAGAGAGAGATTATAATCTTGACATCTCTTAAGGACCTTTTCCAAGTTAGCTTGTGCTTCTTCAAATGTGGTTCCATGAGTTGTAAAGTCATCCATATAAATTTCAACATAATCAGCAACAATGTCAGAGAAAATACCCAGCACTGCTCTTTGGAAAGTAGCAGGAGCATTACACAATCCAAATGGCAAGATTGAATAAGAAAAGGTTCCCCAAGGATAGGTAAATGTTGTCTTGTCCTGGTCTTTTGATGATATTTGTATCTTATTATACCCACTGAAGCGATCTAGAAATGAAAAGTACTTTTTACCCACAAGATTATCAAGCACTTGGTCAATAAAAGGTAGTGGAAAGTGATCCTTCTTAGTGGCTTTGTTAAGTTCTCTATAGTCAACATAGACTCTCCACTTTCCCCTTTTCATTGGAAAAATTACAAGTGGAGAAACCCACTGACTGCCAGAAATAGGATAAATGAAACCTACACTAAAAAGCTTCTACAACTCGGTCTTAACTATGTCTCTTAAAGCAGGGTTAATTCTTCTTTGAGCTTGCCTTACTGGCTTGTATTCTGGGCTTATATATATTCTGTGAGTACATAGTTTGGGATCTAGCCCTTTCATGTTAGTGTAATCCCATGCAAAGACTTGGTGACTATCCTATAAAAGCTTGAGAAGACTAGACATCTAAGATTCAGTGAAGTTTTTATTAACATTCAGCTCCTTTCCTGAAACAATTTCAACTCTCTTAACTTTTTCTAACATCTGTACTTCTACTATGGATGGAGACTTTATCTCATGGGGTAGCAAGGTGTGAAGATAATCAGGTGCTGCAGGAAGCTAAGATGTGGTTTACTTGGGCATTCTTGTTTGAAGGGAACAATTTGGATCATCACAAGATGACTCCTCAAAACCATATTGGTTGGTAAGGATTGCTGCTAGTATATCATCTTCTTCTTGTGATACCATGAATGGATTTCTCTTAATGACCATGAGTTTTTGCACAAAATTTTCTTCAAGGGAAGCATCTCCTATGTTTGGCCAAACAACTTGATCAAGTTCACTTTGGGGTTTTTCTAGAGAATACAGAGTTAACTTCTTGGTATTTATTCCATCTGAGATGGTCATCATTCCTGAACGGCATGCAATGCAAGCATCAGCCATGGCTAGCCAAGGCAATCCTAAGATTAATGGATATCCTCCTAGGGTGGCTTTGGGTGACAAGACTATGAAATCTGAAGGGTAATCTAAGGAATCCAAAGTTAAAACAATATCCTCAACCATACCATCAGGCTTGACTGTGGAATTATCAGCTAAGTGCAATATTGTTGGTGTGTCCCGCAAACCAATGATACTAAGTTTCAACAGAACTTCCCTAGTCATAACATTGATTGATGCTCCCCAGTCAATTAGAACATTCTGAATTTGGGTACCATCAATGTAAATGGTTACCACTGGACTTCTTGGATCTGAATACTTAGGCATGACAACTTTTCTTAGCATGAGATCAGAGAGTTGGCCTAAGACATGGACAGTATCAGGGTCTTTATTTTCCTTCTAGGTTGTTTGATACAAGCTTCTTTAATTGCTTTGGTATAGACTAGAATTTATTTAAGGGCATCCAACAAGGGAATCTGGACTGTCATTTTCTTGAGCTGATCAATCAAATTAGTGGCTACAAGATTTTCTTTTGGAGGAACTGCCTGAGACAATATTTGCGGATAAGGTGGATTCTTAAGCACTGGTGCAGTTTGAACAATAGGTGGAACATCAGTAGGCTGGTTCACGCGTAGGTCCTTGGCATTAGCAACTTTGGTTATTATTGGCTCCTTGGGTGTAGGCAGTGTAGTTCCTAATCTAAGATGGATATCATTTACATGCAAGGAATAATTGCTTGTTGCTGATTAGGCTGATTGGGTCCCCACTGAGGTTGTGGTTGCCAGTTACCATGAGGTGGCCATTGGCTATTCTATTGCAACTGCTGATAGGAGTTATACTACTATTGGTATGGGTTAAATGGTGGTTTCTCTAGATAGGCTTGGTTATAGTACGACTGTTGAGTGGACCAGTTGTGATTCCAATTTTGACCCTGAGGAGCAAAATTTTGGGGGTTTTGGTTTGGCCAATAGCTATTATTATAACCAAAATTATTTAGTGGGTTCGAAGGCATACCTTGTCTTTGAGCCCATGGAAACCTTTGAGCAACATATAAAACTTCTCCATTCTCCTCATCTATGGCTTTGAACTCGGTGGGCATTGGGTTGATGTCCATAGATGCAACCATCTTAGGTTTACAGTTTCTCTTCCTTTCTCTGCAATGAGAACATAACTCAGCAAGCACAGCATCTGAATCTTCCTTCTTCCTCCTCGCTTGCATACTATCTAGCTGAGTGGCAACATCATTAATGATTTCTTTCTTGAAGTCAGATAGAAAATTAGACAGCTCCATTTTGGATACTCCTAAACCACCATTGGACTTATGTGGTAGGTCTCTAAGTCCCCTACCCTTCTTCAAAGTGGTCCTTGAATAATTTTGACATATATTCTTTATGTCAACCCAACCTTTTTGTGTGATATCTCCTCCTACCATTAGGTCTAGAACCTCAATACTTCCATCATTCACACCCTTTAGGAAGAGGTGTTTCTGAGATGCCTCATTTAGATGGTGCTATGTATTATGCTACAAGTTGAACATGAATTTGGATACATAATCTTCCAAGGTTTCATCCTCCATCTGAGACATTTTAAAAATGTCATCACCTTTAAAATCTTGACCTCTATAGTACTCTTTGTACTTCAAAAGAAACATAGTGCGCATGGCATTCCAATCTGCTACAACATTAGCACCTAACCCCATGAACCATCTCAAAGAAGCTTCTTTTAGAGTTGATGGAAACAACTTCAACTTGTGGGCATCAATGGTATAGTCATTACTCTGGCAAAGAATATCAAATTCAAAAAGAAAGGTCTCAGGGTCTTCTGTAAGGAGGCCATAGAATTTGGGAAGCACAACAGTAGGTATATTCTTCAAATTTTGGTTACCTTGTTGTTGAGGTATAGGAAAAGGAAAGGGAGCTTGAGCAGCCATTCTGGGAGGAGGACCTAGTGGTGGTGGCTGATATATAATAAGAGCAAGTGGGTTGTCTTGGTATTCAGGTTCAGCAAATAGGTCATTCAAATGCAGTGATTCCTCAGATGATGAAGAGGATATGTCTTCCTAAGCATCAACAAATGAATTTTCAAAGGGTTCTTCTTCATTCTCACTTTGAAGTTCTTCAACTTGAGGATTAAATAAATCAAATGGTTCTCCATGGTAGTTATGGGGAAGAAATCTCCCAAGGTGATCTCTCCTATGCATAAAATGCTTACTTAAGTACTAGATTAAAACCAAAAATGCAACTACAAGGATAAGTTTGAATTAACACCATCCACGGTAGCAGTGCCAAAAATGCTTGGCCAAACAATAGTATCAGAAATCTAGAGCAATGGACTACCTATTTCAGGATTGGACACCCCAAATGATTCCTAAATGCATTATTTGGTCTCATTTAATTATCGACCAGGGACGTAAACTTGGAATAGCATTTGCAAAGTATATGCTTCAAACCTTCTCTTTCTAAGTCTATCTAAGGATTTCAAATGCTTATGCTTCAGGAAAACTATACTAAAACTGGTAAGAAAATGTATTCTAATCAAAGTAGGAAATTTTAGTTAGGAACTACTCCAACTGACTGTGCTGCAGGAACAGGCTACTAATTATGATATCAGTAGTTGCAGGAACAATAGAGTTCTAATACATATAAATGAATAGGAAAATGAACTCTACACTAACAAAAAAATTCACTCATCAAGTGAGCCCCCTTGAATGAGTGACAATCAAGATGAAAGATGCAAACTTGAATTGAACATTCTATTCATCCATAAAATGATTACACTTGATTGAAACAATATACAAGAGTTCTATTAAAAACCAGTTTGTTAGACTAACTCCAAAAGATTCACAACAGTTGATTATTTAAAATGAAGCTACAACTATCTCCTAAATCTACAATCACTTCATAAATGAGGATCAGTTAAAACTCATAAAGTTTCACAATAGAAACATTATTAACCATGAGTAATCCCAGAATATAGCGCACACTAAATCTGCACATTGCATGCAACATAAAGTATTGACTTGCTTGTGAAGATTCTTCAATCTATCGTTGTCTTTGATGACTCTCGCACCAGTATGTTGGTCTTTGAATATCCACAATCATCTCCTGCAAAACAATCAATGCACACACATCCAACCATATACATATATATCCACATCATCAATATTAGGAAAAGGTGTAAGTCTTAATTATCACTCTTGCAAATCCTATGGCTATAGGAGGTAACTGCCCAAAATATAGCTTAGGCAAGGAAACATCCATTAACATGTATAGCTATTGTATTCACCATTCCTATCCATGAATTTAAGAAGATATTATGTCTTTAGAAGTATCCACATTTACATCTTATGTTCACACACATATATAACATATACATAGAAACCATAAGGTCATATGCTTAAAACCATAAATTCATGTCTATGTGCAATCAATTTGTTCTAGAAAGATGGCTATTTTAGAAGCCCATTAGTTCTTAGAGCTGTTCTCCTCTAGTCATTGAGAGTTGATAGGCTCTAGTGCTAAAAGTAGCTATGATAACAAAGGGACCCAGCCAGTTGGGTTCAAACTTCCCCTTGCACTCTTGATGTGATTGATTTTTAGGATTCTCTCTCAAGACTAGATTGCCAACCTAAAATTCTCCATGTCTTTCTTGTTGTAGCCTCTAGACATTCTTTTCTGATATACTCTGAGATGATCATATGCTATTTGTCTGCACTCATCTAGTAGTTCAAGTTCTTGTAACCTAGACACTCTATAGTCATCATCAGTCACTAGACCATGCATTCTAAATCTTAGTGATGGGATTTCAAACTCAATAGGTAGTACCACTTCAGACCCATAAACTAAAGTGAATGGAGTAGCCCCAGTAGGTGTTTTGATACTTGTTCTGTAGGCCCAAAGATTTGGATTGATCATGAGATGCCAGTCTCTTCCTATTTTATTAATTGTGCGATGCAAGATTTTCAATAGATTCTTGTTGGATGCCTCTACTTGTCCATTCCCTTGGGGATAGTAGATGGATGGCCAATGTTGTGTAATATTGAATTTAGAGCATAAGGAATCTAGGTCCTTGTTCTTGAATTGGACTCCATTATCTGTGACTATTGAATGTGGAATACCATATCTACAAATAATGTAATTCAATATGAACATAGATATTTCCTTGTCAGTATCTTGTGTCAAAGGAACTGCTTCTACCCATTTTGTGAAGTAATATGTAGCTGTAATGATATGGGTATGTCTATTAGAAGAATGAGGATAAATGGCTCCTATCAGATCAAATGCCCATTTTTGAGAAGGCCATTGTGTAGTAAAGGGAATAAGATCTCTCCCTGGTGCATGAATTAAGTTACCATGTACTTGGCACTTTTGACAGTTCTTTGCAAATTTGATAGCTTCTTTTTCCATTTCATGCCAATAGTACCCAGCCCTAATAAGTTTTCAAGCTAGTGTTAAACTATTGGAATGTGATCCACATACACTATCGTGGACTTCCTCTAGTCCATGTTGAGACTCTTCATGTTCTAAACACCTAAGAAGTGTACCATCTAGACCTTGTTTGTACAAATCATTAAAAATGATGACATACCGTGATGTGTTTCAGATAAGGTATCATTTCTCATGGTAGTTGAAGGTATTTGGGATGATTTGGTCTTTAAGGTAGGAGTATAGGTTTTTGTATCTAGAAGAATCATGACCAACAACAGTGTAGATCATGCGGGTTCTAGGGGAATCATATACAGGGAATGACAATGCTTCCACCAGGAACTCGTAATGTAGGTCATGTTTGGGCTGATGGAGTAGAGATGATAGCATTGCCATAGTATCAACAACCTTGTTCTCCATTCAAGGAATTTGCTCAAATGTGATAGATATGAAATACTTCTTTAAGTCATCTACCATTCTTTTGTATGCAATAAGTTTCTCATCTTTTGTCTGGTACACATCATTGACTTGGTGTATGACTAACTGTGAGTCTCCATGAATTTGCAACTCTGTCACTTGCCACTCAATTGCTATCTTCATACCATTAAGTAGAGCTTCATATTCAGCAATATTGTTTGTGCAAGGAAGCCTGATTCTAAATGCTTTAGGCATTGAGTAACCTCATGGTGATATGAATAATATACCTACTCTAGATCCATTCTATGTGTAAGATCCATCAAAGAATAGCCACCAAGTCTTGGAAGATATGTGCATGATGGATGAACTAGGAAATTCCATCTGTAATGGTGTATCATCAAACAATGGTGCTTCAGCTAGTTGATCTTCAATGACTTGGCCCTTAATAGATTTCCTTTCAACATATTCTATTTCAAATTTTCTCAATAGCATCACCCATTTAGCCAATCTACCTGTGAGGGAAGCTTTTCTCAATAAGTATTTCAATGGATCTATCTTAGCTATCAATTGCACTATATGAGCTAACATGTAATGTCTCAGTTTCTATGATGCAAAGATCATAGCTAGACAAGCTTTCTTGATCATTGAATAGTTCTTCTCATATGCTACCAATGTTCTGCTGATGTAGTAAATATCTCTTTCCTTCTTATTTTCATCATGTTGTGCTAGCAATGCCCCCAGTGATGTATCTATTGCAGAGACATACAAAATCAATGGCTTCCCTTGTATAGGAGGCATTTGAATAGGAGGATTTGATAGATATTTCTTCATATGATTGAGATTCTTTTCACATTTCTCATTCCATGAAAAAGTCACACCTTTATGTAATGTCTTTGTGAAAGGCTGTGATATGTCTGCTAGCTAAGATATGAAATGTTTGATTGATTGCACCCTTCCTTGTAAGGTTCACATTTGAATAATATTCTTGAGAGGTTGCATCTCCATGATAGCTTTGACTTTAGCAAGATCTACTTCAATGCCCTTTGAAACAATGTAGCCTAGGAGCTTTCCAGAAGTGACACCAAAAGCACACTTTTTAGGGTTCAATCTGAGACTAAAATTCTCCATTATATCCAGTATTTTTCTCAAGTCATTCAAATGTTCTGATCTTAGCATAGCTTTAGCCAAGGTATCATCAACATAGTCTTCCATAGTTCGATGCATCATGTCATGGAAGATAGATGTCATAGCTTGTTGATATGTAGCTCTGGCATGAAATTCCAACAAAAGGTACCCCATGCACATGTGAAAGTTGTTTTCTCCTGATCTTCTGGACCGATTTTGATTTGGTTATATCCACAGAATCCATCCATTAAGGAATACATTTCAAAGCCCGCAGTCATGTCCACTATCATATTGATGTTTGGTAGTGGAAAGTCATCCTTAGAATTCAAAAGTCTAGTTTTGAAATAGGAAGAATGTTGGAGATCCACTCAGTATAGTCAATAACTTGGATAAATCTGGCCTTCAACAATTTTTTGAGCTCAGCTTTGACTAGTAGTGCAACATGTGGATGCATCTTTTGTAATTTAAGTTTAACAAGTTTGACTCCTCGAGCTATAGAAAGATGATGCATTATCAAATTTGGATCTAGCCCTGGCATATCTGAGTACTTCCATGTGAAGTTGATTTTCTTCTCTGTCAAGAAAGTAATGAATGCTTATTTTTCTTCCTCTGATAGGGATTGTGCTACATGGATCAGTTGTAGTTCCTCTGTTGTACCCAAGTTGATAGATTAAGTGGGATCAATTAGAACTGGAGATCTATCCTATAAATGAATCAGAAGGACATCAAATATCTCATACTTAGGCACCTCAAAGAGGTTTTCACCTTTGGATACGTCATTTATTTTTACTATTTTAGGTTTTGAGACTGCCACAAAGTGGTTTTCACCCTTAGAACTCTTCTTCTTTTTGCTCTTATTTTTTTTATTGAGATATTTGATATCTGACTCTATCATGCTAACACTAGGTTCACTGATAGAAGTTTTCATAGGTTCCACTACATTGAGGTAGCAAGAAAGAGTGTAGTCAGTTGGGAAGGTGTGGATATCTTGGTTTGGATTAGTAGTTGTTTGGTCTATAAGCTTTGGATGTTGGATAATCAAGTTTGGGAAGGATTGGGAAATGGTGTTTATGCATATGGTGTTGTCATCATTGGTCTTAACTTGAATTTTGAATTCAAAGGTGATATTACTACTCAGAATGTTCAATTCATGAATAGTCTCAATCTCATTATTGGATTCTAATTTAGGGATAGGTGGATCAAACTCGCTAAGTTTGTCATTTCACTCTAGACTTATGTCGTATTTAGGTGAATATTTTTGAATCACATCAATGTGTTTCTCAATGATAAGCTCATCTTCTTCTAGGATAACTCCCCATTCATAGTCATTTGATTCATCCTCTATTTCTTCATCTAGACCTTTGGGAAATTTGAGAACATGTATAAAGTCAGGACGAATCCCCCAAGCAGGATTACCATCAGATTTTGAGAGGAATTCATATTCATGAGAGTCTATCTTAGAATCATTAGAATATCCCAAATGTTCAGCTATTGTGATAGGTTTACCTTCCTCTTGTTTAATAATATCTACCACATTGATATTCTCCTTAGGCTTCTCTTCATCCTTAAGAAGATCTAGTATTTCTTTAGGTAAATGTACATAAGGAATAAGTTCAGAGGTTTTTGAATCATCACTGTATGATTACTATTCTTCTCTCTCTTCAATTTTGTTCATTTATGGTTCTATCTGTTCTATCACATGAGGAGAGTTCCCATTGATATGGAAGGATTTCTTCTGATAACCTAGACCTGTAGTATCTTTGTTTGTCTAGCTACAATGAGGGATGGGTGATATAAGAACTTTGCCTCTTGTTCCTAGAGGTCCTTTTCTAGTGTATCCCATTTTAGACATGAGTTTTTGACCTGGTCCATATGACTTGATAAGGATTTTGAGTGTTTTAGAGTCACACTTCTGAGCTGTTCGGGATTGAGACTCATCCTTGTATAGCCACACAAGCACAACTACATCTTCTTCAAATTATTTCTTGGATACTTTCTCTATGACAAAAATTCCATTGTAGATAATTTGAGGTTCTTTAGAGGCTTGTTTTGTCTATTTTAAAGGCTTCCCATAAGATTTAGGTGAGACTGGGATAGATGTTAGAGATAGGACTAGTTCCATAGTATATTATCCCATGCTTCTTTCCTTGATTTTAACCTCTTTGGAAATGTCTTCCATCTTGGATGTAGATGCTATGTCTGTTTGCTTAGTGGAAGATTCCCTATTATTTGGAACAAGTTTGTCAACACTCTCTTTCAAGGCATTGCAAGATGTAGATATGTCAGATGGGATTGTTACCTCTACTCCATCATAAGGAAACTTCACACATTGATGGTATGTGGATGAAATAGCTTGCATTTCATGTATCCAAGGCCTCCCTAGAAGAATGTTGTAAGCCAATGGAAGATCTAGAACTTGACAGGGAATATCTTTGATGACTGGTCCTATTCTGATAGGTAGGACAATTGTTCCCTTGGAAGCTCTCTCTTGTTCATCATAAGCTTTTATAGTTATCTTCTTTTTAGGATCAATAGAATCTTTTGAAAAAAAAAAGACAAATGACAGACCTTCAGTGGCAATGGTCATGGAGGCCAGGAGGGTAGAACTAGTTTCCTCGACACATTGATGGATGGTCTAATGAGGGATGAAGGAAAAGAAGATGGCCCTTCAATCATAGAGGTCAAGCACCATTCAATAAAGGCCCCCAAGTTTGGGATGGAGGTTTTTAAGGTGATTAGATTAGGGTGGGTTGGTATGGAAGGAGATGGGGAAAGAATGCGACGTGTAGGAGAGGTTTTCAAGGCCATATGGTGATTGGAAAGAACTTTAGGTTTCATCAGATATAAGAAATTTTTTGGAAAAAGAAAATAGGAAGTAGCGTGGAGCTGGCTGAAGGACCCATTAAGAGCAAGGTGGGTTTTTCTCTAAAGGATAGTAATACCGTCAATGTATCTTCCTATGTGGATGTTGTTCTAAACAAACCACAATGGATGGAGGAGAAAGCTAGGTTGGAGGATTAAGCCCTGTTAATGAAATGGCTTGGCCCCTGGCCATCCTTTTCAAAAGTTAAAGCTTGGTGTGAAAGTAGCTAACAGGGTTCTTTCATTTCTTTGAAAACCTTGTGCAATAGCTTCTTCTTAGTCATTTGTGGATCTAAGGAAGATAGGGACTGGATCCTTTGCAATGGACCATTTTTTATTGATGGTTAAGGCTTGTTTTTGAAGAAATGGGAGGTTAACTTTAACCCTGAGAAAGAGACTGTTAAGGAAACATAGATTTGGTTCAGAATGGATAACCTCCCAGAGGAATATAGGACAGATGAGACGATCAAGATCCTAGGTGAATCTTTAGAAAAAAAATTTAGATGGGAGGAAGTGATCAATGAGACTTCCTATGCTATTACTCCTTGGGTTTTGGTTTAGTGACAAACCTACTATAAGCTCCCTTCTCATATCACTATTCATACAAAGAAAGGGGAATGGAGGTAGGGAAGTCTCTAATTACAGATGTGGATGAGCATGATGGAGGGAAAAAATGGGGGAGGACTCCTAGTCACTTGAGAAAGGTAAGAAGTCTATGGACTCTCTTCTAAATCATCACATTCTTTAGTTGACGGAAAAGTCTCATGGTTTGGAGGATCCTTCTCTATCTTTTTCATCCCCTATGGTAGACCTTGTTGTAAAAGATAGAGCCATGGAATGTTATGATAGACCTTTGCTTTCAGAAGTTGATAAAATTTTGTTCTTGGCCTCCATCCCAATAATGGATCTGAATCAGGATGTTTTATCCACCCAAAAAGTTAGTGAAACCCCCCTCTCAGCTTGGCAAAGGGGCATTCCCTCTAAGGTGAATGTTCTCCAAGATGCTTCTCTGGATGGCAGAATGATGCTTGGCCTTTTGGATGAAGATGAGACTTAGGGATGGGTGGTGAAGGAGATCAACCCTTTGAAAAATCTGAAAAGGGATACTCAGCTTGTGGGTGGGTTGGTTCTTCCTGAGTTGGCTAGTATACCCAATGCTTTTGTAGATGAGGACCGAAGTGTTCATCCAAATGTTGATGAAATTTGTGATTGTTTTGGATCAGTTTGTAAATATGATAGAGGTGGTTCAGGTTTTGGTGTAAAAAGAGAGGCTCTTGATGGAAGGATCTCTCCTATAAGGAATTTGGAACGTCTTTTTGTAGATGTCAGAGACAGTGGGGGAGACTTGATTGTTGCTTCTAACTCTGGTCTTGGTCTTAGCAAGGATGAAGGGGAAGATGATCTTGGTATCTTTGATACTCCAAACATTATTAGCCCTAGAGGTATAATGCAAGAGGATTCCACCCTAAAAAGACCTAGGCTGGGAGAAAAGAAGAAAAGGGGGGCACGTTCTACTAAGGAAAAGTTGGAATTGGCAAGTTGTGCAGCAGACCAAACAAAATTGCTGAGATCGGGAAAGGGATATACCCTTTCTTGGCAATAATGAGGATCCTTTCATGGAATGTTAGGGGCTGCAATGCCCTTGAAAAACTTCTCTTGATCAAGCATGGTCTTGATCAAGCCTGAGCTGACTCAATTCTCTTTCAGGAAACAAAATTGAAAATAGGGGATGAGGTTTCTTTTAAGCTACGATTTAGTAAGTTTGATTGTATTTTCTCTTTTTTTGCTGGTGCCTCGGGGGGTCTTGGCACTTTGTGGGATCCATCGGTTATCTCTATTCTTCTTATGGCTTAGTCTTTGAAATTTGAGTGGATTGAGGTGACTTCTAAGTAGTTGATGTCATCTTCCTTTTTTCTTGAATATGTATGGCCCCAATAGTTCTGTGGGTAAGGAAGGACTGTGGAAAGATTTGGGCAATATTCTTTTAGTGAATAAGGATAAGTTATTTCTCATTGGAGGGGATTTGAATGCAATTTTGGGCCCAGGGAGAAAATTGGTGGGTGTGGATGGGGGGTAAGAGTCATAGGGACTTTTCTGATTTTGTGTGGTCTCAAGAGTTGAGAGAAATTTGTTTTAAGGCTGGGGATTTCTCCTAGAATAAAAGGCAGAGTGGTTTTTTGAATATTGGAGAGAAACTTGATCATTTCTTTTGTTTTGGGTCATGGGATAATCTTAATTGGTTATGCATTGCTATTGTTCTTCCTATCTCTGGCTCATACCACTTTCCTATTTGCTATAACATTTAGGAGGATGTGACTCCTTTAAGATCCCCTTGCAAGTTTGAATTTATGTGGTTCTGAGACCTTAATTTACCCTCTCTTATTTTTGCATGGTGGGGTCTATCTCCTGTAGTTGATTGTAATTTGGATTTTAAGTTTTTTAAGAAGTTGCAATTTATCAAAGAACAACTTGAGATTTGGAATAGAGTGTCCTTTAAAAATATTTTTGCTGAAAAAATGCTTTTAGAAGAAGATCTGGCAGCTTTGAATCAGAGGGTTATGGTTAGTGGGATGGATGAAATGACCTTCTTGGAGGAAAAGGCCCTTCTTATTAGTTATAAGGAAACCCTAGCAAGGGAGGATATTTTTTGGAGACAAAAATCTAGAGACATGTGTTTGAAGAATGGGGATCGGAACACTAAATTCTTTCATTCTTCTGTCAAAGAAAGGTGGGCTAGGAATATGATTTTTTCTATTTTTGATAAACATGGGAGGCTATTAACAGAGCAAGACCAGATCAATGAGGAAGCTATGGTCTACTTTAAGGAGTTGTATGCTGATAACAATGTTGCTTGTGATGGTTTGGGTGATATTCTAGACCGAATTCCTTGTACTTTATCTAGGGATCAGAATTCCCTTTTGATGGCCTCGATCTCAAAGGTGGAGGTGAAGGATGCTCTTTTTAATCTAGGGGGAGAAAAGGCCCTTGGGCCTAATGGTTTCTCTACCATCTTTTTTGAGAAGATGTGGGATGTTATTGGGGTTGATTTGTGGCATGTTGTTGAGGAGTCCAGAAGTGGTGGTTTTATTCTAAAAGACTTTAATAACACCTTTATTGCTCTTATTCCTAAGAGGGATGCTTGTCTTTCTTATGAGGATTTCTGACCCATTTCTCTATGTAACACTATATATAAAGTGATTTCTAAAGTTATGGCTAATCGTTTGAAACCTTTGTTGCAGTTTTTGATCTCCCCAGAGCAGAGTGGTTTTGCTCCAAATAGATCCAGTTTTGAAGGTATTATAGTAGCTCATGAGGCTATTTACATTGTTCAAAAAGCTAAAGTTTCTAGAATGATGATCAAGCTTGATATCAAGAAGGATTATGATCATGTCAATAGGGCCTTCCTTCTTAAGGATTTAAAGAGTTTTGGTTTTTGTGACTCTTGGTTGAAATGGGTGGATAGTTGTATGTCTACTCCCAGATTTTTGGTGCTTGTTAATGGGAGCCCTCAAGGTTTTTTTGAGACTTCAAGAGGCTTAAGGAAAGGTGATCCTATCTCTCCCTTTCTTTTTATAATTATGGTTGAAGCTTTTCAGAGATTGATTGCTTGAAAAAGATAGTCTGGTGTTTGGAAAGGTATATCAATTGCTGATGGTGTGGACCCGACTACTCATCTACAATTTGTAGATGATAACTTCATGATGGGGGAAGCCTCTTTAAGAGAAGCTAGGTTCATTAAGACTTCCTTAGATTCCTATGCCAAGGCCTTAGGGAAATGTGTCAATTGGCATAAGGCTGATATTTTCTTTTTTCACACTAATGCTAGGTTGAGAAGATAGATTTGTAACATTCAGGGGATGAAACAGAGTGTCCTACCTGGGAAGTTTCTTAGGATCCCTTTGTTTGAAGGTGTATGCAAACCAAATCTTTGGAATGATCTAACTGAGTAGTGTTTAAAAAGAATGGAGAGTTGGAAAGGCAGATGGCTTTCATTTGCGGGTTGCATTTTGCTCCTTCAAACTGTTATTTCTACCATTCCCATTTATTCTATGAGCTGCCTCAAGATCCCTCAGAAGGTCTTAGTGAACATTGAGAAAAGGATGAGGAAGTTTTTTTTTTTGTGGCAATCAGGATGAGTTTAAGTGGCCTCTTATCTCATGGAATAGAATTTTTAAATCAAAGGATAGGGATGGTGTTGGGCTTAAGGATTGGAGGAGAATGAATCTTGCTATGGGAGTGAAACTAGTGTGGAATGTCTATGAGGAGCCCAATAAATTATGGGTTAAGATTATCAACGAAAAGTATTTAGGTGTCTCAGAAGATGAAGGTATTTTGAGAATCAGGAATCCTCTTAGAGGATCGGCTGTGTGGAATTTTATGTTGGATTGCAGGAAGGTTATTTGTGACCACACTTCTTGCAACATTGGGGATGGGAGGAAGACCTTGTTTTGGAAGGACTCTTGGAATGATTATCCCCCAATGATTAATGATGCTAATTATACTAAGATTAGTATCTTGATGTCTATTTTGTGGGGGATAAGGTGGCTGACTATCTTGAATTTTAGGATTCTGGTTTTGGCCCCGTTTGGGTTTGGAGAAGCTTGGACCATCTTCCTCTCACTATTGAACAAAAGTCTTTGATGTTGGAGGTGTTTCACTCCAAGAAGGTTTTTGTGTCCTCAATGGCTGACAAGTTGGTTTGGAGTGCTTCCTCTTTAGGCTCATACTTGGTGAAAGTTGGATATAAGGCTTTAGATCTATATGAGGATTTCAAGGGTTGGCCTGCTAATCTTTGTTGGAATAAGGCCTGTCTACCTAAGATAGGCTCCTTCACATGGCTGGCTATTAATGGAAGGATTTTGATTGAGGAAAGGAAAAGAAGATTTGTCTTGCATGGCCCTACTATGTGTGTTTTTTGCAATAATGCTTGTGAGGATGTGGATCACTTACTGCTCCATTGTCCCTATGCTTATGAGTGTTGGAATTACATTAGATCCAAATTAGGTTGGATTGGTACCCTTCCAAATTTTGTAAGGGAGACTTTTGAAGGATGGCCCCTACCCAAGACTAAGTCTACCTTGGCCCCAATATGGTTTTTGTGCCCTTCCATTATTATTTGGGAGTTGTGGAAGGAAATAAATCGTAGGATATTTCTTGATAGTTTTGAGCCTGTGGAAAAGGTGAAATCGAAGATTTTTGTGTTTATTGAAGAGGTGATGAAAAATGTTTTATTTTCCCAACAGGGGTCTATGGTTTATAATATGAAGGATAGGAGAGTGCATGATGAATGGCCTAATTTGAAGCTACAGGGGGGCAATTTGTCTAAGGATAGCAAGGCTTCTATGAAGAAGGTGGATATAGAGTGGGTTCATCTAGATGTTGGGTGGGTGAAGATCAATTTTGATGGGGCCTCTCGAGGTAACCCAGGTCCCTCTGGTGCAGGGGCTATTGCTAGAGATAGGAATGGAAATATAATTGCCTATGCTACTCAGAGATTGAGAAATGGCACAAATAATATGGCTGAAATTAGAGCAGATCTACTTTTAGTTTACTTAGGGATTAAGTTGAAGGTTGCTAAGATGCATTTGGAGGGGGAATCAAAAGTTATTATTAATGCCTTAAGCAATCAAGTTTTAAATGTATGGCACCTTATGAATTTTTTGAAGGTCATTCATGAAAAGCTCCTTTCTTTTGAGTATTTTAAATTTTCTCATATCAAGTGTGAAGGGAATGAGGAAGCTGATGTGGTGTCCAAGTGGGCTAGTAGTTTGGAGCAAATGGATGACATTTATTTTGAGGATTGTCCTGACTAGGTGATGGTGATGTAAGTGGATGGGACCTTAGTTTTTTGTGATTTGGGCTGACTGTTGTGAATGATGACATGGTTGTGGTGGTGTCAGCATTGTTTGTGTGGATTTTCTCTTCTTCTCCCTTGTTGTTTGGTGGTATCCTTTTATGATTTCGGCATTTATTCCTTTAGATTTGTGTTTGATTGATAGCATGCAGGAGTGGTTTGGTGCGTGCGATGGCTATAATGGCTCTTGGGGCTTTAAAAGGGGTTTGTGCTTGTGTATACAATGGCTGTGTTAAGCTCTTTACAATTCTCTACAGGGGTAATTGCCTTTGAAGAGTGAGTATGGAGGCCTCCTTTTCTACGGGGACTATTAAACAACATAAATTCTTCAAGGGTCCGGTTAGTAGAGAAAGGATGATGGGCCTCCTAGTTCTAAAAGATGCAGAGGTGGTGTCAGCTGCATTGGAGGTTCTTGGGACTCAGTTCCAAGAAAGGAGATACAAATGGTGTTTGAATGTGGATGTTGTGTCGATGTTCATAGCCTGGGCATTACAGGTTGGGAGCCAGAAATGGAGGTTGAATGGTTGGCGGTGCATCTTTTTGGAAAAGACCTGTTATTGTGGCTTGAATCCATTTTGGAATGGGCCTATCCTGGCATAGGCTTCAATTATGTTGAGTGCTTTGAGGATGAGGAGGATGGGATTAAATTTGGTAAAGTTCCCTTTCTAAGATGGTGGGGCAAGGTTGATAAAAATGCCTACTGTGATGATATTAGGTACAAGTTGGAAGGCTTAAAGGTGGCCCTGAATCATGCAGAGGAGAAGGCCTTGAAATGTGATAGAGTTGTTTATATCAATGTTCTATGTAGGAAGTGTGGTCATCGTAGGGGGTAGGAGAATGTAAAGGTTTAATGGGAGGTGGCAATTTAGTTTTTTGGGTGGTTGCTAGGCTCATTTGTGTGGGGGCATCTTGGGGTTGTTTTGGTGGATTCTCCTCTGGTTCTAATGGCTATGCTTAGGTTTGGTGGGGTCTCCTTTGAAGATGGTGGTAGTTTTTGGCTCTATGGAGTAGTTTCACATGGTAGTCTGGTTTTTGGGTGTTTGGTTGAATGCTTTTTTTTTATGACTAGTTTGAGGGCTAGTTCCCTAGTTTTATGCTTGGTGGGTGGATTGTGTAACTGGTTTTACTAGTCTAATGTTTTTTTTGTTGTATTCCTTGAAAGGATGTGATGTTTATGTAAATCCTATGTAAATTTAATTTTATGATTAATAAAATGACTAGTTATAGATTAAAAAAAAAATGTCTTTTGATAATCCCAGTTGTGTGATCAATTTGTAAGAACAGATGTTTAGACTAGAGCCTCCATCTATCAACACATATTTGACACAACGGTTTTGGATCAAGACTTCAATGTGTAAGGGCTGATTATGCAGATGACTCAACAAATTGTCATCTTCCTCTGTAAAGAAGATATATTGGGGTGATGTTAGATGACCAACAATAGTCTGGAATCTGTCTAGATCAAGATTGTTAGGAACATTGGATCTGAGAAGAACTTTATCTAGAATAGCCCTATGAGCAAGAGATATCTGAAGCAACTCAAACATGGATATTTTTGCATTGGTATGCTAGAGTTGTTGGACAATACTGTATGATGTTGGTCTCATCTCTTTAGGAGTTGATGATTTTGAGGCAACCCTCTGTTTAGAAGAAGATGAAAAATTGAAAGGCACCTTAGGGGTATTGGATGAACCCAAGTTTTTTCCTTGTAATTGGGCCTGAGCTTGTGATCAAGTCACTGCATTTTTTGATTGATTATATCTATCATTTCTTACAATAGTGATGATATTACAATGTTCAGATATGCATGGTTCAACCATGTTGATGACAATATTGTTTCCAAAGTAGGCATAATTGACTTTAGCACCAATGTTAGGTTGAGAAGATGAATCTCCTTGCCCATGTTTCAAAAATGGTTTTGTGAATGATATATGATCATTGTTGGTCTTGTGATTTTCAATTACAATTTCTCCATCATCAATTTTGTCTTGGATGAGATGCTTTAAGCATATGCAGTTATTGGTTTTATGACCTTTGTTTCGATGGAAGTCACATAAATCGTTCTCTTTTCACCATTTTGGTTTAGGTTTAGGATCAAATGATTTAATCTCAAGAAACATGATGATTTTGTTTGCCAAGAGCATTTTCATGGCAGATTCTAAGGACTCACCCAAAGGAGTGAACTCGCACTTTGGTTTTGAAACCCAAGGTTTATAGTCATTAGACTTTTTGGATGATTTAGATGCCTTTTTCTCAGAAGATTTGATGGCTTGAGTGCCCATGGTGAGATTGAAGATGGGTGCTTTTGATGGAGCATTGATGTGATCAACAACACCATCTATTATGACATTCTTGTTCTTATTCCAAAATTTGACTTTGTCTTTGTTGTTGGAACTAGAACTAGATTCATACTTTCTATCTTTGTTAATCGATATGTCTCCCTTATGAGAAAGTACATTTTCAATTTTTATAGCATTTTCCACCATCTTATCAAAAGAAGTATGATTTTGCATTTGCAAATGATAGTTGAGTTCTGGAATCAGATTGTTGATGAAGATCTCAAGTTTTTCAGTTTCTGGAATAGATTGAGCATAGAGAGAAAACTTCTTTCTCCATCGTTTGAGGAAAGTCAGGAAGGGTTCTCCTATCTTTTGTTTTAGATTGCAAATATCAATCATGGTGACTAGATGTTGAATGTTGTAGGAGTATTGTTGATAAAATAGTTTGATTAACTCCTCAAAGGTTTTGATGGTTGGAGGAAGTTTACAGAACCAATCAATGGATGATCCTCCTAGACATTGTGGGAACAGATACATTAAGTAAGTTGGCTCATGCATAAAATCCATAGATTGAGTGCAAAATTCTCTGACATGATCTTGGGGGTCAAAGTTTCCATCATATTTGTCATATTTGGGTATCTCCAACCATTTTGGGAATGGTGGCATGAACAAGTTCTTATCAAATAGAAAAGGGCATAAAGCCTCCATAGAGAATTCATTGGGTTCCTTCTCTTTTTCCAATTGGTTGAGCTTAACTTGCATGGCATGCATCTATTTCATCATGGCAGTAAGAGGAGTTTCTTCCTCATGAGTGATGATATTTTCAACATTGAAGTTGAGAATAAGTTTGGCTCCTTGTCTTGCTAGCTCAAGGAAATATATCTCTTTGTCCTCTTGCAAGAAATATTGCATCAATTTCTGAAAGTGTTCATCAGTTTGGAATCGGTCAATCTCAGACGGTGTTGGTTCAGGGTCCTCATGATGAGACTGATTGCCTTGGGATCCTTGGTTTCCTCCTCGAGACATTGTGTTGTTCTGAGAATTTCATGGATTGATTGATGCAGAGTTGATTGGTTACCTCTGTGGATTGATACAGGAGGAGTTGATTGGTTACCTCCTTGGATTGATATAGGAGGGGTTTTGTAACCACCTTTAAAGTAGAGATTGCCAAGAGTGTCTTCTACAAATTTAGTTGTGTCGTAAGACTAATGAAAGGTTTGTGTAATCAAAAAAGATGCTGCTAAAGAGATTTTGGGTTGTTCTCTTTTTTTTCATTATGAGGAAGCTCTAGTTTCCACCATTAACCTTGGGTGAAGCAAAAGAGTAAGATGAAGACAACTGATGAATTATCTGGTTTAGGAATAATCGAATGACACAATCTTGTAAAGATTGGGTTGATTGATTGATAAAATTATTGATTGGACATAAATGAAGGATACTGTGCCCTAGTTGTATGGGTAGACACCCAAAAGACTACAGACACGAGCTCACAACACTTAGCCATTTTGAAGATTAAATTTGAAGATAATTTTGACAAGGTTTTGACACAAGATCATAAGGGATTCAAATCAATAGATCAAAAGGCTGGATCAAACTCAAGAGACAACTTTGGGAAAATTGATTGGATTCTTTTAGTTTTCTACTTTGTTCCTGACACAGTGAATTTTCTGACAGAATCTGGAAGTTGGCTGTGAAAATTAGATTTCTGACAAATTCTGGAGTTTTCTGACAACTTTGTAAAATTTTAATACGAGTTTATCCAGGCTCGTATGAGTCTGGGTTAGCTTTGGCATGACAGTTGACAAGGCTCATATGAAAATTGACACCAGGGTGAGATTTTGCTTGACTTTTTCAACAATGCTTGTACAACAATATACAACCTCTCGTATGACAATCTAGGGGTTCTAGTACAACACTTGGCAAAACTCATATGAGTTTTATAGGTTCAGGATGAATTTTGACACCAGAAAGGATTTTTTCTTCAGATTTGCAATTTTTGGGTTTTTCAGTATCAGATTGTTTGCAAATTTCTTTGTCCAGGTTTGCAGATCTGTGTAAAAGCTTGTCTTGGGTTTGTTCATTTCAAGTAACCAAGTAGATATCAAGCACACAAAATAGTAAGCAAGGGAATTCAAGCACATCTATAAACAATGAGCAAGGGAAAAAGCAACCTTACACATGAATAATGAAGTGATTTTATTGTTCTAACCCTAGGAATGCTACTTGTGTATGTTCTCAAAAGTTTTTCCAAACACGCACATAGACCTAGAAAATAAAAATTTGGCAACACTAGGGTTTTTAGTAATGGTCTGACTCTGCAACTTTTGTAATCTCAAGAGGGAAAAATCCAATCTAGGCACATCGGGGTTTTGACACAGTCTAAGAATTTAATCAATCAGAAGCTGCTGAGGAGATTTGACAACCCAACAAGAGACTACACCTGTGGAGATTTCTTCCACAAGTACATTTATATAAGATTATTCCTACCATGGTGAAAATGGCTATTACCATTTAAGGTTCTGTCCACATGATTGACCCAATAAAGGGAATGTCCACTACAATTAACCCTCTCTAAAGGTGAATCACAAAAGGACCACAAGGGGACTTAGTTCAGATTCAAGGATCTGAGTTTATGGTACTACTCAAAAAAGGGAGTAGAGCATAATCCTCTAGCCTCTTCACTTCACCCAAACATAGCAAACAAATTCTTT
Organism: Chamaecyparis obtusa; assembly: GCA_027943335.1. Classification (NCBI taxonomy): domain Eukaryota; kingdom Viridiplantae; phylum Streptophyta; class Pinopsida; order Cupressales; family Cupressaceae; genus Chamaecyparis; species Chamaecyparis obtusa. The sequence goes on along the minus strand of BSBK01000272.1, from coordinate 1,686,165 downwards.
GACATGCTAAGACTGAAATTACCTCACCAAGATTTTTGATGTCAACAACAATATCTACCGAGCTCTCTAAGTGGGACCAAGAGAGCATGTACCGATCAAAGTTGAGGACCAAACCCAGTAAAACTATGAGATAATCTCAGTATCCTCCCTACCTACAAGGGGATCTATCTTCAAGAAGAGCTTCACATGCAAAACAAGCGAATGAAGCCCACTCTCTCAGGAACTCCACAAATAGTGTTCATAGGGCCTAATTACTATGTGTAATAGATATGCAAAAAGAAAATCTATGTTCATTTTAGAGCCCAAAAATGAAGTGTGCGTTATGAAAGCAGGAAAGGAACTCAAGCTAGACACATGAGAGTTCATTTTATGTCCCAAATTGAAGTGTTATTAGATGCAGCATAACACCTAAGTTCCCATGCAAGGCACTTAGTAGATTTTATCTATTTTGTAATTTTTGTTGCGCTTTTCCAATCAGAATCAGTAAGTACCAATCAGAAACAAAAGATCTCAATTTTTAGGGTTAGCTGTTAGTCCAAATCCAAAAATCAAATCTGAAAGACAAACTAAAAATTTGATACGACAATTGAATCTCTGGTATCAAAACTTGTACGATAATGGGTTACCTCCTACATGACAATCCAAGCACGATATGACAGTGGGTTTGTGCACACATGACAAAGTAGCCACCAAATAACAATGTAAAAGATCTAGCATGATTCTTGAAAACACCAACTGGCATATGATAGTCAGGAGGTCCTGGCACGAGACTGTCAAAACTCGTATGAAAAATGTACGGACAGAAAGTAAAATCACCATTTTGATAGAAAATTGATAGAAATTATTAGAAGATGAATGGAAACCCATTTCAGGGCCCCACAATGGGCACCAGAAATGTGTGTGAACATTGTACCTAGTTGTAGACACAAAACTTTAGTAAAAAATTAGAGGTTAGCAAATCAAGAGATATGTAAATGAAATGAACTAAGCTAACTAGGCGATTTACTGCCTTCTAGTAGATGTGAGTATGGTATTCTTAGATTCAGATCGAGATCAGTGACAATGCAACACCTAAACAAAGGATTTAAAATGATGAAAGCAATCAAATATTAATGCAAATTAATCTATCTTTTTGGATTTTGTATGCAATAAGATGAAAAAATTGATATGAAACTAGTCTAGAATGAATTGAAATGATATGCAAATTGATCTAACAATGATATGCTATGATATGAAAATGAATGAATTGAAAACAAAGATCTCACAAATCGCCTGTCGTAAGAGCTTGATTCTTCATATGCAAATTCACCAGAGTAAGTATGAAAATTTGAGGGATCCTTTTGTGAGGAGCTAAGCCTTGATTTTATAGAAATCCAAGGCTTGAGGATGCATTGATAAAAGCCATAAATCACTCTTGATAAAATTAGGTTGATTTTTGAGTTATCAATAAATCAGGAATAATTAAGTCACAAAAATCATGCAAAAACACCTTTTGACTCAAAATATAGTTTAGTTCACTTTTTCAACTCAGAATCGCATGTTGAGTTTAGAAAGTTATCAAATTGAAATTGATAATTGATTTGAAGTTGACTACTTTTTTGATTGTGCATGATTTAATATGAATTAAATTTAAAAATAAAGTGATTTATTCTCAACTTAACTGATTTTAAATTAAAATAACTGATTTATGGGTTAATCAATTATTAAATCAAACTATTATTCCAAACTATATCATTAAATATTGACAACTAGATTTAATTAATTAAATAGGAATTTAATCAATTATTCATAGGATTTTTTATTTATTGTCAAAATTAAATAATATAAATTAGGAATAAAACATAATTAATTCTAATTAAATAATTAAGTGATAGAATTAAACTTAATTAATTAAATATTCAAAATAGTCAATTAATCAAATTTAGGATAAATAGGATTTATTGCCAAATAATATTTAATCAGGATAATTGTGATAATAAGGAATATTTAAGAAATATTCCCTGACGTAGAATTAGGATAAAATCAATTAGGGTTTTGATGAACTGATGTGCAAATGTGCCTTAGGTTAGGACTTTTGTATCAATTTCATTCGATGTATCGATGTAGAAGGTTAATGAACCTATAGCCCATTTTTGGGGTATTACAAATAATAGATAGAATAGAAGAAATCTCAGATGTGCAGCTTCTCCATGTAAAGGTGCATTAATTTATCTCAAATGTGTAGCTTTAAACCTTGGATGAACAACATGAATGCTTGTACGCACAACAAAAAGTCTCAAATGCGCAAATATACCTATAAAACAAAGAGAAAACAAGGAAAATACCAATAAACTAGCAATTTTCCTAAAAAATAAATGAATGAGGCCTAATGCCCCATGATGGGTGTCATTTTGTGTACTATTGAAAGTACCTTCATAAAGTTAGCTTAACAATAAAGAATAAAATATACTAAATACCACAAATAGTGAGCTATTTAATGCAAATAAAACTAATAAACACCCTATGGATCTCTATTTAAGTATGATAATGATAAGCTCTCAGCAAGCTTCCATTAGTAACAACCTTAAAATGAGAAATTGATAAGATTATTAAGGTAATTAAGTGATTTCCAAATTGAAACTAAGCTCAAAATAGCCTAAAATACCTTTCTAGCTCAAAAACTCAAGAGGTTTGATGCAATTCTCATATTTGTGGATGGATTTCTCCTAATTTTGGTTTTCATTTTATAGATTTTTGCAAGCATAGGGGGTGGAGTTGAGTTAATCATGATAAGGTTAAGGTTAAGTCCATAGTTCCACCTTTGGGGACAATTTAAATGGATTGTCCTCAAAGCTTGGGACAAAGAGACAAAATGAGTGGTCAAGATGCTCGCACCTTATGTGTGATTGAGATTCAATTTGAGCTTGATCCATGTGAGTCCAACCCTTAATTCCCATTGGTTGAGGCATTTTCCTCCCATGTGGTGGGTGAGGGAAAATAGGGATTAAATAATTGAATTAAATTGATTTTTTTAGCCAAGTGTACCCATTAAATGAGTTGATTTGATTTAAATTAAACTACACAATTAATTAGATTAATTGCATGATTAATTTATTTAACTTGATTTATTTGATTTAAATTGATTTATTGGCTTTTAAAATCCAATTAAAATTGGATTTTAGCTTGATTGCAATTTACTGCTTTGATTTTGCCTTAGTTGCTCACTTGATTTAGTCTTGATCATTTTTAGGTGATTACAATAACTATTGAAGACATTGTCTGGGAGCTTTCAGAATCTCTAAAAATTTAGTCATTTCATTCCTTCTAGATACTCCAATAGATGTGGGGAGGGATTTTCCTCGAGAGATGTTTAATTAGAGGATGACATGAAGGTGGAGTCCAACCATCAACAAATTGGTGTATATCCATTTGGAATACTCACTTGAGGTTAGAATTTTGTTGGATCTTATTCTATATGTGCACAATAAAAGGGGAGTAGATGAAGAGGCATTGATAGTTTCCTCCTCTATTTTATAGAGAATACATCTATAAGGTAATTGAAAGCCTCTCCTTTTTAGATTATCCTAAGTCAACACTTTACCTTGCATTATAACCCACCAAAAGAAATTAGTTTTTGGTATTAGCTATGGGTTGCAAAATTTATTATAGTAGTCAGTGTCTCCATTAAATTTTAATACTTGTATGTAGGAAAACTTGACAGTGAATTCCCCAAAGTGGGTCTCCCTCCAATTAAAACTATCATCATAGTTTGACAGAGGAATTCTTAGATTGTGAAGGAGGGTTTGAATTTTTAGAGCTTAAGGCATGAGGTTAAGATGACCATGAAATCACATAAGATTATTTTTCCATTTTCCTCCTCTTGGATCAATATAATCAATAGCAAAATCACCAATCTGACCTTTCAGTAAGAGGAAGACCCATGTAAGTCCTAGGAAAGCTAGCTAGTTGGAAGCCCAAGATATTAGAAATCTTAGTCTGAACATTCACAAGAGTGTTAAATAAATAGAGGCTTCTTTTGGTGTAGTTGATGCATTGACCTAAAGAAGTAGCATAATCATATAAAAGGCACCTCCATTGTTTTTCCTCAACCACAAAGGATTTTCCAAAAAGAAAGGTATCATCCACAAATTGTTGTAACATAGAGGGGAGGATAGTAGAGGTCTCCTTTATCCCCTATATTCCCCCATTAGCATCAAGGTTTAGGAATTTCATGCCAAAAACTTATGTACTAGTGATAAAGAGGTATAGGGAGAGATTCCCCCCTTACCTAAGACCTTTCTCAATTTTAAAGAGGCCCCAAGGAACCCCATTAACCAGAACTAAGAAGTGCATTGTCTCCACACATTCCCAAATCATATAAACAACTTTTGAGCTGAAACCAATTTTTAAGAGAGTCTTGTATAGAAAACACCAACTAACTTTATCATAAAATTTAGGGATGTCAAGATTAAAAACCATACCTAGAACTCTACTTTTGTCCATGGAGTGAATGATTTCATGAGTGGAAATGGAAGTATCAAGGATTTTCCAACACAAAACAAAGCCTTTTTGAATAGGTATGATAAACCTGGAAAGAAGCTTCTTGATCTTGTTCACCAACACCTTCGAGAAAATCTAATAAATAGTATTGCATAATCTTATAGGTTTTAAATTCAACATACTATTCAGGTCTTGAGATTTGGGAACAAGGACTATGTAGGTGTTATTTAGCTTCTTCAACCATTTCCCAATTCTAAATAAATCCTTCACTACCCTGGTGACATCAAAACTAACAATGTCCCAGAACTTCTAGAAAAAGGAAGGGGGAACCCATTAGGACTAGGAGTCTTATAGTCCCCCATAGAAAAGAAAACATCACAAACCTCCTCCATAGGAAAAGGTGACAAAATTTTTCTATTTTCATAATCTCCAATAGTAGTTTGGAGGAGGCTCAAGAGTTTGTGTTGCATCTCATCATTACTCCTCCCACCACTATTTGCATACATTTGGATGAATAAATTGGCACCAATTTGACCAATTTGGGTATCATCGATGATATCTTGTCCATTTTCATCAATTAATCTTTTAATTGTATTCCTCATTTTATGCTTACTAGAGGTGCACTGGAAAAAGGAAATTTTTTTATCCCCTTCTTTTAGCCACTGAATTCTTGACCTTTACTTCTAATATAATTCCTCCTTAGCCAGATTATCCTTCTATTTGTTCCTACATTCCTCTTCCTCAAGTTGGAGGGATTGAGAAGGGTTACCAAGATACATAAGGTTTTGAATATGATCCACTTGGAAAATAGATCTTTTTTTCTCTTGAAGATATCTCCAACTTCTTTGACATTTTGAACATAGTAGTCCCCCAAATCAGAGTATCCCACCATCTTATCACATGATCTTTAAAGTCTAGATGGGAAATACACATAATTTCATATCTAAAAGGGAGTGGACCATAGTGAGGTTTATCATCCCAATGCAGGAGAAGCGGACTATGATCAAAAGTTTTCCTTGGGAGACCTTGAGGGATGCTTTGTAACCAATATCCAATCTAGAGGAGACTAAGAATCTATCAAGCCTAACTTGGATGAGATGGTTTCCTTTCATGTTGTTTGACTAGGTAAAGGGAATACCTTGGAGGTCCATATCAAATATTTCCTGTTAATGCTATAAGGAACTAAGAGGTCCATAGTGCAACCATAGGTCTATATAAAATTTTACTTAACTTGTAGATTATCCAACATGCAAAAGTAAATATCACATAGAAACATAAAAGATAAAATATCCACATAATCATCAACACAATGACACTAATTTTTTGTGTGGAAACTCTTGTTAGAGGGAAAAACCATGGTGGTAATTTTCACCCACTAATCTTACTAGTGCACCAAATAAGATCTTCCCCATTAGGAAAAATTAAAACACCCTTCTAAGGGTATACTCGGTTAAGAGTATCTATAGCCTGGTTAAAAGTTATTACAAAGTCCTATTAGGAAGTACCCTATTAGGGGATTTATAAATCCTTGTGAGAGTCATCTGGTTAGAGGGATTAAACTTTAGACCTATTAGGATCTTGCATACACTATTAGGAGTAACCTGGTTAAAGTATTTTAACTGCAATCCTATTAGAACTTGCCTTGAGAAAGAACTCAAATAAAACTATTTGATTGTAGTACACTCTACCTGATAGATCCACTTCAACTCTTCTCAAATAAATTATTTGATCATACACACTTTTCCTTCAATGATCATAGCCTTTGTAATGTCTAACCATCATGTTTTCCCTTCAATTTCATCTATTATATACACTTTTAGGTCGATAGAATAGCTCTAAAATGTGTTATTGATGTCGAACTCCAAAATCCATACAAATTCATAAGCGATCACACAAACATAGGAAATTTTGATCCACAATGTTGGCTCTTGATAATACAATTCAAAAACAAAACAAATATAAATGTTCATCCAACTGCCACCTTGATTTCATCACCTTGACAAACCGATTGGCTGTTCTAGCCGATATCATTGGTGCTTCCATGAAATCTTCAATAGTACTTTGAATTAGCTTAAGCAATCATAGAAGTAGGATAATATGAATTTGTAGATTCTATCTTTCTAATCACACCACCAAATCTTTTCATATCATCATCACACACCGCATTCACCATGACTAACTGTGTTATCAACAAACACTCTGTATACTTAGGGAAATCCTTGTGCAATCATCTTCACCAATTATATAATAGATTCATTCATCCTAAAAGACTTTTTTGCCAATAATGAAAACACTCCAACATTCATCCCATGAAAACAATCTCTCCAACATGTTCATCAAATGAAAATAATCTCCTCCTTTGGCATTGATGGAAACACTTGGAGAAAAAATTGTTGTGTCAAACCATGCAAAAAATATAATTGATATTTAAAGCATAAAAAATTTAGAGCATAAACAAACATAACTCTAACTCTCATAACTATACTACTCCATTTTCAAATACTTATCCAATTTTCATCCTATACTACTCCCCTTTGACAAAAATGATAGAGGTATACAATGATATACCAAAAGTAAAATTTTATTGAGTATGGAGTAGCATATACAGGTTACAACCTATTGAATATATCAATGAATTTTTCTTTAAAAACTTGTAGATCATTAACCCAAATTTGTTTTAAGTTATTCATATTCAAAATTTGTCCATGCAGTTGATGGGAAAGTTCTTCCAATCCATCCACAATGTACATATTTGGGGTAGCCAAAACCTACTCTTTCTCTTTCACTCCTTGTTGTAGAATATCCACTTTAGGAAGCAATAAATTCAGTATTTCAAACAAGTTATCTATCCTCTTTTCCTATTCATCTCTAAAAACCTTAAGCTTATGTTTTATTTCACTAACTTGTGATCCAAAACTAGTTACCCCCTACATTATAGGAGAGAATAATCATTGAAGAGATTGGTATAAATGAACACCAATTATCTTGACAACTCCAGATTCCACCAACAAATCACTAGCAGATTTAATCTTCTCCTGGCCCTTCTTACGACCACCTTTAGAAGAATTATCAAAAGAAATTATTTTTATGAGGGTGTTGTTGTAAATTTAGTGAGGAGCCCAAACCTTTACTAGCTAACATCACCTCCTTAGCTAAGTCTTCTAGACCAATGTCATCCTACAATTCAATCAGATAATAAGGGATCCCTGAAATAGGGATAGATGAAGAGACACCCTATTGTAGCCTAACAGGATGACCCAAAATGGGGGATTTCTGCTCCTACAAAATATCCATAATCTCTGTAGCTTCCCTAGAGGAAACATCTATTGGAATCCCTTCATCCAAGGCTAAAGAATAAAATATCTCAAAATGATTAATGTTGTCATCACATTGTCTCTCCCTAAAGGGTCTTTTCTAGCCTCTCCCCTTTGTTTTGGGCTTTAACAAACATGAAACCATCCTTGTCAAGGTTTTTATGATTTATAGGGGCCTTACCCTTGTCCCCTTTATCTATCTTTGGAACTGGAGGAGGAGGAAATCCACCCAAAAAATGGCCCACATACTTATTAACATGGGGAAATTGAGATTGGAGATGCTTATACTCATGATACACCTGGAAACAGAAAGGGAGGGAATCATAATCGAGCCATTGAATCCATGATGAAGAGCCCAAATTTTTTTCCAAAGATTCTAGAAATAGATTATTTAAATCAATCTCAACATAGATGTGAGAAAAATAAATTACCATTTTATCTCAAGTTTGCAGAATACTCACAGTAGGCTTCCCAAGAAAGGATACAATCTATAGAAGAATATTTTCCCTCCAAAACTCTAAGGAGAGTCATGGAAAACAAACCCAAATAGGAACCTTGGAGGGAAAATCCTTATCTAAACTGAAACTCGCATGCCAAGGTTTAATAAACAAACCCCCATTATTGCAAAAATATGGTCCACCCTCAAAAACTCAATTCCAGTTTGACATGTTGGAAAAAAAACCATAAAGTAGTTATTTTCTACAAGCATGATCTCCATATCCCCCTCAATATTCTATGAAAATCAAATCCAGGCATCCAATGCCCACAAAGAGATGTGAACCACAAGAAATTTGCATATCAGAGCATACTTACTCTAATATTCAACATCCTCCAAAAGTGATTAAGGAGGAATGACAAGAACTAACCATTCATTTCTTTGTGAAAGAAAACCACTCTCTTTATTTAATTTGTAACTCTCCCCCACATAAAACAAATCAAACAACTTGCATGAAAACTTGAATAAGATCTCTAGGAAAATCCCATACCAGCAACTGTGAGGCAATTGGAAGCTCATTACTTCTCCATCCAAAAAAGAAACAAAAACACCCACAAATGAAAACTTCAAATACTCTCTAAAAACAATCACTACAAAACACCCCACAAACACCAATGACGATCCCAAAACCTACAAACAAAAAACCCCACCCCCCATGAACACAAAAAAAGCCCCCTTGCAAAAATTACAACCTTCCCCAGTGCTATGATGATTAACTCCTAAACTCTTGGAAATAATACATGGCTAGGGAACAAGCCCTAGCCCAAGCCTGCATCATAGGTTCTCAATGACATATCTCTCCTCTATTGCAAAACTCTGTTAAATAAAGTATATGATAGAGGTAAGCATTGGTTTTTTATTTTTGGTGACCTAGGGCCACCAAAAGAAGTTTGGACTTGATTACAAGAGATGAGTGGTTGAGGAGCCCAATGGATAGGCACATGGTCTTCTCTACTATAGAAATTTGGATTCTTGATATTCTCGTAAGGGGCATACATCCCCAGACAACAACACTATTAGCATCTCAGTTTATTGCAAAATTTGATAAGCCCCTGTTGTGAAAATTTAGTTACAACACCTCTAGGAATGAGCTTATAAAAAAAACATCAAGATTATGTGTAGTCAGTTGTGTAGCTCATTTAGAAAACATCAAAACCAAATGGTATGTAGTTTACATTTTTCCCTAACTACCTGAAATCATACATTGTGTGAAAGTTAGGCTCTCTTCCCAACTCCCAAACCAAGTCAAAATGGTTCCATGGTTTTAGTTTTCCCCTAACTACCCAACATCATAAATTATCATTAGGTTGGGATTCTTTTTGAACTCCCAAACTAGATGGGAATGGTTCAAAGATTTTAATTCATCCCTAAATACCCAACATCATACATTATCAATAGGTCGGTCTACTTTCTGAACTCATGAAATGAAAATGGACATGTATGAGAGTTTGTGTTTCACCCTAATTCACTGATAGCAAGCACTGTTGGGCATTTTACATGTTTCCCAAACTGTAAAGACACCCGAAAAGTCTTATAAAGTAGCTTCATAAATTTTGACATCTAATGCATGGTCTGGGAGTCAGACACCTTTATGTACTATCAAATCAAATAGAAATTGGTATGAAAGTTTGTATGCTCTCCCAACTTACCGACATCGAGCATGATTCGATAGTATTGATGATTCTCAAACTCACTAGGATGCTCAACTCTACAAAGAAGAAATTTATCATATAATGAGGGATATGGATATTTAAAATGTGAAGAAAAAATAATTACTTTGATTAATGAGAGGTGAAACATTCAACGAGTTGGAGATTGAAGTTCACTAATAAATGGTTAATTATTCTTGACTTTGGGATAGGAAAATAAATAGGTTTTTATTAAACATTGTAATTGTCTGAAGTACTCCATTGTAATTATAAAATGGAAATCAATAGTGAGTGAAGGGGGGTATCAATTGTAATATATGATAAAATAATGTATAAAATATTTGCTTCCTTGATAATGTGTAACAAATATAGTTGAATGTTTTCAAATTTGGTTTCACTTGTTATATTGACTCAAGTAGTCAAGATTATTTGAAGATTCCTATATGTTGTATCTTTCTTATTGTATTGATTTGAATATCAAGCATATTTCAGATTGGTTAAAGAATTCTTAAGCATCTTTGTATTTTTTTTTTTCTTGGTTCTCTCAAGGAAGGATTAAATTAATGCGGTTAGGTTATAGTAATAAGATAACTTATTAAAACCTATTAGGAGTCAAATAATTGATAGATTTACACAAGGTATAAATTTGAAAATTGTCTAATATAGTGGTATATAAAAAGTGAATAAACAAAATATTGACTTTGTTTCCTAGTGGATAGAAGGCACTGATCATTTAAAACAATCACACACATATATAATTTCAATTTTAGTTTTATCCAAGTAGAAGATATGAATAGGGATAGAAGTTAGATTTTTCTATTTCTGATCATTCATGCCATTATGAGATATAGGAAGTAAGATATTGAAGATAAAATAATAGGAGATTATATTTTCTTAAATCAATATACAGGTGTACTCACCTTAGTCTAGCAGAGACAAAGGTGTAAGGGAATTTGATCATTTTGATCAGTCATGTTCATTGGCCAAAGTTAGTTGTTGAATTTGATATTAGAATTTGGAATATTATTAGGGTTTTCTTTTTGGAACCAATAGGGGGTGTAAGGCTCTTGAATGCCTCCTTTGTTAGTTTGAATGGAGCTTTAGGTGGACTAGGGATCCTTTGGAATCCAAAATATATAAAGGTGACCCCAGTGGCACAAGGTTACTCATGGAAATTGTTCAAGTTCAACCTCCTTCATCTTCATGATTGCATCCACCTTAATTATGTGTGTGGCCCAACTAGTAGCACTGATAAAAGGGAGGTTTTGAATGATTTATCAGAAGCGTTAAGAGCTAGGGGCAGGGAGATTTTCATTATCAAAGAATACTTCAGTGCAACATTAAAAATGAATGATAAAAAAGATGGAAATGGTGTGGTTAGAAGCATATAGAGATATTCTTAATCTTGTCACCTTGATTGGCTTATGGGAAGTCAAAGCACAAAACAAGGTTTTTACTTGGACTGATCAGTGATAGGGTTTTTTTAGGAATTGCAAAAAAGTTGGATCATTTTTTTCTTAGCGGGCAATTGAGATTTGTTACCTTTGGTATTAGAGGCCTCTATTCTTCCTTTCATTGGCTCAGATCATTTCATAGTGTCAATGATTTTACAAAAAGATTCAATTTCCATTAGATGCTCTTTTAAAGTTGAGGAAATATGGTTGATGGAGGAGGTATTTTTGGATATGGTCACTAGATGGTAGTCTAATACACCCTACCATAAAGGTAATAATTTTTTTCATTTTTTTCAAGAAGTTATAGTTCATCAAAAGCAATCTCAAAATTTGGAACAAGAAACACTTTGAAGACATTTTTGAAGAGAAGGTCTTAGAAGGAAAATTAGAGGCATTGAATAATAAAGTTATCAGTATTAGTATGGACTTAGTGGATTCCCAAAATGAAAGCTATCTTCAAGATAAGTATGGTGAGATTTTGAAATGCGAGGATATATACTAGAGGTAGAAGTCAAGAGAAAACTAGCTGAAGAAGGGTGACCACAACACTAAATAATTCCATTATTTAGTTAAAGAAAGGAGGCCAATTAATCAAATGGCTAGTATAGTCACCTCTACAGGGAAATGTGTGTTTGAGATAGAAGATATTAATAGGGAGGTTGTATCATTTTTTTCATCCCTCTAGTCAAGTGAAGCTTCATATTTTGTGGTTGATTATAAAGATGTTCTCAGGGTTGTCTTGAAATAAAAATTTTAGAGGTTGACAATTCCAATGTAATGGAACTAGTGATCTTGAAGGAAGTTAAGGATTCTTTGTTTAAATTAGAGGGATAAAAATCATCAGGTCTAGGTGGCTTCTAGGCCTTTTTCTACAAGAAATTTTTGGATGTGATTAAGCAAGAGATGTGGGAGGTGGTGGAGGAATCTAGACAACATGGGTTTTTTATTAGATATTTCAACAACATCCTCATCACCCTCATACCAAAAAAGGAGAATTTTGACTTCTTTGAAGACTACTAGCCAATTTCTATTTGTAACATCATATACAATATTATTTCAAAATTTGTAGCTAACAGACTCAAGAAGGTTTCAGGTTCATTGGTCTTGGAAGAACAAAGTGGTTTTACCGCAGATAGATCAATTGTAGAAGAGATCATTATAACTCATGAGGAAATCCACTCAATCAAAATGGGAAAGTAGAGAAAAATGTTTATCAAATTGGATGTGAGGAGAATGTATGAAAGAGTGGATAAATATTTCTTGTACAAAGTTCAATAAATTTGGTTTTTTTGAGAGGTGTATTTCTTGGATAAAATCTTTGATAGGTGATCCGAGAGTGTCAATACTAGTGAATGATAATTCCCAAGGCTTTTTTTGAGCCTCACCAAGGTTGAGGCAAGGAGATCTAGTCTCCCCTTTTTTGTTTATTATCATGGATGAGGTGGTTGGAAGATTTATTTTGAGGTGCATAATTGAGGGGTAATGGAAAGGGGTTATAGTTGTTAGAGGTGTTGATCTAATTTCTCATTTACAATTTGTAGATGACATGTTTCTTATGGGTGTGTTGGAACTATTTTTGAAATTTTTAGGAATAAGTATGTGTTACACTACCAAGCATGATGATACAAGTTGGGATGTTCTCTTGTCATTATTTCACAGAAGGGCTATGTCAAGGATTATGAAATAGAGATGTTGCTATATTGTAGATTCCATAATTGGTGACTTATGAAATAGAAACAACATCACTATTTCCTAAACCTTGGGTTTGAAGTTTTAGTGACACTGTGTCATACTTTTTATATCACATCATGGGTGGTAAGATGGTGCATAATGGTGAGCTATTGTCAGTAAGGAGTTGAGGTGATGTGACTATGATGATGACATTTGGATTATTGCAAGTATACTTTTGAGATTAAAAGGGGTCAATAAATATTATTAATGGTCCATTAGCACATAAATATGAAGGTGAAATTTAGAAAAGATATCAAAAAGGATTTAAATGTTCTAGAGAATGAATTATGTTGTGATATGATGTCATTTATTATTCTTCATTTCCAAGGTGCATCCACCTTGGGCAAAATATTCTTTCAACATAAATTTGTTACAAAATCAGTAATTGAGCATTTCCTTATAAAGGAGAGCTTGGAAGCCATCACATACAATACATAGCACTTTCTAATTTTGATAAAAAAAATGGGTCTTAGAGTAGCTGAGGGGTCATCAAATGATAATACACAACCTATTCTCCAACCATATCTAGATTTGATGAAGAGGACCAATATGATGTTCTGAATAGTCTCATGTTTGCAACATGGGACCATACTACCAGTTATGCCAATTACCAAAGCAATATGTTCAAGTTAAAGAATTTTCTTTTGATCCTGAACGGTTCCATGATGACATCCTAAAAATGTTCGAACATATGCACATAGGTGCTTTTCCCCTTTTAAAAAAATTATTGAATAATGACTTCTTTTTGGCTATTATAAGAGTTTGGACATGTAGGGTTTTCTTCTAAGTGTTAACCCTTGTAATTACAATTATATTAATGAAAGGTTGTGAAATGTAAATGATTGGAAGCTTTTTTATTTCTCCTACCTAAATAGGGGAAACCAAAACCATATTGTAAATAGGGAAGAAAGAAAGGGAAGATATATATAAAAAAATATACATAAAATCTTTTTGAAGAAATATAAATGAATCTTTTTCTCAAATGGTGTTGTGTGAATGCCCCACCAGGGAACCCAAGAGAATTTAACCTAATACATGTCACTATGTTTACAAAATACACTAGTATATTTGAGACCTTTTTTCGATGGCCGAATGTCTGAATTTAGACACTAAACTGTCGATTAACCGACACCACCCGACATCATAGTTTTGTACTCAAAAAAATTGATGGTTTTGTTAGGCATCATAATTACAACAACCATGGCCATCGCAAAAAGAGGGCGCCAATAAAGTGAACCTATAGTCAGACCTATTTATGGCCATCACAATTGCGACGTCTATTCGTCACAAAAAATAACAAATGATGGCGACCCATCAGAAACTTATGATGGGTAGCCGTTGTTTGTAACATGTTCACCGAGAGAAATGCTTTTAGTGCAATGGATATCCATTGGAAATGTATGACACATCCCTCATTTGTGGTTTGTAATGATGATTATATTGTACATGTGACGGACATGTGTTGGACATTTACGATAGTGATGTTGTTAATGTGATGGATTTTTGCGATGGACAACCATTGTTGTTTTGAATCCATCGTAGTTACGATGATAATCAGTTTAAATATATATATATATATATATATATATATATATATATATATATATATATATATTTGTTGATCAAGTTGATATCGATTCATAATGGTGTTCTTGCAGATCTGGTTCCTTCTCATGATTTGGTTATGGATCATTTGGAGATAACTTTGTTGTAGATTTGGTAGCAACTCGTGGATTATTGAGTCAAGTCTAGAGACTTGGATTTGGAATGGATCCTATCGAATCAAGACTTGTGACAGTGACTGCTCCAGCACAATTCAGAGATATCTTAGCAATAGATTTGGTAGCGGCTCATGGATTATTGAGTCAAGTCTAGAGACTTGGATTTGGAATGGATCCTACCAAATCAAGACTTGTGACAGTGACTGCTCCAGCACAAGAAGCTAGTGTGGTGATCAGAGATACATTCTTCCTGATGTGTTCATGGGTTATATGCAGACCTGATTGCATTCAGATCTGATTCAAGTGACTTCTTGACTTCTTTGGTTTGAATTTGATGTGCAGGTTCACGGTACGGTCTATGATGTTTTTTTGCGACTGAGTTCTTGATAGATATCTATTGATTTGGTAGCCATTGAGATGGATCGATATATATGTGTCGTACATGGATTGAGATCTTAAATTATTGAGCTTCTCTTTGTTTTGAGAATAGTTTAACATTCTCTACTTAACAGAACCAACCACATGAAGGTGGAAGCTCATCTGACCCCTCCTAGGAGCCTCTTATCACCCTTTACGACATTTTAAGATATCTAAGATCTATTCTTAGAGATCTTAAATGGTCGTAAAGGGTCATAAGGGGTCCTCAGACACAACAACTGAGAAACATAAATGTAGGCATCATGGTCACAAGTTTTTGGAAACACAACATAATTGAGTGGTATACCCAGATGATGCAACACAACTACTCCTCTAGTTCCATGTCTACACTGCGTAAACAAAACTCAAAGATAAAGAATAAATTTAGAGAGCGTAGAAGAGTGATAACTACTGAAATAATATAGGGACCTGTATTACTTTGTTCATTCTCACTCTCCTCCACTCTCTAAATTTATTTTTTATCTATGGATTTTGTTTACCACAGTGTAAACTTGGAACCAGAGGAGTGATATATAGTTGTGTTGCATCATCTGGGTATACCATTCAATTATGTTTTATCTCCAAAAAATTTTAATTGTGATGCCTACATTTATGTTTGTCAACTGTTGTGATATCTACATTTATGTTTCTCATTTGTCATGTTTATGTGCATGTTATTTATGTGTATCTACTAGAAATTCTAAAAAAAATTTAGTCTCTACAATAGCCCTCTGTTAACCACATTTACGCATATGGTCCCAACAAAGCAGTGCACAAACTATAAAAAGAAGGCATTGTAGAAATATGATTTCTTCTTTCACCATTGAAGTAATCTTGGCAGCACTAGTTGTCTCTCGAGCCTTGCACAAGTTGCACTCATTTCCTACATTAGGTATAGATGTAGATGGGGTAGATGTAAATGTGGTTTGATCGACCCACCGAAAGTATTGACATCCAATATTTCCCTGACAATACCAAATGTACATTAGTTCTTTATAAAATGATTAGTTGTCACATTATTTTTAAACATAAAATATAATTACGTATCCAGACCTTTTTCCTATTTAGGAAAACCCAAAATTGACGCCCAAGATTACTTGTTGTGCATGACATCTTCAACATGCATGGGCCAACACCACATTGACACATAGGCACATTGACCGAAGTCATTGACGCTATTTTGACAAATATTGCATTATCACAAATATTGCATTGTCATTGTTTTGTTCATTCATACTAATTATAATTACAATAAAAAGAAACATACTAATGTAGACTTGCACATTTTTCAGCTAAGTCGAAGTCTTTGGTTTAAATCACTAGACACTCAAGACAAAATGACAAACCAAAGACAACCATGCAATTGTAAAGAAAGATAATTTTCTTAATCATGCCACTAATTTGTGCATGTCTAAATACTGGTGTCTTTCAAGTGATTTGATTCTATTCATGCCCACTCCAAATGAGAACAATCTTAACTAGTGAGGTTGTTTAAGCATATAGAGATTAAATATAATCTTTTAGAATGAAATTTCTCTTAACAAAAGATCAAAGATATATAAGTAGGACATATAAAACAAGGTGAATAAGAGTAGTACATATAAAACAATCGTTAGAACATGCCAAACATCTGGCATAATTGTACACTTCATTCATGTCATTGATATTATTCTTCATCCATCTCATCATCAAGATCATCGTCATCGACAACATCATCACCACCACTATTATCGTCATCATCATCACCATCACCATCATCATCATCATCATCATCATCATCATCCTCATCAGTAGCAGCATCATCCTCATTAGTAGAAGCATCATCATCATCAGTAGCAGCATCATTGTCTTCTTCTTCTTCATATTCTTCTTTGACTAGCTCTCGATTATGATCTGGTTCTACATCATCTTCCACTTCTTCATCTTCCTTGGTATCTTCTTCCATCGCATTATACTTTATCGTTCTTCCTCTCAGATCATGTCTAACAACAAATGACCAACCTGGTTTATGTGGAACCTCTGAGTAAAATACCTACTCACATTAGATTGGAAGAACATAGGGCTCTTCTCCAACTGGCTCAAACAACCTTGTATTAATCATTGAAAATCCATTGTCATGTTCAATAACAGTTCTATCAGGATCATTTTTATCGAGTCGTAGTTTGTACCATTTCACAATGAAGAGAACTAATTTGAAGGAATTGAAGTCACAGTCAAGTATATTAACCAAAATACCTTAGTATCGATTTTGTGACTCTCAAGGATGTAAGTCATTTTTAAATGAAATATTAGTCACCTAGAACACTGCACTTATCCCAGAATCACAAGTTCTCTTCATGTTATCCAACTTTTTGACGTAAAATTTATAACCATTGCAAAACATAGCCTTGTGGTGTTTCACTTGCAATAATATCAAACATGTATAAATTATTGCATCACGAGTTGAAAAATATACGATTGATTAATTAACAAATTTATAAGTACTTGGTGATCTCTTAAACCATATGCTAAATCTATTTTCTTTTGTGTAACATTGGAATCTCCATTGCGATGAGCTTGTATAACCAATGAAGACATGGATTCCCATGTTAATCTATGACCATCATGTTTACATCATTCAATGCATGTCGTTATCCAATCTTGATTATTTGCAATAAATAAATGTATTGCATCCCACTCTTTAGCAGCTATACAAAAGTAAATAGATGACTTACAATAGATCTATTTTGAAGATTAAGAAATAATTTACTACAAGAACATCTCATAATTTATTACCTTTCAGTTTCCTAAATCTACCATTTTCCACCAAGTACTCCCCTTCAAATTTTTTAATTGAGTCAAGATCTCAAATGCAATCTATATGGGTCTTGGCTGCAAGATTAGGAAGATATTGAGTAACGTACACCATCATCTGGTATACCATATATCCCTCAACCATAGAACCTTTGGGATGTACTCTTTGTCATACCAAACCCTTAAAAAATTTCAAATGTCTCTCAACCATCCACATTGACCTAGCATGTACAGGTCCACACAATTCAATCTCCTCAACTTGGAGTATGAGGTAGTGTTCTTGTGCATTGAAAAAAGTTAGAGGTAAATACTTTTGTATTTCACACATTAATCGATAAATTCTTTTCTTCCAATATTTTATATCTTCTTTATGGATTTCTTTAGATGACAACCACCTACAAGGGATTCAAGACATAAATATATAAATATGAGACTTTACAATATATTACTTGTTTGATATTATTGTTTGATATATTGAACAAATATCACTACTTACCTCATGTATTTTCCAAGATCATATATCACTTGTTTGATATTATTGTCAAAGATCTCTTGGAGAGATAGGGGTATTAAATACTGCAAGAATAGTCAATTGATCATTTCATACAATGAAAATTGAATGCAATTACACAAATATATTGTAAATACAAAAGACTATGACTTACCTTGATGAAGGTATGCCAATCATGCATTTTCATCCTTGACCCAAAATCATTTTTCTTTGATATGAGATTTCTTATATCCATAGAAAATCCTGTAGGAAATCAAATTTTTTGGATCACTTCTTTTATGACATTACTTTGTTGCTCTGTTAATAACTAAAGAAGAGCACTTGCATTAATATGGTCTCCATTGCTATTTGATTCAATGATATTTTTCATTGCATGATTGAAATCATGAATGTCACTAAAAATTTTGCCAAGTTTTTCTTTGTCATGCCTTTTGTCCAATAATTTCCACAGTGTCCCTATTACATTCTTTCCAATATGCATAGTATGAAAAAAATGCACAATTTGTAAATGCTCATAGTAGGGAAGCCTACTAAATTCTTTGGGATAACATTTTAGTCCCTTTGGAAGATGGTCGATGATACTTTCATGACTTTCAAGATCATCAACTACATAATTAACCAACAAAAAACAATCAAAATATATAATTTTCAAACATCGACCATTACGTGGAATGATATTACCTTGAATTCTATTATATTCCAACTACCATAGGTGAGGTGTCATTCTTCAGGGCTTTGATGTAGTCTCTTCTTTCCCATTGAAAAGATGACTTTCTGCACTTCTATACTTATGAATTCTGGGGAGGAACTGCCTATACTCATCAAACACCCATTTTCTTAAACTTTTGGAATGATGGGATTTCATCTTTGGACCACACATTGGACATACAAATTTTTCTTTTGTTTGAATACCTACAAGATAACGATAAAATTGGATTAAATATGTATATTTTTAGAATTTGAATTATCCTGTACAACTAGAATTCACCATAACATACCATAGAAATGTGTCAACCTTGGAGCATCATGAATTGTCCACACAAGCATTGCATGGAATTGAAATTCTCTTTGTCCAATTGGTTGGGAGATGTCATACATAGTGAAACCATTCCATAACACCAACAACTCATCGATAAGAGGTGCAATATATACATTCATATCTTTCACTTGGTACTTACCTAGTTGAATTAACAACAACATCAGATAATTATTGTGGTTATTTCACTCCAAGACTTATAATTACATGTAGATAACTATAAAATAATAAGATACTTGGAACAGTCATTGCCAACATAATGTGCTCCCTCTTTATTGACATCCATGAAGGAAGGTTATTGTTTATAACAAAAATAGGCCACACCAACCAAACGGATCTAATCTCTCCATGCAAATTGACACCGTCTGCTGCTAGAGAAAGCTTGAGATTTTGAGGTTCCTCTTTAAAGTGTGACCACATTTCCTCTATGTCCATAAATGATGAACCATTCATAGGCATTCGAATAATGTCATCTTGACTCCTACCGCATGCATGGTAATCCATAAATTGTGCTAAGCTATTGCACCTGAATAATCATTTCAGATGTGGAATAATGGGGATGTGATGAAGAACCTTGCAAGGCACCTTTTTTGTCACTTGATCATCTCGATATCTACTCATATGGAATTCAGGGCATTCTGTTGCATTTTCATGTTCTTTATAATAAATAATATGATCTTTAAGACAAGCATCTATTGTTTGATACTCCATTCCAATATGTTTCATAGTGGCACATAATTCTTGGTATGAGTGAGGGAGAACATTTGATGGTGGTAACAGAAAGTCACCTATCAATCTGTAACAAATAATATAAGTCATTACTATAAATAATCTTAATGGTACATGTTTCACCTTTTATAGACTATAATGACATATATGACAAACCTTAGCATATGTGACATTGTTATGTTGGATAAACCATTCATAACCTTCAAATTCAGAAACAACAATACAACAAAGAGAAGAGTAGATTTGAAGCCTTCGTAAAGGGTCATTTCCACCTTGTCAAGTAGAGGTATATCATGGATCTTGTCAATGTCATCCTCATCAACAGCAGTAGTAGCACCAGCAACACCAGTACCAAATATGTCAATGATCAATGCATTCATACCATCATCTTCAAATGTGTTTTCTGGCACATGATCATCATCTTCCATGGGATCATGATCTTCAACTTCAATATTAACACCTCCATGTTCCTCTATATTCACACTGGGGAGATCGACCTATATAAAAATGATGATAATCAATCCTCCTTCCATGGTTCATATGTATATTAATTGTGAAAACAATATAACAAACAACTTACCACTGGATTATAATCAAACCCCCCTTCCATGTGACCATTCTCCCTACAATGTCTCTTTGCTATTTTGATTTTGATTCTTCTTCTCTTTAAGCCATTACAACTCTTGCATGGACAATAACATTTGTCATCGCCTTCTCTTTGAAAGTTAGACAACAATCTAGCGATTGTCTCTCTATTTTGATCGAAATCCCTTGTATTATCTGACATGATCCTTAATGTGTTTATCTGCAAAACAAACTGGAGATGCCTCCTTTCATTAGCTTCATGTCACCTTCTCATAGCTTCTCATTTTCTAACAAATTTTTCCAAAAGCTTTGTAGGAAACCAAGTAAGGGGTATTATTGAGTTCGAACACATTGAGCTGCTACAACTGAATTATAAATCATAAATTCACTATAAAATTAAAACTGAATAGGGACATAAGTAATATATTTAATGCACTTACTGTTTTGAATTTGAGCTTGAGCATCATGCAATGTTATTGTTGTCATTGCATGCTTGTTGTTGTTGTGCACCATATATTGTCTTATACACTATTTATGAGCATGTTAGTGCCATCAATCTAGGGCATCATGCATTATTTATGAGCTCACTATTTGAGCATTGGCCAATCAAATAGGGACATGAGGTGCTCAAACAGTGAGCTTATAAACAATGCATGATGCCCTAGTTGTAAGTAGTTATCTCTTCTATAATGATGGAGGAGTGAAAGGTAATGATCAATGAGGTTTCTGCTATTAGATCATACATTAACACACTTACTGTTTTGAATTTGAGCTTGGGCATCATGCAATGTTATTGTTGTCATTGCATGCTTGCTGCTATTGTGCACCATATATTGTTTTATACACTGTTTATTTTATTGAGACTGTGAGCTATTGTAGTTGACTGTATTCTTTTGGGGTCTGATCTATTGTAGTTGTTTCTTTTTTATTTGAATCATTATTTACAATTACTTTTGATGCAATATTTATGTGAAGAACAAGAACAAAATGGTGAATGAGTGTATTTGACAAAGATAAACATGACACATTTTGTTGGGCTGATTGGGTTGGTCTAGTACCATTTACATGGCCTGACCATATATTAAATAGTGAGCTCATGAACAATGCCAGTATTAGATAGTGAGCTTATGAACAATGTATGATGCCCTAGCTTGCAGCCCATGAGCCATCAAGACATTTCCTCATGAAATGATCATAAACAGGGAGTACCACATAGTGAATATCAACACCAAAACAAATAAAGAGAGGTCAAAAACTTCACAGAATGCCTTGAAGGTAATAGAAACGATGCCCTAGCTCTCAAAGTTCATAGGTTATCAAGCATTCCAAATGAAAAGATGTAAAAATGGGCAGTATAGTTTTTTTTTATTCAATAGTTGCAGAATTCAGCTTCTCGTATACTTACATGTATGTATACATTTTGGGCTTGGCTTTAATGTCATTAAAGATGCCCTAGCAATAGAATGCCCTGTTATTTTATAAGATTTTATTAAGACTAAATATATTGTTTTATGAGCTTACTGTTTGAGCACCTCATGTCCCTATTTGATTGGTCAGTGCTCTATTTTTTATATTGATGCTATTAGATCAAATTGGGACATCAATAATAAAATAGGGGCATCAATAATAAAATAACACACATAAAGTTTTGAATTTGAGCTCATAAAGATTAACTTTTAGAAGAATATGAATGAATACAAACATACATAATTGGATGAACATAAATAATGAAGGTACCAAACATTGCCTGAAGTAATGAAGTGTTGACCCA
The DNA here is from genome assembly GCA_027943335.1 of Chamaecyparis obtusa. Lineage (NCBI taxonomy): Eukaryota > Viridiplantae > Streptophyta > Pinopsida > Cupressales > Cupressaceae > Chamaecyparis > Chamaecyparis obtusa. Next base: position 1,663,479 of record BSBK01000272.1, on the reverse strand, counting down.
GGCTTCAATCCAGTATGCTCCTATATGATCCAAAACCTGCAAGAAAGAAAAAGATGGGGTTAGATCCAAAGGATCTAAGCAATGCCTGACACCCTATTACTAATCCTCATCTACAATTATCCATGTGCATAGTCAAGCCATACACTTCTAAAAATGAACTATGCTACGAAACAATATGGGTGTGTGTTAATGTGATTCAAAATCTATTATGCAAGATTGTTTCATTATTGAGATAAGGATATCTTAAGTCTACAAGAATAAATGTTTTGAGAAATATTTGAATTTAATTTTGACAATAACATGAGGAGTGATATATTTCAAGCTTAAGTGAAATTTCATAACACACAATGTTCATAGATTACGTGTTCAATGCGTTATTTATGCTTGTATTGGTGGGAAAACTCTTGAAAACATGCAAAAGAGATTGCATTCAACCATGTTGTTTACATGACACATGTAGTTTACCTCTAGCCTAAATCAGTGTTGCATACAAATTTGCAATTGCTACGTGGTATGAAGCTTCATTGAAGCTTGAAAATTATAAGCATTATGATGCCGAGGTATGGTGTGGTAAGCACAAGTATAGTTTCTCATAAGCTACTATTTGTATAGTTCTTTTTTTTCAATAGTTGCAGAATCTAGCTTCTCCTATACTTACACATATGTATACATTTTGGGCTTGGCTTTAATGTCATGTAAATTTGAGTGAAATGGTAATAATATTTAAGAGCAACAAGTATGACATTTTAAACAACAATGCATATACATTATATAATAGGAGGAGTGATATATTTTAATGGCAACATTTAATGAGAAGACACAAAGAAACCCAAATACCTATGAAGACACACTTGGAGTTATCAGAGATTATAAAGACATCCAAATACATCAACTGGAGGATTTTGGCACCTATAATGGCCTATGAGGTCATTTCATGCAATAAGAATGGCAAATGTGTAACCAGTCCTAAAAGGCCTAATAAGCCTTAGGACCAAATTTGGAGTCTAGGATAGAATTAGGTGTTACAAGTTTCAAATAGGATAAATTATTCTTAATAATAGGTTAATAATTCCATTTAGATAATTTGGTAAAGTTTCATCACTTGGCAATTTCAAATATTCAAAAGTTACAAAGTTATAAATTTGAATTTTCAAATTATAACGGTTATGGACATTTAGGAGGGAATTCATTTTGTTATTGTTTTAGGCCAAATTAATCCATCCAACCAATTTGGATCAGTTGGGGTAGTTGATAGGGGTTTATTAAATGTCTCATAAATCCATTAGATGGGCATGAGACTCTGTTGTATGGACTGTACCTAGTTTTGGAGAATAAAGTCTAATTTTCTTGCAATTTTTGAAGGGTTTTTGGTATGAAAAAAAGTTGATAACATTTGGAATGGTTTCTAAAATGTTTTGAACTTATTATTTCATGTATTTGAATTCATTCATGCTCTGAGAATCCCATACTAATAACTGTTATTCTACCTTGGAACTGTACAGTCATTGGAAATCTGATTTAGGACAGTTTATTGAGTTTTTGTTCAATATGAATGTCATTCTATGGATGTAGACTACTGATTCTCATAGAATGGCACTCAAGTAAAATGTATTATATTCCTCTAACATTAGGAATGAAAGTTTGAGTGATTGTTGTGGTGATCATCGTAGGGAACACTAAAAAAAACTAAGTGAATTTGGAGGGTAGGGTGAAGGATAGAGAGTCTTGGCCAAAAAAGGGCACTATTTTATGATGGAATGTGTATAGAAATGTTGAGGACAAGGTGTTCCAACCTTTATTTATTGTAGGAAGGTTTTGGAAGCGTGACATTGGAGAAGCCCTAGTTTTAGGGGTTTGGAGAGTGCAATTTGGGGCTTTTGTGTCTAGAAGTCTCTTGGAATCAAATTGGTTCCATATTCTTCTAATTAAAACCTATTCAAGACACTATGAAAAGATTTAGAGCCTAGGAGTTTGACTGGTTAGTACTTCCTTTGTAAATGCATGAGTTTTAGGCTTTAAAAATATGAGAAACAATGTGAGCAGTCATATATCTTCCAAAACAACCTACCCTATCCTTTTGGTATGTTAAGTTAATCCATAAAGGGCACTCAAATATATGATTTATTTTCTTGGTGTTTTGGGAAAAGTTGCAGGAAAAGCCTTGTGAGTGCTACTACAGGGCTACAAGACAGATTGTTAGTCCTAACTTGGTGAATTTTGAAGTTTTGGTGCTTGAACATTTGAAGAAAGTTTGGAACTTGTTTAATTACTTTATATTACATAAATTAGGTCTATTGGATCACACCATAAGACTGGTTGGAGGATAATTTACCATTTCACTTATTGAAACCATCTTGGGTCACTAGATTGAATTGTGCATTTGATTGAGTTTTTGTATTTGGACCTTGGATCCACCATATCCTCTACCACCTCTACATCATATATCTTCTATAATTATGGAGGAGTCAAAGGTAATGATCAATGAGGTTGCTGCTATTAGATCATACATTAATGCACTTACTATTTTGATAGCAATAACATTGCATGATGCCAGAGCTCAAATTCAAAATAGTAAGTGTATTATTTTATTACTGATGTCTCTATTTCATTACTGATTTCCCTATTTGATCTAATAGCATCAATATAACAAATAGAGCACCAACCAATCAAATAGGGACATGAGGTGCTCAAACAGTGAGCTCATAAACAATGCATGATGCCCTAGCTTGCAGCCCACAAGCCATCAAGTCATTTCCACATGAAATGATCATAAACGGGGAGTACCACATAGTGAATATCAACAATAAAACAAATAAAGAGAGATCAAACACTTCACACAATGCCTTGAAGGTAATAGCAATGATGCCCTAGCTCTCAAAGCTCGCGGGTCATCAAGCATTCCAAATGCAAAGATGTAAACAATGCCAGTATTAACATCCATATTTTGCCATTAAATCAAAAAATGCCATCAAAATGAAATTGAGTTAATGAGAAGACAAAGCTTGAATGCCTACCTCAAGCCATGGCTGCCATATAAAAATCAAATGCTAAGGAACTATGTTATAAAATTTCATGCCAAATTTCAAGGCATGAAATTTTATAACTGTACATATATTTTCTTCGAGTCCCCCACATTGTAAACTCAATGCTAAGGAGAAAAAAGTATGATGTCAAAAAGTATAAAATTTCATGCCTTGAAATTTTACAACATAGTTCCTTCGCAGCTGCCATATGAAGAGTAGTGCAAGGTGGCAACTTTCTCATTTTACCACAGTTAGGGCCCTCTTTTACCATGATTTATGAGCTTTATGTTTTTACCATACTTTATGAGCTTTATGTTTTTGTTTTAAGTGAAGACAAATATTATCTTAATTTGTTATCTTTAAATTTTATTCATTTTATGATTTTAAAACTTGAAATAAAAAATATAAACTTTTAAGAAACTTTTGTATCTTTTCATCAAATGACCCAAAAACATCAAGAATCATCATATATGGTCACTAATAGCCAACTTTCATAAGAATATGAATGAATGCAAACATACATAAGTGGATGAACATAAATAATGAAGGTACCAGACATTGCCTGAAGTAATGAAGTGTTGACTCGAGGTTCAATCTAGTATGCTCTTATATGATCCAAAACCTACAAGGAAGGAAAAGATGGGGTTAGATCCAAAGGATCTAAGAAATGCCTGACACCCTATTACTGATCCTCATCTACAATTATGCATGTGCAATATGAATAAAAACTAAGAGTATTGAATTTTATCATGCAATGTTATTGCTGTCATTGCATGCTTGCTGCTGTTGTGCACCATATATTGTTTTATAAATTGTTTATTTCATTGAGACTATGAGCTATTGTAGTTGACTGTATTCTTTTGGGGTCTGATCTATTGCAGTTGTTTCTTTTTTCTTTGAATCATTGTTTACAATTACTTTTGATGCAATATTTGTGTGAAGAACAAGAACAAAATGGTGAACGAGTGTATTTGACAAAGATAAACATGATGCATTTTGTTGGGCTGATTGGGTTGGCTTGGTACCATTTACATGGCCTGGCCAGTTATTAAACAGTGAGCTCATGAACAATGTATGATGCCCTAGCTTGCAGCCTATGAGCCATCAAGACATTTCCTCATGAAATGATCATAAACGGGGAGTACCACATAGTGAATATCAACACCAAAACAAATAAAGAGAGATCAAGCACTTCACACAATGCCTTGAAGGTAATAGAAATGATGCCCTAGCTCTCAAAGCTCGCAGGTCATCAAGCATTCCAAATGAAAAGATGTAAATAATGATAGTATTAAACAGTGAGCTCATGAACAATGTATGATGCCCTAGCTTGCAGCCCACGATCCATCAAGATATTTCCTCATGAAATGCTCATAAATGGGGAGTACACACATAGTGAATATCAATAGAAAAACAAATAAAGAGAGATCAAACACTTCACACAATGCTTTGAAGGTAATAGAAATGATGCCCTAGCTCTCAAAGCTTGCAGGTCATTAAGCATTCCAAATAAAAAGATGTAAACAATGCCAGTATTAAATAGTGAGCTCCTGAATAATGTATCATGCCCTAGCTTGTAGCCCACGAGCCATCAAGATATTTCCTCGTGAAATGATCATAAACAGGGAGTACGCACATAGTGAATATCAATAGAAAAACAAATAAAGAGAGATCAAACACTTCACACAATGCCTTGAAGGTAATAGCAACGATGCCCTAGCTCTCAAAGCTCGCGGGTCATCTAGCATTCCAAATGCTAAGATGTAAACAGTTCCACTATTAACAATGCTAAGATGTAAACAATGCCACTAAAATTGATTTAATGAGAAGACAAAGCTCGAATGCCTACCTCAAGTGATGGCCTCTTCACGCACACCAAAATCCAATGCCCTCTTCATGCCACGCAAAATTGTAGTGTCATCTTTGTGGCAACTCTTTGAATTCACAAATTATAAATGACACTTTCTTTTTCTTTTTCTTTTTGTTTATAACCAAATGGGTGTCGCAATTATGATGATAGCATCGCTATTATGACACCGTTGGGGGCACTTGCAAAAAAAAACAAAAAAAAAAAACAAAAATTGTAGTGGCGTCACAAATTGTCATTGAAATTTGACCCCAAATGTTGTAGTGATAATTTTTTTCTTAAGAGTTTACAAACAATGATGATAACAATGCAGAAGCAATATAACCATGAGATACAAACAAGTACATATGCACAACTCAATTATAGTTAACAATCCTCGAGGGTCCCATGATGTAGAATTATGTAGACAAAATAAATAATTAGATTAAGAACAATTACAATTAACTCATATGAATAACAATTACATCAAAGATGTGAATTGGGGAAATGCAATGAGTGGAATCAGAACCAGGAGGTGTGGAAAGTTGTTAAAGATGGGGGTCTGGCAATTTATTTGGAGAAGCTGCATGGAGGGAAAGTTGCATTGACCAAGAAATTCATTAAAACTTGGAACAAGGGGAAGGTCATGGTGGGAATGCAAAGCGTGGAGGTGATTGAGGAGATAATTGCAGAGGCGACGGGTCTCAAGATTGAAGGTATTAACTTCTATAGGGATAGGAAGATCTCAAATAAAGCTTTAGAGGATTTTGCACCAATGAAGTAGGAGAGGAAGCGTATGGTAAAGGTGGATAATTCCTACTTTAGTACTAAAAGTATTTCTAGGAGACTGGTTCTCTTTGTGATTATTAGCTACATTACTCTTGATGGTCGTTATACCAAAATTTACAACTATCATTTGATTTTACTGAACCATTTTAGGCATGGGGTTAAAATAAATTTTCCCTTTTATCTCTTGAGCTCTTTAAAACCCACTATCCTCAGTTGGCAAAGGGACCTAGATGGTGATCACGCCTGTCATGATGGGTTAATGGTCCTCATTTATGAGGTTTTGAAATCAAAGGTGGAGAGGCCTCGGCTAAACAGGAAGGCCCTCAAAGACTATGACACAGATGGTAAAGAATCAGAGGAACCCTTCATGGAGGAAAATGATGATGAAGAGGGCGACTTTGAGGAGTATCAGGAGTCTATTCCCAAAAGAAAGAAGAAGAAAATTAAGGTGGAGGACTCAGTCATAGATATGGATATGGAGGAAGAGGAAAGTAGGGAGGACAGTATCAAGAAGAAGGGTAATAATAAAATGTAGCCCATTGGAAAGCGTACCAGAGCTAAAGGAGGGAATAAGAAAATTTCTAAGAGGGTTTTCATTTCCTCTGATGAGGGTTCTTCTTCTTAGGAGAATAGCCATGAAAATTAGGAAGACTGGGTGGAGAATGACCTTGCTATGGAAGAGAGTATGGGATTGGAACAAAATGTTTTTTTCAAGGATAATATTTTGCAAGATGTTGCCTAGGATGTGTTAAATATAGAGAAAGATGGGCAGGAGAAGGACAAGGCCAACACTGGGAAGGATAAGGTGGAGAGCTCTAAGGAGGAGACAAAAGGAAGTGAACAAGGATTTTGAGAATTTGGGTTGTCTTTCTTTTCTGATTAATCTCAGCAACATGAAAAGCGACATCACAACTATGAAGTCTCATATTCATCAGCTTCAAAAAGAGATGGGGGTCCTTAAAAAGATGAATCCGAGGGAGAAAACCATTGGCCAAAGGATTTATGAGCTCATGGAGACAGTTGGTAGGGCCGAGGGGCTCACTGTCTTTAATGACAGAATCATAGCTATGGAAGAGAAAATTGAAAATGGAGAGGGGATAAAAAAAGAATTGAGATTATGGAAAATAGAGTCGACAAGCTAGAGAAAATGGTTGGAAACATTGTGGAGCAGAGCTTTTCTATTCTTAAGGCATCGATAGAGCATGTTAAGATTCTAGTGGACAAACTAGACTAGGGGAAAGGGGAGCAGGTGATCACCAAGGTCAAAAAGGATCATAGTCCCAATAGGAGAACTAGATCTAATTTCAAGAAGCTAGAGGATAATAAGAACAATGACATTGAAGAGCTCAAAGTGTCCTCAGCTAACATGCAGATGTTGGCTGATCAGGCGATAGATCTTATGAAATGTATTTAGCCAGCAAGTTGTTGTCCTTTGTCTTTTTCTCTATTTTTTCTATTTAAGGACTTGTTTGTGTGGCTTTTTTTGGTGCTGATGCACAAGTACTATTGGAGCTTTAATGCATATCATGTAATCTTGATGTAAAAGGTTTTGGGTCCTTTCAAAACCTATTTTTACGTAATCAAAACAATTACATCCAATACCATAAGGTATACATAATGATACAACATCCTCTACATAAGTCTTAGGGTATGCCACAATGATCGAATACAAAATATAATACAACGTCTGCAACTATGAAGCACCGATACAAAATATAATCGTGAACATCAAGGATAGGAATGAATAAGCCTCCAATGAAGAATAAGAAGAAGATAATAGAAAAAGCATCCTCTCACACCGCTACAGGAACATCAGAATCTCAAATGGTAAAAGATAACACTACCACCCGACCTCATGGAACCAAAGGTCCACTCCCACCGTGCTGAGGAGATAACAACAAACCCCACTTGGATAACAAACTCAATTCAAATATCTAAGCAAAGGTCCTGAAGGCTTTCTAACTCAAGGTACCAACAACTAGAGATAAATAAACATCAAATAACTAATTATACATACCAAAACACACAAATACCATAATCTCAAACACATATTCAATCACCAAATAAAACACCAGGTAATAATGTGACAAGGAAACACCACTAGATAATACTGAACTACCAAGATAACCACCAGAGGAAAATGTAGACAAACTAAGGAGGAGATGTAGGCTACATACTATGGGAGTGTCATCACATGGACAACTACTTGAGTTACCCTGGACTGGTCTCTCTAGACCCCAGACCCTCAAGCGTTTATCAGGTTGAGTTACCCTAGAATGGCCACTCTAGACCCCAGACCCTCAACATGACCCATGCAGAACCAGAATACCCTCTCATGAAGACGAGGAATTCTAATCATACCTACTCTCTAGGTATCATCCCATTCCCATCATTAGCCTATACAAGCACTCAAGGCATGGGCGAGGCATAAAAATTATCTTATTAATATTTGTCTAACAAGTTTATTAAGTTATCACTTATTACACAACTTACAATAGCTTACCCTAGTACTAACCACTTTGGGTCACAGACCCCTATTGTAAGCCACTCCCCTAAGATGCACCTATTTAATCTCCCCTAGGCTCACAAGCATAAATAATCACATAGGTCTCATGAAAGTATACTGATCAAATTTCAGTTCCCACACACATGAGGAACATGCACCGGTTCTCAAAACCATGACCTCATAAATGCACTTTCAAAGTGCTCACAAAAATTACAAGTTCCGACACCAAACCAGGTTGGGTGAAATAATCAAGCCCAAAAACCACAACATCATATTATAGACATAAATGATCGACATGATATAATGTCACAAATGCATAATCATAAAAACAACCATAAATATGTTGTCTCCAATACAATCCCAGATAAATCATAAACAAAACCCAAATGACCTCAATTACTCCCTAAAGCCTCTGGTTAGACAATTTCCCCCAAAACATCAATTGCCATAAAAGCATGTAAAATATTAACATGCACAACCCAAACAATATACTTAAACAACAATCCTTAATGTACAACCAATCATATAAAATAATACTATATAAAAATAATTTAATTGATATAAACTAAATTAAAATTAAACTAAATTAAAGATTAAATAAACTAATCTAATAAAATAAAATTCTAAAGTAAAGAAGCTAATTTAAATTTAAGTTAAAACTAAAGTACATAATTAAATTAAATTAAATTAAATTAAATTTAAAACAATTAATAAATAAAAATAAATATATGTTTTTTATTTTTAAAAAACCTATATATATAAAAGGGGAGGGGGGGGGGGCTGGCCCATCCCCTGCTGCCCTACGACAGCCCTACTGTCGCGGGCAACAACAATTGCCCTACGACAACACTGCTATCGTGGCAGCAATGACTGTCGTAGGCAGTAACTGTTGCACGATAGCAGTGGTTGTTGTCAGTAATCCACTTCTACACAACAACAATCATGATTTCTGCCATTAGCAGTGCGAACTACTGTGACAGTATTGCTGCCGGGGGGGTTGGGGGATGGGGTCCTTGCCCCCCATTTAATTTATTATTTTTTAAATTTTTTTTTAAAAAAAAAATCTTTAAAAAAAATAATTTTCTTTAAAAAAAAGAAACTTAATTTTATTCTTAAGAGAATAACAGTAATTAATTGCATAAAAAATAATACAACAAGCTTATTTTAATTTAATAATATATATATCCTTTTTTTTAAACACAACCAAATAATAGATTTAATCATCAAACTTTCACACATAAAATACAAACTTAAGTACATCTTTTTAATAAAATTGATTTTCCCAAATGGAGCTAGGGTTTGGGACAAAACTAGCATTTAACGATTTTGATCCCACATGCAACTTCTAATTTAATCCTTTGCAGCATATCGAAGACAAGAAACCAATTTCCTATGATTTAATTAGCTAGGGTTTTCAAAACAATAAAATGAATTACCAGATAAATCAAACATCAATCCAACCCAATATTCGCAACAAAAAACCCAACATAAAACATAAATGAATTTTCAAATCAATCATAAAGAAAACCCAAACACAAGGAATACAATCTTTCGAAAAGAACATCTGTAAAGAAAATGAGGATTTCAAACCTTACCTTAACCAATGTCTGAAACCACGAACCCAAGAAAGACCAAATTCAACCTTCAATTCCAAGCTTTCCAACAATCCTGAAACTATGCCCACCAAAATAAGCTTTCACAAAAATCTCCCAACTCCTCCCAAGCTCCTCCAAAACCTAATAGACGTCCCCCAAAAATAATAACCAAATCCCTAGATAAAGAAAACCTATCTCTCCTAGGGTTTCCAAAACATGCAAACTCAAAAGCAGAACTCAACTCTCTCTTTCAAGTTGCATGATAAAATAACCCCATATATAAAGCACTTCTACAATTAAACCTTGATCTCAACTTTAAACTTTAATTTTAATTACCATTTCACTTAACTCAAAAGTGCAACTTAAATTGCATACAACTATTTAATCAAGCAATAAATACTTTAGCACAAGTAAACTATGCAAACTAATAAATCAAATATTAAATAAATCGACTATGCCCTTTAATTTATAATATGATCTAATAATTAATCAAACCCTTTAATCCAAATATAAATCTTTTAACTAAATCATTTAATTAACCAAGGTATTTAATTACCTTTAATAATTAAATATGCTCTATAACTGAAATTACCACACTCATAAAATATAAATATTCAAACCTCAATTAATCCTAATTTAATTAATTAAATCAAATAACACACACAAGAAAATCCACTCGACTCCCATAACTCAAAAAAAATGACTAACTCTATATCAAACAACACCAAGGATGGCTCATGAATTGATGTCATATTGACGAATTCAGATGGGTAGAAACAGATACTTGCCCAATATTTAGGACAATCAATGGATAGGGCCAGGATTTGGATTTGTATGTTATCTCCCCTCTCTTACCATTGAGATTTTATGATAGGGCAAGCTCATCCTGATAATTTAGGGAAGTCGATGTCTGGTACCTGCAAACTTGCATAAAAGACAATCATGTACATACATGTATAACATAAAAAGACAATGGCAGGGATCGGCATATCATGTAGATCTCGCAAAAAAGTAACTATGACTCCATCCCTCAACCACATCAAGCACATCAAATAGAAATATAAAACAAACACATCAACCATACACATGCAAGTATGTGGTCAGTAAACAATAAGCATTCATGATATCCTAACATATAATTCATCATCCTAAAATAACCATAACATATAAAAAATTAGACTATGGGAGGGGCATTACACAGTCACCTTGTGCAAAATATTCTTTCAACATAAATTTGTTACAAAATCAGTAATTGGAGATTTCCTTATAAAGGAGAGCTTGGAAGCCATCACATACAATACACAACACTTTTTAATTTTGATAACAAAATGGGTCTTTGAGTACGTAATTGAGGGGTCATTGAATGATAATCCATGACCTATTCTCCAACCAAATCTGGATTTGATGAAGAGGACCAACAAGATGTTCTAAATAGTCTAATGTCTGCAACATGGGATCATACTATCAGTTATGCTAGATACCAAAGCAATATGTTCAAGTTAAAGAATTTTCTTTTGATCCTGAATGGTTCCATGATGACATCCAACAAATGTTCAAACATATGCACATAGGCACTTTTCCCCTTTCTTAAAAATCATTGAATAATGACTTCATTTTGGCTATTATAACAGTTAAGATATGTAGGGTTTTTTTCTAAGTGTTAACCCTTATAATTACAATTATATTTTTGAAAGGTTGTGAAATGTAAATGATTGGAAGCTTTTTCATTTCTCTTGCCTAAAAAGGAGAAACCAAAACTGTATTGTAAATAGGGAAGAAAGAAAGGGAAGATATATAGAAAAAAATGTACATAAAATCTTTTTGAAGAAATATAAACAAATCTTTTTCTCAAATGGTGTTGTGTGTATTTCTTTACTCATTAAATTAGGTCCTCTCTAGTATTGGATGTATGAATTCAATGACTATCTTTAAGACTTGTGTTAAAATCATTGCATGTCTCGCACATAAATTTGACAATCAAGAAGTCACAATGAAGTTGTTGTCTTGTTTCTTCTTGTTCAATTGGTTTCTCCCCATGGGAATTAATTTTGATTGAACTAGTTATGTGTGATGATTGCAATGGTATTACATTAGTAGATTGGATGGTTGATGGTGTTATAAGCTGCCTCACAGAGTTGTACATGAGGGTTTAATGAATGAAGACTCTGTAACCCAATGGTGAAGGGAATTGATCTCATTAGATTTCTTCTTTTATTTTGAAATCTTTTATTTCACTTTCAGTAAAATAGGAGTAGGTTTTAGAGTAAGAAGGACTTCTGAGTGTTAATAGTATGAATGCTTTGGTGGGAGAATATCAAAATTGCTAGAATATTATTGAAATATATGAAGACTTGAAGGTACACCTTCCCTGATACTAAAAAGATCAAAAGAGAAGAGGGATTAACCCTTCAGGGTTATACTTGTTCGTTGGCCAGAGTTGTATGTTTGGTATAGTAAATATTGTAAATTGGTGCTCTTTTCCAAACTATAGTTTTGAGACCCGATAGGCTGAAGTGACAATGCAAGAGGGAAGGGTAATGAAGAATGTCCTAGACAAGTATAGTACAACTTCGATACATGAAATCAATTAGCGTGAATCTGAGGTATTCTTTTTTAACACAACTCTTGATTTGCAAAGAGAAATCCTAAAAAACTTTAGAGTTCAATCGTGCTCCCTCTTAGGAAATTTCTTGGGTATCCCTTTGTTCGGGGGACCTAAAAAATATTCACTATGGAGTGGTCTCATAGATAGTTGTGTTAACAAATTGGAAGGATGTAAAAGTAAGTGGCTTATAATAGCTAGGAAAATTATTAAGCTTAAACTAGTGATTTCGGTGATGCCTCTCTTCTCTATGGCTTGTCTCAAACTCCCCCCAAAAGTTGTCATAGTTATTGAGAAAAGGATAAGAATTTTTTTTTGGAATGGTAAACAAGATTAGGATAAGCTTCCACTGTTGGCATGGGAACAAATTTACAAACCGAAGAATGCTGGGGGGATGGTCTAAGAAATTTAAGGATTTTGAATGAACGTATGGGTGCAAAACCTGTCTAGTATACAATCCAAAATCTAGACCAAAAATAGATAAGAATATTAAACACCAAATATTTAGACACAAATGACAATTTTAGAATTTTGACTATGGATGATTCCCCATGTGGCTCAACATGTTACAAGTAGTAGTTTTCATTGCAACAAAAGATTGAACTATCAATGCTTGATACAACCACTAGACTTATAGAATCCATAGGAGATAGCTAAGCCATATCATGAATCCAACGAGCGATGTTGACTGCCAATAATCCCCCCAACATCACTCACTAAGGCCCGCATCACTCACCGAGGATATTTGAACCTGTGACCATGCACTAATACCACTTGTTAAAATTAGTGGTTGTCATTGCACCAAAAGATCAACCTATCAATGCCTGATACAACCACTAGGCTTATAGAATCTATATGAGGTAGTTAAGCCATATCACAAATCCCGTGAGGGACGTTGGCACATTGCCAACACAACGCTATAGAATTTATTGATTACTTGTAGAATAGTAATCACATAGAACATTTCCTGGCAATTAGGGGATGGAAGGAGAGTGAAGTTTTGTTCTAACTCTTAGGATAGAAAATAATTGTTGTTGGAAAGGGGAAACTATGAGAACCTCAAAATCACCACTAAGGAAAAATGGGGAGAAAATGTTTGTGACTTTGTTGAACCAAAGATATAGATGCCTCAGGACCAGACTAGAAATGGAAGAATGTGGATGAACTCAACTTGGATGATGCTAGTAAGTAACAACTCAAGGATATTTTTTCCTCTAGACCACTATTTTTGAATGGGGAAAAAGATGATATAATATGGCATGGTTCAAAAAGAGGGGAATAATCGATAAAATTGGGGTACATAATTCTTAAAAAATGTAATGAGAATGGACAATTGACCTAGTCATCTTTGTTGGAATAAATATTACCTACCTAAGGTAGGAACCTTTCCTTGGTTGGAATTTAGGGGGAGAATCCTAATAGAGGACATAATAAAGAGAATTTATTTTACAAGTTCTTTTAAGTGTTTTTCGTGTAATAATGAAGAGCAAATGTTGGATCATCTGTTGCTAAAATGTGACTTTGCACAGGATTGTTGAAAGTTTGTCATGAATCACTTGAAGTGGCAAAGTCCGCTCCCATGGACTCCTTGTAAGTTTGGATAGAGTTGGTTCCTCCCAAAGATAAAGTTAGTGTTCTTTGATAAATGGTATATTTGTCGATCAACTATTATGTGGAAGATTGGGAAGGAGCAGAATATGCACATTTTCCAGAATAAGCATGAAATAATCCCCACTTTCTTGGTAAGGTTGGAGAGAGCAATTTTAGAATTGGAAAGTAGCTCCACAACTCAAATCAATTTGTCAAAACCTCTATTCACATTAGAAGACATGAATTTTCAATCATGTTGGCCTTACACTAAATTCATGCCTATTCAGGGGCCTCTAAAGGATAATCCCTTTTCAATGAATTTTGGAAAAGGAAATGGTACCCTCGAAAGAAAGATTGGATAAAAGTCAACTTTGATGGGGCCTCAAAAGGAAACTTGGGTCAAAAAGGAGATGGATATGTGATCAAATCTGGAGCTCGAGGTTTTTTTTTTCAAATTTAAATTTAAAATGTGTATAACAATCCATCACATCTAGATTATCTGTTAGGGATAAACTATGCAAAGAAATGTGCTATTTATGATCACACCTTTTAATGATGGATGGAGGATTCTAGAAAGACATCAATAAAAAATGAGTGACATTTATTTCACATGCGGAGGGAGATCATGGATGATCTAGGGAGTACTTTGGAACTCAAAAATATTGGAAGAGTCTAGAATGATGAATGCTTTATATGGAAGACACGGGGTGGAGTGTCAGACTTGAAATGAGATGAGTTCAAATTTATGTGAAAGGTTTTAGCAACATTTTGTGGATTGCAGAGCACTAAAGAGGTGAACTTCAAACTTAAAACTCCCAAGAAACAACAACCACTCTTCAGGGAACTCACAAGGTAGAGCATGAAAGGTATTTTCCTAATTGGCAGCCCAAAGTTTTGGCAGATTCTAGATGTACTGTTGTTGGGTGAAGAATTCATGAATACAAAACACAAATATAGACTTAACATTGATGTGGCCTCTATAGTGTTTGCCTGGGCACTTCAACTGGGGTCAAAAGAAGAGGCTCTATGGGTAATCCACACTTGTGTGAAGCCAGAGTAGATCGGAGGAATGATCCCCATGCTGGAATTAGTTCAACCAAGACTTGGCTTCTGAATCTATGATAGGAACTGGCGCTTGGTGGAAGGTACAAGATAGAGTTTCAGACCTTTTATTGTCTGGGGTTCTTCTTCGTTCAAGGAAAGGAGGATTGAGGAAACTTAGGATGGGTGGGAGCTGCTCAAGGAGTATTTACAAGAGATAGAGGAGAACGAGAAAGTGAAGGAGAATGAGTGTTAAATGGCAAGGACTTGACAAAGCTACAAACAAAAGGCGGACTCCTCATCCCTGATGGTTCCTCGATGGCTGATGAAATCCACAAGGTTAAGAAGGTATGCTCCAATAAAGATTTGGACAAGGGTTTTGTTTAATATTGTTGAAATCACAATGTTCTTAACTGGTTTTGGATGTCCCTAATTTGCAAATGTAGAAAAGATCCGATTACTTATAGAATGACGTTGTTGTAGGTTTTGATGTTAATGCTAGTCAATGGATTAGTTTTTGTGTGCCCAAGTTTTGTAGTTTTATGGGCACTTTGATTTGTAAATTAAGTAAGAATATTACAGTAGATTGATAAGACAATATGGTTAATGGGATTGCATGAAGTAGTTGTCGGATAGTAGCATGGATGCATGGCTTAAAAATTTTCATTAATATTATTATCACCGATAAAATTTTTTTATATGTCTAATATATGAATAATATCGATATTATA
This sequence comes from Chamaecyparis obtusa, assembly GCA_027943335.1. Classification (NCBI taxonomy): domain Eukaryota; kingdom Viridiplantae; phylum Streptophyta; class Pinopsida; order Cupressales; family Cupressaceae; genus Chamaecyparis; species Chamaecyparis obtusa. Next base: position 1,647,756 of record BSBK01000272.1, on the reverse strand, counting down.
GTATCTTCAAAATAAAATAACTTTTAAATTAAATGTATGTATGTAAAAATATATAGTTTTAGATCATTTAAGTGATATATACATGCATGTAATGCATGTATACATACACATATTTATTCAACTTTCTTATTTAATAAGTTTCAAATTATTATTATTCAATTACAAAAATCTACCTTTAATAAATACTTTCATTCTTAATTATTTATTTTAAATTTTTATCTAAGATTATATTAGTTATTAGTATTTAAGTTTTAAAATTCTAAAAAGTATTTTTTCTCATTATGATTGGTTAATAGATTTGAGGTGTTATACCAGATTTTTAGGTTTTCTCCACTTTTTAAGCCATATTAAAATGAAGACGTGCTCATGTTAGAAATAAATGTCAGGGTTTTAATGGTCTTAGAAACATAAAAGATTAGAAGAGTATGTTCTATGGTATTGTAGTTTATTTTAATTGATTTTTTTATAAATTAATTATAATTTTAATATTATAATTATATTAATTTTCATATTATAATTTTTTATTATTAAAATAATAGTTAATATCAAATTATATATTATTATTTTATATTTTTATATCAAATATATAAAATTAAGTGAATTATATTACCTGTTTATTATTTAAAATATAATAATATTATATTTATGAATTCATTCATTTATGATATTTATATTTTAAACAAAAGTAAATATATATATTGAAATTTTAAATCAATATATGTCATTCTATTTTAGATGGTTATCATCTAAATTATGTATTTTATAGTTAATTAAAATATATTTATAATCTAGTGAATTTATTAAAAAAAATTTATTTTTATTTTTTGATCGGTAAAAGGCTGAGGCCCTATAAAGATTTTTATTAATATAAATTAATTTTTACATGTGACCCCTCTCGCTGCAGGTGCTGGTAGGAAAGAGTGGGGTTGAGAAAACCTCCAGCCTTGCCTAGGACCATAGGTCCTGTACTTATACAAAAATTACATGGGCATACCCATGACTCAACAATTGTCGAGACTTGTTTATATACATCATTCTCGCGGGCTTTCCCGCGTCTCTAGTACAATCGTTAACTATCTAGAATTAAAAACTTACAGTGGGCATACCCACTTGAAAATATCGAGGTTTTAATGATACATCTATTACATTGCTATTTTTATGTATACAACTTTGTGTTACATACAATTGAGTTGGTATTATTGTCAGAATCTATTCTAGAATCTTCGTTTACAAGGTGCTATAGTTGCCTGCTTGATAGTATCTTCCTGAAAACCACAGTAGAAACCTTCCATATCTTATAGTTAAAGGCTTAAAAAATAAGTAATATTGAGAAATGAAGAGCTCCAAAATAGTAATATTACCTTCTTTCATTGATGTATTATTAAGATACCTGTCTCGCTAATAGAGAAGTAAATTTAATGTTCCCATTTATGCTTTGTAGTGCCAAAGATCTATTCCAACATTTTAGATTTCTATAGCCTAGGGAGATTGAACATAATAAACACAAACAAAAATCTACAACATAGCACACAACCAGAAAAGATCACGAGAATGTCAAAGGCAATCATAAGGAAATGAGGGGAGACTAAATAAAAGGTGGAAGTGAGTTAAAAGGAGGGATCAAAATAGGAAGAAGCTAAATGCCAAGGATAAAAGACTATCACTAGGTATTAAAGAGAACTAACACATAATAAAAAGTTAAGGTAGAAGCTCTATTATACCACTTGGTATGCATCCCCATTTAATTTTAACTCTATATTATTATTCTACATACCATGTATAGGTTGAATAAGATTAATTAGTTGGTTACCAAATTTTCATGCAGACTATTATTGGTAATGTTTGGGTTTGATTTTATATTCTGGTCCATTATAAAAATTCCATTTGCACCTTGGTTTGCCAGCATATCTGCCTCTACATTCCCTTCCCTATATGTATGTTCGATTTCAAATTTGGGGATACTTTCCAGAATTTGGTTTATTTCCTCTATTTTCGAATTACGGACCCAGTTAGGTATTTTCTTAGATCGAATTGCATTGATAATAACTTGTGAGTCTCCTTCTATTATTACTTTAGGTAAGTTTAAGTTCTTACATATTCTTAAACCCTCCAATGTCGCCTTGCATTCCACCATATTATTTGTGGTGGGCTTAATAGGCATACAAAATTTAGCAATGACCTCAGCCTTCCAATTTCTAATTAAGCCTCCAATACCTGCTACCCCAGGATTACCTCTAGAAGTGCCATCGAAGTTAAGTTTATACCAACCTACCTTAGGAGGAGACCATTTGCACGAGGCTCTATTTGCCTTTGTTTTTGGTCCCCCCTTGCCATATAAAGGTGGGATATCTAATTTAGGCCACTTGGACCTGATTTTTTTGTCCCAAGATTTGAATGACTCCTCATAGCTCAGACAATCTCTAAGTTTACTGTTAATAATCTCCACAATTGAGGTTTCTATTTTATTGGTGACTGTTTCCCATGTTAATTTTTGATCCATGAAGATTCTCCTGTTACGTTCCTTCCATATTTCCCAAACTAAAATTGATGGGGAAATAGTCCAAATATCTTTGTATAAGTTGTCTTTGTATAGAGATGGCCAAGCTTTGAGTGAGCTTAATAGATCTGGTTGAAGAGCGGATTTCCACCCTAGACACCAATGTAACCAGTTCTAGCAATTTTGGGAAAAGGTACAGTTTAGAAGGATGTGGTTAACATCCTCCAATTGCTTTTCACACAAAGGGCATCTAGAAGGCCCCTCAAAGCCCAATTTATTGAATCTGTCAGCTGTCAGAATCTTATTCTGCATCACTGCCCATAGAAACATTCCTGCTTTAGGAAGACAAGATTTATTCCAACAAAGGTTCAAAGGTATATCTATGTTATCCATGTTTTGATCCTGAATGATAGACTTGTATCCCTCCTTTACCGAGTAAATACCATTGTTTTCTCCAGCCCAGATTAATCTATCCGATCTGATTTTGTGAGCTATCTCTCTATCTTTCAACACTGTTTCAAGCTTTTGTTTCTCCTGGCTATCCAAGTCTAAACCTTCTAAATCTATCCATTTAGAATCTTCTTCCTTTCAGAGATAATCCTTAATGTAAACACCTCTAGAATTTTTACAGACTTCCATGAACTCTTGAGAAAAACCTAATTTGTTTAAGGGGGTGAGGCCTACCCAAGAGTCATCCCAAAATAGGGCTTGGTCCTCGGAGCCTACATCCCATGATAAATATTTATTTATGATCCCACGACAATCCTTTATGAAGTTCCAGATCCGTGATCCTTTTACAGGCATTTGTGTCCTGAATATGTTGATAGGGTCCGCGTCAGGGACGTATTTGTGTAGTAAAATCGAAGCCCATTTACTACTAGATTCTTGATAGAGTCTCCAGATAAGTTTAGCTCCAAGAGCTTGGTTTTTCCATAATAAGTTTTTGATGCCCAGTCCCCCCTTGTTGATTGGTTTGCATAAAGTATCCCATTTGATAAGGGTTACTTTTTTGTCTTCAGAAGGGCCTTGCTAGTAGAAATCTCTAAACATTTTATCTAAATTTTTTTTAACATTAATCAGAAGGGGAAGAATTGACATATGATACATGGGTATAGCTGATAGGACTGACTTAATCATGGTAGTCCTACCAACTTTTGTAAGCCATCTTCCTTTCCACAAGCTTTTCTTGTCTTTTATTTTGGTGAGAACCTGTTGCCAAAGTTTGGAGGATAAAAGACCTTTATCTAGGTCTATACCCAGGTATTTGTAGGGGAATTTACTGACTTTATACCCCATTACTTTACAAATTTCCATTTCTATTTTCATAGGTGTATTGATAAAGAAAATTTCCAACTTTGAGGGATTCACCCATTGACTAGAGGCTTTCGCATACATATTAAGGATGACTTTAAAAGCTTTAGCTTCTTGACAGTTGGCTATGCTTGGTAAAATCGTGTCATCCGCAAACTGTTGGTGAGTTATATTTGGTACGTTCTCCGATGCCTTTAACCCTATGATTTTTCCTTCCAATTTTCTCTTTGTTATTGATCTCCCTAGCGCTTCTGCCATAATGACATAGAGGAAAGGGGACAGAGGGTCCCCTTGCCTAATTCCTCTTGAGATATTAAAGAAACCTTTAGGGGTACCATTTACAAGTATCAAGATTTTAGGGGTAGAAATGCAGCTGAAAATAAGGTTAATCCATTGTTTGGAGAATCTAAAGGCTTCCAGACATTTACAAAGAAATCTCCAATCTACTTTGTCGTATGCTTTCTGGATGTCTACCTTAATAAGCATACTAGGATCCTTAGTTAATTGAGCAGTGTGAATTATTTCTTGGGCAATGATTATCCCATCAAGGATCGATCTATTTGCTACAAAACCCGTTTGTTCTTCTGAAATTATATTTGGGAGAAGAGTTTTAAGTCTGTTTGCTAGGCATTTTGATAGAATTTTATAGATAGTATTGCATAGAGATATTGGTCTGAAATCTCCTGGGTCCGAGCAATCGTTTTTCTTTGGAATTAGAGAAAAAAAAGTGTTGTTAATTTCATTTAACAATGAGCTCGAGTTTCTAGTAGCTTCTACTGCTTGCCACACCTCCTCCCAAACAAAATGCCAACATTTTTGAAAAAAACCCGCTTGAAAGCCATCTGGGCCTGGGGCTTTATCCAGATGGAGTTGGAAAACCGCTGATTTAACCTCATCTAAGGATAGTTTACTATTAATCATCTTGTTGTCTGCTTCCATTATCATCTTTGGGATAGACTTCAGCATTTCATTTTGTGCTTTGAGGTCAGTTGCTTCAGTGTTATTCAGAAGAGATTGATAAAATTGTGTTAGTACGACTAATATCTGGAGCGGGTCCTTAGTAGTATGACCCTCGTTATTTTTAATTTTGGATATTCTATTGATGCTTCTTTTGAAATTAGTGGTATTGTGAAATTTTTTTGTGTTGTTGTCTCCTTCCTTAATCCAGGACTCCCTCGACTTTTGTTTCCAGAAGATCTCTTCCTTAAGGAGGATAGCATTGTATTTAGCCATGAACTCTTTTTCTTTGTGGTAGCTTTGTTCATTCATACCATTTTCTATTACTATATTATTAAGGTCTGTGATATCTTGTTCTATCTAATGTTTTTCTTCAAATATATTGTTGAAATTGCTCTTATTCCATTCTAAAGCTTTATTTTTAATAATTTTTAATTTTGATGTTAAGCAAAACATTCTAGAGCCTTTTACTGAGATTTGGTTCCACCATTCTTCTAGAAGGTTAGTAAATTTCGGGTTTTGGAACCACATAAACTCAAATTTAAAAGGATTTCTAATTGGTTTAGCATCCTCAGTAATCGAGAGTCTGACGGGGAAGTGGTCAGACCCTGCCTCAGGGAGGATTTCTAAATTTATTAAATGATTGGCACTTTCAGAGCTTGTCTTTATAAAAAACATATCCAATTTTTCTGCAATATGACTGAAACCTATTCTTCTATTGTTCCAAGTATATATACCATTGGTTGTATTGATGTTGATCAAATGGTTATCGGAAACCCATTTGCTAAAATCTTTTTGAGCCTGTGAAATATATTTTGATCCCCCACATTTTTCTTCAGGATCTAGGATTGCGTTAAAGTCTCCTCCAATAATGTGAAAAACTTCTAAGCTATTTATCAAGAAGTGATGAATCTCTTGCCAGACTCTTCTCTTATCTTCATTAGGAATGGGCCCATAGACATTAATTAAATTAAATTTTAGATTGGATTTAAGACTTTTAATTTCTAAGCTCATCCAGTTTTCATTTTTAGATGCAAGTTGTGCTAAAATTTTCCTAGGGTCCCATAAGACTACTATCCCTCTGGAGGATCCTATAGCAGAGGCTATTTCTGATTTCCATATTCCTAATTTATTGCTGAACTTAGTACTTTCTTCTTTGCTAAGTTTAGTCTCTTGTAGTAGAATTATTTCTGACTTGAAGTTATTTAGATATCTTTTCATCAATCTATGTTTGTTAGGGGCATTTAATCCCCTAACGTTCCAAGTAGTGACTTTCATTGCTCCTAGGGAAGGCTCTTCCCCTTCCCTATGTACAAAATGTCAGCAATTTTCTTTTGGTTGCCTGCATTACCTGCTATATTTCTAAGTTCTACAGCTAATTTCCTTCCTCTTTTCTTTTTCATTTTATTAATATTTGGGGTGCTCAAACTTCCTCTGTTCATTGCTATGCCCAGCTGTCTGTCCTCATTTGTAATCCCAAAGAGGCCATCAATAGAGTCCTTTACAGATAATAAATTTACATTATTTTTAATGTTGATCTTGTTTTGCTGTTCAGAGGAGAGATGATCAAAGTCTGCATGTAGATGCAAGTCCTCCTTTTCAATAATTTCCTTGCCATATGTCTTGATTAAATCTTCTATACTACCTGATAGATCCAGATCCAGAGTATCCATCTCTATAGGGATTGAGGTGGTTGGTTCCTCCCCCATTTGATTTGTGTTATTGGCTATCTCCTGATTAGGGACATTTTTATTGAAATTTTCTTTATTTGTATTTTATGTTTGAGTTAAGTCCTCATTACTCAGAATCGGATTAAATTTGTCTTTATCTATATCTTTATTGTTAAGATTAGAAGGTTCTGTGTATTTATTCGGGAGGACTTTATCCAAGACTCCCATTTCCAAGGGGGTTGAATGAGTAGGTGAAGGTAACCTACCATTTTCTTCCTCTAGATCCTTTAGAATACATTTTTGAATCATTCTAATCAGAGTTTCCTTTTGGTATTTTAGTTCATCTAGATCATAGATTTCATCAAGGAATGTGTCCATGAGCTCATATGTTAAAGACTCTCCAAGGTAATTAATAATAGTATTGACTTCTTCTTTGCATTTATCATCAGGTTCTTCTATAATTGTTGCATTCGGACAGTCATTTTTAACAACCTGATCCTGTCTTATGTTAGTCTTACTTATGTCCAGATCAGGCTTATCTATTTGTTGTTGACAAAAATCAGATATTTGATCTCCTATTATAAGATCTGTCCCTTTATCTATGTTATCTTTATCTGATGTGGTGGTGACTTTATTATCACTTGTAATATTGATTTCCTGGGCTAAAACCTCATTAGTTCTAATACTAAGAGTTTCAAGATATTCTTTAAGAGGAGGGGAATCTGAGAATAAGGGATTGTCATAGATAATTACCGGGGTACAACTATTATTAAGAGAGGGAGGGGTAGCTGCTGATTTTTCTTTTTCTGTGTCTTGGAAAAAGAAGCCTCCTTTGTCCTTATTAAGGATTAACTTGACATTTCTATCAGTGCATGAGGGGGAATCTATGAGGTTCTGTTGAAGGTCAAAATTTAGTAATTGTTTTGCCTCCCGAGTTTCAATAAAATCATCCATAATTAATGGATTAATAATGATATGGTTTGAATTGTAGCATAACTTGAAAGGAGAAATGACTTTCTTATGAAAATTCATTTTGACTACAATGGTTGACTCAGCATGATCATGCTTAGTTTTAATTGATCTTTTGTATTCTCCAATCCTATTTCCAATGTTTTTAAGAATCTCAGGTTGGTTAAATTCCAGTGGTAGGTTTCTTAGAACTATTTCTTTTTCAGTCAAGAAATCTGCTACCTTAATAGGGTTGAATAAAGAGAACCAATTACAAAGAAAGAAAGAGATCTTTCTATACTTTAAAAAACCTTTCTCCATAATTTTCTTTTTAAGACTACTACAATTACAATTCAAGAAAATAAAGTTTTCTGGTAGAATAGTAATACTTACCTTAGCCGGGAGTTGGGAGATTAGTCTATCAGCTATATCTGTTATAGATGCCCCTGTTCCCAGCCACTTACATATTACACCTATTTCTGCACAAACATTCTATTTTTGCAATATGCATTTACTGTCCAAATTAATCTTATGATAATTTTGCCCAAGAAATCCACAAATAGTGTTTGAAACTATGTTGTTGCCACGTCTATGTGGCAGAGAATATATATCTTTAGTGGTCTTAGGCATTGGTACCTTAGAGTTCCTGTTGGGTTTACCTGAGATAGGGTTATGACCCTTCAGGAATTCCTTGTTTGTCCTCTTGTGTGGAGGAGAATAACCCTGATGGGCCTTATGAATAGAATCATAACCAGAATGCAATGCAGAGCTATCTATTACATTTTTATTCACCATAATTTTCCCTCCAGTTTTAGATCCTAGGGTTTTGTTAAGGAGAGGGGGAGACAAGCCCAAATCCGTATGCAATTGCTTGCAAACCAGATTTGGTTTCTCCCGCTGTGTTCCTTCTCCTTTCAAAACCCCCTTATTCTGATTTTTCCTTTTCTTTGGTGTTTTAAATTTTTCCAGATTGCCAAAAGAATTTTTCAAATCAATTTTATTGGGACTATTTTTGTCTATAGATGATCTTACCGCTTTCCTTATCGTAACTATTTGCCATGTCTCCTTGTTGGTAATTCTAACACCGAGAGGCATCTGAGCCACCATCGACCTTCCTCCCCCCTTTGCAGACAGAGGGTCATTGGAGTATGCTACCAGATTCCTCCTAGATCTCGGGGCCCTGACGGTCTCGGTTACTGCATTTTTCCGTAATGCATATTTAGTCTTTGAGAAGATTTGTATCTGCCGATCTAGGGCATCTACTGAAAAGACTTTCAAGGATGGATGCTCATGTGTTTTTGCAAGACCCTTGGTGGCCGTAGTATATCTTTTGTTCTCAGCCAAGGGCTTTGCAATATCTCCTAATTCCATAGTTGTTGGGAGTTCTGTTGGCTTTGATTCCTTCATACTTCTTTCCTTTTGTTTAGCAATGAACCCCTTAAGATGATCATAATCTGGATGGGGTTGTACATTTTTTGCCTTGCAATCTTCCTTCTTATGACCGTAAAGCCAACATTTGAAACAATAACCAGAAAATTTCTCATTCGAAGTGGCCGGATTTTGAGCATCTCCCTTAGAAGTGGAATTGTCATGCCTTTTTGTAGCAATACAAGCTGAATCTAGATTGAAATGTATCAACCCTAGGTTTATCTGCCGCTGTTGGAAGGCCTTCTTCCTTCGAATATGAGTATTACACATTTTTGCTGAGATGAATATTTAACATTTCTGATGAGAAAATAGAAAGCAGTTCTATTGATGAATACCTAACAGCATTTGTCGGCAAACCGTGAAGAAAAGGTCCAATATTTCTGTCACTGTCAGCGTTTATCTCAGCTAGGGTTTATTTTTCATCTTCTTCCCTCTGGAACAGACGCTTGCATGAAATGGAAACCCTGCGGCAGCGGTTTGAATCACAGTAGAGCAAGGTGGCTATATATATTATAATAGGAACCATCAATATGGTTGTTTGACAGAATAACTACTGCTGCTTTGACAATTCTGAATTCGAAGAAAATCGTTGCTGCTGCTTTGACAATTTTTGGATTTGGAGTTCTGATTGTATGCCTTCAAATCTGAATTTTGTGATCTCTTAATTGTCTTCAAATCTGTGCCCTCAAATTGTTCGATATATGTGCTCAGTATTTAATCAAAATCTGCCCACCTAGGGCTTCTTTATGTTTATCCAAGATTGCTACCGATCTGCACTTTCATATGCAATTTGCTCTAAGTCTGATGTATAGAACGCTTGTTTTCACTAAGACCAATGATCTTAATGTTTGAATTTCTACTCTGAAATTCACTTCTTGGAATTCTGTTCGCACCTCAATTTTTTGAAATTTTGTAATCCTAATGAAGCCCTCAAACACCTAGAACAAGTCGCTGCCTCTTTGTATGCAAAAATCGTTGCCAATGGATGAACTTTGATTGCACTCCAAACTGCCCTAGATTATCCTTCAAAATCAGAGCTTCAAATGCCAAAGCCAAATCGCTGCCTATTGGAATCAAATTGCCACCAAATTGATTAAGGAAAACACTACTTGTTGCCCCCTGATTTTCGCCAAAAAAAGCAGAGAGAGGATGTCAAATTTTTTAATTTATTAAAATTTTAATTAGATAGATATTTAATATTAAAATTACAATTATGACAAAACATTTAAAATATTATTTTACAGTTTGAATTAAATATATTTCTAATAGCACTTATTAGTATTTTTGAGTTTTTAGTGTTAACTAGTGATTAAATAAAACTGTTTAGACCAATTAGAATTTTTTAGATTTTGTATTTTGTAACAAATTTCATATTTTGTAAAGTTAGATGCAATATTTTTAACTTTATAATTTATAGAAATCATTTTTCTATCATTTGATTGGCTAAATCATTTGAAGTCTTATTACAAGAGTGAACCAATTAAAATTTACCACGTTTGTTATTTATTGTACACTTTAAATTTAATATAATGAAAATGCATTGCTCCTTCCATATTGCATAGTTTTCAGCTTCGAAATAATTTTTGTTTCTATCATTTTTAATTTTTAAATTATATTACATGAGTTTATTTTAGTATATAACTCACTTTTTCTAATGTAAATAAAAATATTTTTTTATATTAAAGATCGAGAGTTCAGAAAAGATTACATCCAAAAGAGGGGAGGCTAGGCCTCAACCCACCAATCTCTAGTATCAACTAGAGAATCACTTAAACAAGCAAATTTAAAACATAATTACAAAACGTAACAGCATGAGGGGTCATCCAAAAAAGGAGGAGAATGCTCTAGTGAAGGACATCATCCAGGTTTTCAATCCAAGTAGTCCACCCAAGAGACCCTTCCATCCAAACTACTTTCTTCCGCTCCAAAATCTGAGAGAACATATCTAGCCTATCAAATCTGGGACCATTATTGTCCCTAATGTCCTGAACCAGCTTCTCAAGTGTAGCATCAAAAGCCGTCTGATAGTCCACAATGGTAGCCCACTCGAAGCCATCCTTCATCTCATATATGAACATAGATGCGTGCCCATCTTGGAGAAACCTCAGAAACTTCTTACCCTCAAGATTCAAGACACAGTAGACCTGCGAAGCAATTTTGAAATGGGTGAGTTTTCTAAAAAACCCACTAAGAGTCCTATCAGTGCCTTGGACTTTAGATTCATTTCGCAATTTCCAAATATACCAAAGGATGAAAGATGATAGAATTTGCCAAAATAGGTTAGCATCTTTCCAGTAATGATATCAAGAGTGTAAACACACTTAGTAATAGAAAAACCAAACATAAGCCAAATCTCGGTGACTGATCATATGAACACTATGTGGTATAGTACCACCAGCTCTCTTGATTGGCAGAAAATCTTTGATTACCTGTGGAAGTCTCCCATCCCGCCTAAGATCAAATGTTTCAAGTGGTAGCTCCTCCTTGATAGATTCCCTCTTAGGAATCACCAAGCCGCCCTTGATACTTGTCCTATCTGCAGAATGCCTAAAACTATGAGGCACATTTTCTTTTATTGTAAATAAAAATATTGTAAATATATGATGTAATATAATATATATTTATTCTCATTTATATAATTTTTAAAAATATTTTAAAATTTATTATATGTAAATTATGCATTAATAAATATTTAGGTAAACAAATGCGTGATATATTTTACCTTGCAAAATATTATAATTTAAATTAAACATAATAAATAAATGTTTTATTTTATAATTAATTAGAAATGTTAAATAAAAATAATATATATTTCTATTATATAATCTTCAAAGATAAATTATTATATATTATTATTAGTACTTGCCGATAGGCTAAGCAAGTACTATTGCATCTGTTTTTGGATTTCTTCATTAACTAGTGATTAAATGAATTGTTCTACAACAATGAAAATAAATTAAACTTTATATCTCATTATAAGTTTTTTCATTTGTAAAATATAGATGCAAAATATTTAACTTTATAATATCTAGAAATTAATTTTTGATCATCTTGAAAATTTACCACATTTTTTATTTATTGTCGGATAATATATATTTATTCTCATCCATAAATTTTGTTCTATTCTGGCAATCATGTTTATACAAGTACTTAGCCACTACGTGGCACTTGTTATAATATAGATTATAATATATTATACATTATAAATATATTAAATAATAATTATAATTTATGTAAAATATAATAATACAATATTATATATACAATAATATTAATCATATGTAATAAAAAATATATATCAATAAAATAAAATTAGCACTATTGTTATATTTACAAATAAAATTAAAATGAAGGTTTAAATTAATTATAATTTGCAATCAATAATTATTTATATAATTATAATTTTAAAAATTATTTATTACTACAATTATCATTATATAAAAAATTATAATTATATAATTATATAATTAATTAAAATATCTTATATATTATAATAAATTTATTAAAATTAAGATTAAATTTATATTAAAAATTAAAATTAATTACTAAAAACAAATACTTAACCACTATATGACACTTATTATTAATTATTCTATTATGAAAAATAATAAAAAACAACATTGAATACTACAGCTAACAAATGTATAGAAACTCTCTTTCAATATCGTGTATCGATTTTCACTTTAATTGACACTTTGTGGAGGAGAAATACGCGTCACACCCGTCTATTAATGGCAAATGTATTTTATTACATGTCATTATAATTCTGCAAATCTTTACACGGCAGCAGTGTACGTGTGTTTATTATGCTATAAATAATTTCATTCTGTAAGAAGTTGGTCGTGTGAGTTGGAGTAGATTTATGCAGGCTATCCGAATGCTTTTTCCTCCTCAATTTTCTGATGATTTAATTGAAAACATCAAGGTATGTTTTTTCTTATCATAATTTTAGTATATTATGCAAATGTCATAAAGTGATGACTATTTATTTTTAGCATTGTAATAAATATCCGAAATAAGAGTTAGTGTTAGCTTTTTCCATATTAACCATATTACCCATATTATTGTTATGTTTTTAATTTTTATTTTATTTTATTTTTATTTACTTTGGAATATCCGCCAAAACAATTTCCCCTTGACGTCGTTAATTTTAAACTTTTTATCATTTTTATTTAAATTATATATTTAATTATTTTATTTTTAACCTATGTTAAAATTTTTTTTGCATCTTTTTCCATTTCAAGATAAGTATATTTAATATTGAATCTATAATTATTTTTTAATATATGATGATTCACCATTTATATTGTTTGGAAATCTTTATAAAATATCACACAAATTTATTTTTATTATTTTATTAATTTTTAAAACTGAATATATTTTCTTGTTTTTTAATTAAATTTTAAAAGATTAAAATTAAAAACTATTTAATTTAATTATTTATTAAACTAATAAACTTCTTAAGATAATAATTATTTCTTATTATTGATTTTGTTTATTTGAAATTATTTTGTGTGATTCTCTTCAGTCATGTTTGTATCCATATAAATGAATGCGTAGTTAATTTGAAGCTATGATATCTTTACAAAGACCTTTGTTAAACAAATCTCACCATTTGCCATATAGTTCAGATATTAACCTCATGTACCCAAGGTTAGTATATTGTTTTAAGATTTAGGATAAAGATTATAGTTACAATCATGGTTTACACCATGCTCATGAAAAAGATTGATTTTAGAGTTTGGTTTACGATCTTGTTTAGGAAGAGGATAAAAATAAAATGGGTTAGGTTAGGGTTAGAGTTAGGGTTGTGGTTAAGGTTGTCAATAGGGTTGAGGCTGACAACCATTGTTAATATATACATAATGGTTTGTATTATGGGTAGGATTATAGTTAAGGTTACGATTGAGGTTAGATTTAGGAATATAGTTAGTTTTATGGTTAAAGTTAGGGTTAGGGTTAGGGTTAGGATTATATGGTTTAGATTTATCGCACGGTTAGGGTTAGGGTTGTGTTTACAATTTTGTTTATGATCTTGTTTACCAAAAAGGATTATGAGTAGACCAATCTTATCCAAACATCATTGACTAAATAGTTTTTAGATGGCCTTATTAGTTCCACAAATATATGCAACAAAATAAACCAAATTTTCTCCCCAATTCCCCTTTAATATCACTATCACATACCCATTGCACCCTAAAGTACAATTGCTAGTTTAAATTATTTTATGCAATTCAAAATAAAGCTTAAATGAACTTTGACTCAAATATTATATATAATTGTAAGTCTACTCTCAATTAAAACATAAACATAATCTTATTTCTATTTGAACCATAATCTTAATCTAAATAAATTGTAATTGAATGTTTATCCTTACGGAGCCTAATTAATAGTATCACTTATTAATTGTTTATTATTAGATCATAAGAGTACATAAAAGATGAAACAATTTAATAAAATAGAACATTTAGGACTACATTTTATTTTAAAATTTGACATTCCATCTTGAGTACTAAATGGATCATCATCATATAAATTAAATTTTTATTTAAATATGATTATTTTTAGTTTAAAAATATTAATTAATATTTATATAATATTTATATATATATATATATATATATATATATATATATATATATATATATATATATAGAAAATAAATCTAAAATTAATAATATAAAATTATTTTAATAATTATATAATTGTCAATTAATGTAGTTATTAAATGAAGGATGATAATATAATAAAAAGAGATCGCCTAATTATGACCTCTTTAACCTATTTTGTCCTCACCAAAATAAAATTCTTAATTTGTTAATAAAATCAATTGAATATTTTGTTACATGTTTGATTTGTATTTGTGCTAATTAATTTTTAAAGATATTTAATTATAATGTTGGATCACTAAAAAGATTTATTACATCATTGACAATTTGGTTTTAATCATAACTGAGGTCGGAGGTGAAATGTTAAACCTACCCTATCTGGCTCCACCAAACCAATAATATTAAAATAAAATATTTAAAAATAAATATTTATTTTAATATAAATTATTTTTTATATATTTTTATTATAGATTGTAAAATTTTACAAATTTATATTTTTCATTTCTAGAATTATGACTATTGAAATAAAATTTTGAAAAAAATTATGATTTTTTTATTAATTAAAAAATAAAATAAAATAAAATTCCTCTAACAAGTATATAATAATAATTTTTAAACCAAATGACACTAAAATGCTAATTTTATTATAAATTATTTAATATATTACATATTACACTTATTAATAATATTATTATATAAATATAACTATTATAAAATCTTAATATTATACATCATATATATTTCATTATTACGTATTCAACATATAAAAATAAATTATTATTATTATTTTATTTTAAAAAAACTTTTAATGATGAATTATAATTATAATTAATTATAAAATTAAAGGCAAGTACTTGGCCACTACATGGCACTTGTTTATTAATGTTAGAACTACTTTACTTTAGTAATTATAAATTATAAGTTAGTAGTTTAAGATCATGCATTTTGAATTTAGATAAGTAATAGATAAAAGTGGCTCATTTTAAACAAGTCATTAGGGTTTGCCTCAGCGAGATAAAAAGACTCTTGGTTAAATTACTTATTCATAGTACTGTAATGTAGGAGCTGGCAAGAGATCCTATATATGTTTGCCCCACCTCTCCACATCTTAACCTCAAGAAAATGTGCATACAAAGAATTTGCAGTAATAAGTTGCTATATTATGAATCTGAGAAGAGCATCTGTGCTAGCAAGGATAATTGTATTGGATAAGGTTATAAAAATATGGCATTGAATTGTATAATTGCATCCAATTTATTGTATCCCTTGTTTATGATATTTAATTCTATGATTCTTTTTGTTTTTATAGATTAAAATATATAAAATATTTTGTAGTATATTATTAATAAAAAAATTTGAAAAAAATATAATTTTATGTATGTACATATATGTATGTAAAAATATCTAATTCTAAATTATTTAAGTGATATATCTTTATCCAACTTTCTTATTGAATAAGTTTTAAAATATTATTATTCAATTATAAAAATTTACCTTTAATAAACACTTTTATTCTGAATTTTTTATTTTTAAACATTTATGGACAAGATTATATTAATTATTTATAATGTTGGAACTGCTTTACTTTATAAATATTAAATCTCTAATTTTAATGTTTTATTAAATTGTAACGGTCATTAATAAAAAAAATTAATGTTCATCTAAACAATTTAACTATTTCATAAATATCAATTATTTTTAACACTAAATAATTTTTCTCAAATTCCTTCATATGTTATAAAATAATTATTTTTCAACTTTTAGTACTTTGTAAAGAAGTACAAGCAATACATTTTTTCATTTTAACTATGATACCCTAGAGAAAGAGAGATTTTAATTTGTTATCTTTTTTAAAAAATGATAAAATAATTTTGAAACAATGTAGGATATGTTTCTATTTGATGGTTTATAACTATAGAACTAAACTAGCATGCATGAATTTGATTAATTGATTTCTTTGATATGCACCAAAATCATTTAGTACACATATTATTGTATTTTCTTTAAAAAAAATCATAACAATTATTTTTCCAAAAAAAATCATAATAAATATTTTTATGTGGATTCTCATAAGGGAGTGAGCATGGGGTTGGATATCAATTAGACTAATGTCAAATACCAAAAAATATGGTTTGAATAACCTTAAACCTCATTCTTTATAAACCAACTAATGACAAATGTCACATTTTAGTTTGACTTGGTATAGGATTGCCTCCCTATTTCAATAAAAATCAATATTGAATATTGAAATTTCTAAGGTCTCCAAAAGTAAATACTACCTTTTTTGGAAAGATAACCATATCCTTCATTCTTTATTTTGCAATCTCCATCACTTAGCCATCACATCTCATACAACTTTCTTGTTTCAATTATTTTTTAGCCACTAAGACAATTGTCACCTTTCAGTTTGACTTTGTGTAAGGTGATCAATAAAATTCAATGTTGATCTTACCATTTCAATAAATTTCAATGTTTAAATTTCCAACTCCTCCAATAATAAATCTTACTTTATTAAGAAAGCCAATCAAATCTTACTTTATTGGGGCTGAGATTTGATTGGTTAGGTGTTTCTCTTGTTGTTTTATTGGTTTTCAAAGTCCGTGGACTCTATTAATTTGTTATATTTTATGGTGATTAATAATTTTTAACCCTCTTCTTAAAAAAAAGCCTTCTTGATTATTTCATGAAAGCCTCTTATTACACTTGTCTTCCTTGCGCTTGCTTGATAACACCACCTTTTGTAAGCCATTGATCTTGTAAAAAAGATCTTAGCTATCCATTCTTTTAACCAAGTATCTATAAATCAAGAGCTTCACCTGTTGTATGTGTTCTTCATTTGTCACTGTGAGCTCTCTTGTTGTATGCTCGTGTGTTAGTTTGGCATTGTGAAGTTCTAATCTTGCCAGAGTAATGCCGAAATTCCTACAGTGGGTGCATGTTTTTGTTATTTTATTTACCTCATTGCTTTTGGGTACATTGCAAGCTCAATCTGAACAGTCATATGAAAGTATTGAGTTATTAAGATACTGTGCATGCTTTGTTTTTGTTATTTTACTTTTCTCATTGCTCCTATTGTCTTCAATCTCGTCATTTTCTGCATCTCCTCATAAGATCATGCCTGCCCATGATGCATTCTGCACACTTCCTGATTGTCTTCTTGCTTTCATACTAACGAAAATGCCAATAAAAGATGCTGTCAAATCTTCCATTCTTTCCAAGAGGTGGAGGTTTCTCTACACTCAAATGCTTGAACTCACTTTCTCTCCCCATCATTTTGCCTTTCAAATGCCTAAACGCATTGGCTTTGATATGCCTGAACTCGCTTCGGGAGATCCGCTGGTCATATCAAGGGTTGAGAATACAATTTCCAACATGCTGCTTGGGCACTTAGGAGATCTTGAGGGCTTTCACGTCCATAGCCTCTGGTTGCATTTCTCTCCTGAAAATGTGTGTAAGTGGGTAGAATATGCATCTCAACACAATGCCCAGCATCTCACTCTGTCTGATTGCACTACTGATCCGAGATATTTAGAAGAAATCCCTGCTCTCTTTTCATGTTCTCATCTTGTAACACTTCGGCTGCATGACTACATTCTCACCAGCTTCCCAATTGATTTTGTTGGATTCCCCCACCTCATTAGTTGTTACCTTACTAGTGTTCAAATGACAGATGAATCTTTAGTCTCATTGGTATCGTTGTGCCCCCTTATGCAGCATCTTGAAATGGTACGATGTGATGGGCTAGGTCATGCCGTAATCTTTTCATCCACTATTGAACATTTCCATATCAATTTTCTGTATGGAGTTGAGTCTGTATTAGTTAACTGTCCCAAACTCAAAGTTTTGACGGGGTCCATGATTCGGGATTTGAGTGTGAATGGTGTTTTGTTCTATGAGCTTTCTTATGCAGTCTTTTATCTAGAAATGCACTGTGGAAGTACTTTGAGGGAACTGGAACTAGTATTCGAACCTGAATGCAGTGAAATGTTTCTAGCAAGGATTTCTTGACATCCTAGGCAATTTTCAGTTCCTGAAGAAACTTATCATAGACCCGAGGCATCCTTTGGAAAGGGAAGCAAATATGGATTTTCTTCTATTGAACCTATTTCACAGACTTCCAAATCTTGAGATGTTCTTTATGCTGGGCTTATTTCTTCAGGTATTTACAGAAACTTCAGAAATTCTAGACCAATTGTATAAGTTGGTAGTTTTAAACTTTTAGGTCATATATGTTGAATTTAGATAAATGGTAGATAAAATCGGTTCATTTTAAGCAAGTTATTAGCGTTTGTCTTAAATTATTGATTCATGACATTGCGATGCAGGAGATGGCAAGAGTTCCTATACCTGATTGTCTCACTCCTCCACATCTTAATCTCAAGAAAATACGTGTAGAAATTCTTGATTTTTTCTACAAAGAAGTTGAAATAATAAGTTGCTTGCTTCAGAGTACGCCCTCTCTCGAAGTATTGGAAATTCAGCCACCTGATGAATATATTCAGCCATATGATAAGGGTCAATATTTGAAGCTCACGACAGATGTTAGGTATCTGAGGAGAGCACCCTTACTAGCAAGGATTATTATACTGGATAGGTACTCCAAGCCTATCCAAGTAGTAGGCTGAAAACATATGCCCTCTGACTATGTCTTTTTTGTGGCATTTCATTCCATATTCCTTTTTACTTGTATGCCAAAAGTTGTTTATGCTGGTTAAGCTCCATCTGGTTAAGTTCATGCAAAATTAAATATGATTTTCGTAAAATGTTGTTGTTTGGACTCTGGAGTGCAATTTCACTTTCTGGGAATTTTCAATCATCTAAGTTGACATACTCGTTCCATTTGTGCAGTGTTTTTATCCACCGGTATATCCCAATTTCTGACCGTGTTCAATAGAAATTCATTCATCTTATAAATAATTAATGTAAAACTGTTGTATTATGAAATGTAATTACACTTTCTTAGTATTTTCATATCATCTCAGTTTTAAAAATAGTGGACATGGTTTGACACAAATTTACAGCAATCAGTTGTTAGCTATAAATTTTTTAGTGCTGTTTTTTCTATGTTAATACAGAAAATTGTCTGCAATCTCCTGGAAATAAAATTCTGCGTTAACTGTAAATTGTCTACTTTTGCATGTTCTTTTTCTTTTTAAGATTTAGTGGTTGGGTTTTCTATGGGGACTCTGCTCAACAAGAAGATTTCCTAGTGACTTTGTGATCTCATTAGCCTCCTTGCTCTGAAAGGAAGGACCATAAACACACTCGAAACTTTGAGGTGCCTTTATTGTGTGTCTGGTATCAATATAAGTCTTTCCCAGGTCCTTGTTATATACCTAAACCCATAAAATTGTTGAAGACTTTCCTATATCCTTGCAATATGAGAACCAGCAGCTCGACCTTGTGAACCAACAACAATTTTTTACCATCATAGGGTTTCTCTATCTAAAGATTCTTCACATCATCAAAACTCTTTCAATATCACCTCTCAGTGGAATGTAAAGACCCACACTCAGCACTTCTACACCACTAAAATGAATTAGAATAATGACTTTTACAAACACTACTGCAACCATCTCATGATAGTTGAAAGTAGCCCATAAGCATTTCCTTGTTGCAGGGCTCAAGAGATTTAGACAATGTGGCATCTTGAAGCCAAGAAAACACCATATCAACACCCACAACAAACACCAACGAAGCATGATTAGAACCCACAGCTCCTTTGCCGGCTTTAGATATAATTCCCACATGAATGCCCGCAGGTAAGAGGATCATGTCTAATAATGAAGATAATGTGAGAAGATCTGTAGCATCTCGATCCATCCCATAGTTAATCAGCCGCTGTGTTGGAGGCCCTTTGAGAATTTGAAAAAACTACTTCCTTGAATTGAAGGCTTAAAGTTACATACTAGGCCTTCTCCAAAAGTCTTCTTAGGTGCCAATTTGGACACGAGCCTTTCTATTATTGAGTAATGAGCACCTAATGAGGTGGCCAGCACAAACCCTCCATATATGCATGAATTTGTTAAGAACTTTACATTATTTGCAATTTTTATTTTATGCATCAATTTTTCACACCTCCATTTTCAAACGTTTTAACTATACTCGCCATTATATAGTTGTGGGTTTAGGAAACAAGAGCTTGGATACTGTGTTCTAAACTTTTATTTTTTAACTAATCTATTTGGACATACTTCTATTTTTAAAATATAATTAAAAGGAATAATATTAAAAAAAATTAATGTCTGAGGATTGAGTTAGTATTTTATTAAATTTCAAGTCTTATAAAGTTCAAAAAGTTCATAAATATGATAGAGAGATTTGAAATAATTACAGAACACTATAATTTAAGAGCTCTCCTATAATTCATAAAATAAGTCAATATAGGTATTTTTTTGTCTATTTTATATAGATTTTCTAAATACAGATAAAAAATAGTTCACACACAATTTTTTTTTTATAAAATATTACACAATACATTGTTAACAAAAAAATTAAGTGCTATGAGAGGATGCAGTAACTATTGACAGTATTGATAATTTTGGGAATATGGAGACAAAGGATAAGCTTGTCTCAATGTCAGCTCTGACTTCTTCAATAGATGAAATCTCAAGTGCCACCCCAACGCTTGAGATGGAGGATGAAATTCTCAAAATAAGGCTATGTGACTTAAGAGATTCGGCAAAGGCTAAAGTATCCTCCCACTCCTTGATCGCTTCCCCTTCTCCTCAGAACTCTCAAGCTCTAGAGGTTTACTCCTCCACTTCGGGTTGCAGGAAGTCTTCCAGGCTGAGAGACAAAGAACAAAGAGACTTAAAAAGAAGTTTTCTCCACCTGAAAAAGGGAAACACTTCCCAAAAAATAAAATTAAAGGTGGTATCATTTCTCTTAAAACTTTAAAGCACAAATCTTAGGAACAGAGCATGGAGAGTTCCCCTAAAGATCCAACAGAGCATTCTCAACCAAAGTCCCCTATTTCTCCTAGATTACAGGCAATTTATGAACTTTTTGGCTGTGCAACTAATGCACCTTCCACTGATAAAACTCATTCATCCTCCTTTGTGGAAAGACTTCTAGATGAAGATTATGTAGATAAGGATGAGAGATTGAATGACATTGAAGACTTCACATGATGTAGCGATCTCAAGAAGGAGCTGCCTTTGGTTCTCTCTTCGGAAAATGTTCACATGGATTGTTCCTCTCTTTCTTCTCCAAACAATATCGTTAATAATTTAGGTCTCCAAAAATCTGCACATAAGAGCTCTCTGGATTGTGGTGGGATAAAGAAAAAAGGGAAAGGAAGAAAATCTTCTGCTAATCTCAGAGCGGAAGATGGGGAAGACCATGATCAAACTAAAATCACAACATACTTAAATGTAGGGAAGCGGAAGTTCCTTCCCAAGTCACAATGAAAATCATATTATGAAATGTTAGGGGTCTCAATGCCCCTAACAAGCAGCGAGTGGTGAAACGTTGCATCTTATCAACCAAAGATGAGGTTGTTCTTCTACAAGAAACAAAAATGAGTAAGGAACAATTATCCAATTTCACAATGTCTCTGGGGGATTGGGGAGTTGAAGGTGTTGAAGCAATAGGGGTTTCAGGTGGGTTGGCTATTTTATGGAACACAAGACACTCCTTCTATGTACACTCAAAGAGTAGCACTAATTGGATAGGAGGTAAAATCTCAAGTATTTGATCCAATCTTAATTTATACATTGTGAATGTTTATGGCCCTATTCTTAGAAGGAAGAAATTGGAAGTTTGGGAGGAGATCAGCAGATGCTTTTTAGAATGGCCAGATGATAACTTCATATTGGGGGGGGGGAGGGGATTTTAATGCCATAATTCACAAATTTGACAAATTGGGCGGTTCTTCTCGAGTCTCCCAATCCCAGAAAAACTTCAAGGATTGGCTACAATCAGAAAATTTAATGGAAATTGAGCTTGAAAATGGTTCTTTCACTTGGTCAAATAGAAGACTAGGTCTCAACAACATATCAGAAAAGCTGGATAGATTTCTTTTCAAAGGAGACCTCACAAATTTTCCATTTGACTTAAAAACATCCATTTCTCCCACCTCAAGATCCAATCACTTTCCTATTCAATTGAATATATTGGATGAGGACAAGGCCCCTTGTTGCCCATTCAAATTTGAAAACATGTGACTCAAAGAGGAGAATTTTGTTTCCATGGTAGCTTATTAGTGGTCAGATTGTAGAGTGCAAGGTTCCAAATTATTTTGTTTCATTTCTAAACTAAAATACATCAAACAAAATTTACTCATTTGGAATAGAACACACTTCAAGAATATCTTTTCTTCAGAAGAGGATATAGAGCAAAAGCTTCAGGTCTTGAATGAAACTATAATGCAGTCAGGGATGAATCAAGACCTCTTTGACAAAGAGAAAGTCTTGTTAAGGGATTTAGAAAATATTCTAACTAAAGAAGAAATCTTTTGGAAACAAAAATCTAGAGAAAGCTGGCTAGAGGTAGGAGACAAAAATACTAAGTTTTTTCACTCTAGTACCAAGCAATGCAAAAGTGTTAACAAGATTCACCAAATTGTCAACTCGGAGGGAGTTCTTCTGCAAGACCAGAAAGATATTTAGATAAGATAAGATAAAATAAGATAAGATAAATTTATTAATGTCCAACAAGAGACCACAAGGGTCTATGGGACTAAATAGTGTACAAAATAAAAGATCACCAACAACAATAGCACCAAGTGGTGCCAAGGAAAGAAAGCAAATAGGGAAAACAAGAGATGCAAGAAGAAGCAAGGAGCATAAGAGCAAGGCAAGGACTAAGGGTCCTTCCTCGGTAAAAAGAAGCCAAGCACCGAAGGGTACGGACTAGGGCGAGAAGGTGCCCTAAACTGCCACCAAAAAAAGCTGGGAGGGTGTCACTGACAAGTATAACAACTACAAGGTCTCACAAATCTAAAGTGAGTGGCGATGGTGGCACTAGAAGGCCGATTTGTCCCACGTGCAGGAGATGAGGGAGAGAAGAAAGTGGTGATAATATGAACTTGGGTCACTCTATGGGGGAATAAGAGATGTGAGGTGTGGTCATGGAGCTGCATAGTCTCCCTGAGGTACAGTGCAACGCATCTCTGGTCTGTGTAGCTAAAGAAGGCCATGAGGGAGTTGCAATCCCTAAATAAGAAATAGAATCTCCCACGAATCTCGTAGTAGGTGAGACACTAAAAAATGAAATGGATCTCCGTCTTGGTCATGTCCAAGGTACACAAGTGACAAGTCCGGTCCTCTTTGTCCATGTGGTGATCTGTCTAAATCTGAAGCCGGTGGGAGCCAACCCTGAAGGAGCCCAGAGAAATGCATAAGGCATGACACCAACACCAAGACAAGTAGCTAGGTGGAACAATAATACCATCTCTGATAACCAGAAAGTGATCAAGGTAAAAAGGCCATCTTTGGGCGTAACCCGCTAGAAGGGTTACACCAAGTCATGGTGAAATACTGTCTATAAATGTCAAGTTTGACATGCTAGTTCAACTCCTACTGTGAGGGGAGGAGGTGGGCAGGAGCATTGAGAGAGAACTGGAAGGGGGGGAGGTGGTCAATATCAATCCCAATCGAGCTCAAAAAAGATGAAGCCTTTGTGAACCAGCAGCAGGCCCAGGAGGACGGCACATAATTTTCCACAGAGATAGAGGAGCAATAAGCCAAGTAAGAATATCTACACCAGTCATCCATAGAGTCAGCAAAACCAGGAAGACGATGAAGAAACCAAATCAGGTAAAAAATGGAAGCCAACCTAAAGGGATAGGCCCCAAATACAGCCAGAACAATACTGTGGGGGTGAGCCAATGACATCTGATAATATGTAGAAGAAAAAGGGTCTAGACATGCTCGATGGAAGCTTAGTTAGAATAAAGGAGAGAGGCCCCCCAAACCACTGAGCCATAAAGAACCGTCAGTCTGACCAAGGAGTCTAGGAGGGACAACTTGGATGAAGTATCCTGGAAGTGATGTCTAAAGCACTGTCTCTGGAGCATGGAAAGGGAGCCCATACCCTTACAAACCCTAGGTTGGATGGTAGGTCTCAAAGTGAAGCGAGTTCCAAAGGGCTTGACCCCAAGGTACACATATGATGTGGTGATCTCTATCTCATGACCTTGGAAGTAGAAGTGCAAATGAGAGGTATTTAGGAAGTTGAAGACCATAACTCGAGTCTTGATCAAGTTCACAAAGAGCTGACGAAGGTCACAAAAAGAGGCCAAGCCATCGAGGAGTCTCTGAAGACTCTCTAGAGA
The DNA here is from genome assembly GCA_027943335.1 of Chamaecyparis obtusa. Lineage (NCBI taxonomy): Eukaryota > Viridiplantae > Streptophyta > Pinopsida > Cupressales > Cupressaceae > Chamaecyparis > Chamaecyparis obtusa. The sequence goes on along the minus strand of BSBK01000272.1, from coordinate 1,623,057 downwards.
GGAGGCTAGAAGGACCACATCGTCAGCAAATAAGAGAATGGAGATCAAGACCTGATGCAGGTAGCAACCATTCATAGGGAGTGAGGAGTCTCTAAGGAAGGTCTCCAACTCATCAATATAAATACCAAACAAGGTAGGGAAAGAGGGCAGCCCTATTTCACCCTAATAGTGCTTTGAATAGGGGAAGAGAAACCCTCTAGTGTCCTGAATCTACCAGTAACACTCTCATATAATCTCATAATGGCAGTCAACAAAATCTTTGAAATACCGATGTCCCTCAGTCTCTAGAAAAGGGCAACCCATAGGACGGTATCAAAGGCCTTACGAAAGTCCACAAAGAAATGGTAGACTTTGTCAGAGTGATGATGAGCCTCCTTGATGATGGTCCACAATGTCAAAATATGGTCCATGGTCTGGTAATTAGCCTGAAAGCTAGCCTGACCCTTGGCTCTGCATGCTCTCTTGTCAAGCTCAATAGAAAGAGTAATGTTCGAGGCTGTAGCATAAAGCTTAGCAAATGTGTGCCCAATCATGATAGTTATGTAGTTACCTAGATTCGAAGTCAAACCAGTCTTGAAATTGGATAAATGATGTGCCTCGACCATGAGTTTGGGAAACCGGTGCAAACAACACTATTGAAGAGCACAGGAAGAAAGGAAACCAGGACAGGGACGCCGAGCTTGAGGAGCTCGGCCTGAAAACCCTCCTCATCTGTAGCTCTACTAGAGCTCATGAATATGATGGCCTCATGAATGATGGACAGGGTGAAGAGGTGGTAGCTGGGAGGCACGGTAAAGAGGAGAGGAGGCTAGCCAGGGATATCGTAGAGAGTGGAGGCATGGGTGGTGAGGGAGCGGAGGTCAAGGGTGGAGGGCAGAAGGAAATAGTTAGCTTCTACTCAAAACTGCTGAACAAATCAGATAGTTCTTCCCTCAAGGCTCAAAAGGATTTATTGATTAATATTCCCAAGATTATAACTAATATTGATAATCAAATGTTAACAAATAAATTCATAGAAAGTGAAATTTGGAAAACACTATCACAAATGGCTCTAGACAAAGCCCCAGGTCTGGATGGTTTCCCTCCTAGCTTCTTTTTGCATTGCTGGACTATCCTGGGGAAAGATCTCACTACAGCTCTAGAGGCTGCCAGATCTTCAGGTAGATTCTTATCTAAAATTAATAATACTTTCACTTTTCTAATTCCCCAAAAAGAACAAGCTAATTGTATGAATGAATTTAGACCTATTGCTCTATGTAACACCATTTATAAGTTATTATCTAAGTCATTAGCAAATAGATTAAAACCTGTTCTAGGTAAGATTATTGGGGAAGAACAAATAGGATTTGTGCCAGGGAGGTCAATCATGGATGACATAATCATTGCTCAAGAAGCCATTCATACCATCCAATGCAATAAAAAACCTAGCATGATTATCAAATTAGCTATCAAGAAGGCTTATGACAAGGTGGATTGGAGGTTTTTATCAAAATGTATGGAAAATCTTGGCTACTCTAAGGCTTGGATTAATCTTATATTCTACTGTATTTCTACTCCAAAATTTTCAATTTTAGTTAATGGATCCCCATTAGGATTCTTTGAAGGCTCCAATGGAATTAGACAAGGTGATCCCCTATCTCCCTTTTTATTCATCATTATGGCAGAAGCTTTGGGTCATAGTTTAATCAGTCTTTAGGATCAAGAAATTATTAAGGGGATTGATATCACTTCTTTTGTAAGAGCAGTTACACATCAACAATTTGCAGATGACATTATCCTCTTTGGAAAAGGCATTATGCGGGAGGTTATTCAGATCATAACAGTACTTGATAATTATGCTACAGCCTCTGGTCAAGTAGCTAACAAAGACAAATCTGTGATATTTTTCTTTCACACAAAAAATAAACTTCAATAGAAAATAGAAAAAGTATTGACCTTCAAAATAGGTTCTCTCCCATGTTCATACTTGGGGATCCACATAGATACATCTTTGAGAACCACTTCAGCTTGGAAACCTATCAATGAAAGACTGGATAGGAAGATGGATTCTTGGAGATCAAAATGGCTATCCTGGGTGGGCAGAATTGTGATGATTAAAGCTACATTGGTTGGAATCCCTATATATCTAATGTCTTGCATTTCTCTCCCCATGGGTTGCTACATGGATATAGTCAAGAAAAAAAGGAAATTTGTTTGGTAGGGCACAGACACAAATAGAAAATTCTCCCTCATCTTGGGACAAGATTTGTAAACCAGTAAATGCAGGGGGCACTGGTATCAAAAACCATCTATGGCAGAATCAAGCACTAGGAGATAAACTTTACTGGAAAATCAAGAAGGATCGAAACTTTAAATGGGTTAGAGTTATCAGGGGGAAGTATCTTGGCAATAATATTGAATCATAGGTCTCTCGAATAAAGAATTTTCCTAGAGGATCAAGAATTTGGAATTTCATCTCCAAGTCAAGAGACATCGTGGATAATAACATTAAATGGAACATCAAGGAGGGAAATAAAGATTGGTTTTGAGAGGATTTCTGGGGTGGGCATCCTAGCATCAACTAGTTGTTGGGCCTGAACAAAATTAGTCAGGTATGTTCGGCTTTTTGGGGTCCCTTTGTTAGAGACTACATTATTCCTGCTCCTTTGTCCACAATAGATGGTTCTTAGCAGTGGAGAGATTTTTCAGAACTCAGTCTTGACTCATTAGAACTACTCTGATTGAAGATGCCTCTTAAAGATATATTCTTTTTATTCAAACAGGAACAGGCTGAAATCATTTGGAATGGGGCTAAATGAGGAACATATAATGTTAAGGATGGTTATAAAATTTTATCAGGGTTTGTCCAAATAAGGATAGATGAACTTCCAATACAATTATGCTGGAACAAAGTATGTCTTCCGGCCAAGGCAGGTTTATTTACATGGGCAGCTTCTCAAGGTAGGATTTTAACTGTAGATCAGTTTCTAAAGATGGGATATTATGGACCCTCCAGATGTTCTTTATGCCACAATAGTGAAGAGGACATTAATCATCTATTGTTAGCGTGTCCATTTGCTAATGAATGCTGGAACTGGCTATGTACAAAATTAGGTTGGTTCTCAGTCTTCCCACATGACATTCTATCTCTCTTCATATCTTGGCCCATGCTTTATGGAGATAGTTTATGTGGCAATTTATGGATTATCTCCCCATCCATTTTGATATGGGAAATTTGGAAGGAAACAAACATAAGACTTTTTTAGGGTAAATCTATGGAAATTGCCTTTGTTCTCAACAAAATTGAAGCAGTTATAGTAGAGGTTATGAATTCTCACATTCAAGCTCATTCAGCTCAACATTAGTTCTACACTAGTTGGGATGATAAGATGATCAAAAGCTGGTTTGGTCTTAAAACCCCAATCACTCTAAGTAGAGGATGTAAAGCAAATAAAATTCTGAGAGCTACTTGTTTGTGGTTGTCCCCATCTCCGGGCTAGTTTAAACTCAATTTTGATGGGGCTTCTAAAGGAAACCCAGGTCCATCAGGGGCAGGTTGTATCATACACTCTTCGGATGGTACGGTTTTAGAAAAAATGGCTAAACCCTTGGAAATAGACAACAACAATATGGCAGAATTCAAATCTTTATTGTTTGGTCTTTCTCTTTCACATTATCTTGGCTTGGGAAAACTGGAGTTTGAAGGTGATTCCATGAAATTATATTAAATGCTATGAAATTAGGGTCTACCCCAAACTAGCATCTACAAGCTACATTGTAAGTTATTTTAAATTTGATAAGGAAATTTGAATCCATAATGGTCAACCATATATTTCATGAAGGAAACATCAAGGCTGATGAGTTGGCCAACATTGCAGCCCGTGGAGTATTTATGAAGACCATTTCAGGGGAGGTAATTTCAAATCATTCACGTTTCTAGCTTTGTCCGTGAGAGATTGATGACAAATTTCATGAAGATTTGGATTGGGTATTCTAGTATAGATAAGATGAGAAACTAGATGGGCTTGGGAGTGAAGATTCTTCAAATGATGCAAAGGACAAGGAGAAAGAGGATGTTTATGAAGCAGTGGATGCAAATGAGGAAGAAGAGTATGCTACTGATGATGAGGAAGTGGATGAAGCTGAACAAAGGTCTTAAGTAGAAGAATTTTTTGATCAAGAGAACTTCACTGGATCTCAAAATAAGAAAGAGGACACTCATGGCTCCTCCACTAGTTTGGAGAATGACTCTACCTTTGCCTCTGATCAACAATGGTGCTAAGTTCCTAAATCTATCCTTTTTTTCTTTATGGTTTATATTTTTTAGTTTAGTTTTTAGCTCATCTTATGCTTGATATACGAGCGTTCATGGAGGTTCTAAGCAATGTTTCTCAGTCTTTTGGTAGCCTCTGATACTTTACTTACAGACTCTGCAACTTTTAACATGTTAACTTTGAAAACTTAATATTTTTAATAGAATCCTTTGGCTTCAGCCCCTTATTGATCCAAAAAAAATATTTAAAAATTTAAAAAACCAATATTCTAAAACTCTAGTCTCTCTAAATGTATGACTCCAAATACATAGTAGAGATGTTGTCATCCCATTATAGAGATGACAACAAAAGATCATTTTCCAAAGAGAAAAGAAAATTATGCTTTTTTTTATTGGAATAAGATAATAGAAATACACAGTTAATAATGAGAGTAGTAGCTGAGAAACACCACCATCAGGAAATCACCACCAGCAACAATAAGCTGCCATAACATGAACAAAAAAAGTTAAATGTTAACCATCAGTAGAACCAGAAAAAACTCCACCATACCAATCACCAATAGCAACAATAAGGATATTGCTCTCATAACACCAACAATGATAATTCTATGATAACCTTTGGCAGGAAAGAAGATGTTCTTATGAGTAAACATCTGCCCCGATAAGAAAAAGAGATTTTTTTAAAGAATGCAGAGGCCCAACAAGATGTCAGGGTTGCTATCAATATTTACTGGAAACCCAAATTGGGCTCAAAAGATCACTGATCCAGTTTATTAGATTTATAGAGAAATACATATTAAATGCTTGCTTCATTATAGGCTAGAGTTAGTTGTAGAATTAATTGTGGGTAGGTGAGGTAATTATTTGTAGATCATTCTAGATACATGTAGGTGAGTGCTAGGCAACAAATTATTTTGGATGGTTCTGTTCTATGTCGACAGTACTGGCAGTAAATAATTAATTTAACTATTCTAACATCCTCCATAAATTAGTTATCTAATTGTTTCAAATTTCCCCCCATTCATGCTAACTTTAAAACCTACATTCAATGGGTAACCACATCCCTAATCTTATTCTAATAATCAACCAAATATTAACCTTAACCATAACACTATGTTTGGTTTAAACCTAATTGTGAACCTTACATCCTATCCCTTACCACATTGACCTTAAACTAACTCTAACCCTAACTCTACACGTAATCAATATACTAATAGTACACCTAACTCTATATAAAATAAAGTATTAAAACTAAATCTTAAAACTATATAAAATAAATTATTAAAACTAAGTCTGAAATGAAAACTAAATTAAAACTATATCCTAACCCTTACCACGATGTTAAACTAAATATAACCCTTATGCTAACCCTAACTCTATATGTAACCAATATAATAATAGTACACCTAACTCTGAACTATCTTTTCAAACCTAACTGTACTAAATATTTACTAAAACTCTAAATCTAACCCTAACCCTAACCCTAACTGTAATTGTACTGCTAAGTATGATACAAATCCTACATGTACAATGTACATCCCATCGCTATCTATGTTCAATTTCTTGCTATAACAATTACCCTAAGATTACCCCTAACCGTAATTCTAACGTCTAATCCCAGTCATAAGCCTAAATGTAACAGTAACTATTACTAATCTTGACCATATTACTAACCCTAATGCTAACCATAAGCCCTTACCCTAATATTTACCCTTAATGTTAAACTAAATATGATACATCATGTAATTGTAAACACAACATCGTATCCCAAACCACGACCTTAAATTATGCCACACTAATCTTGATACTAACCGTTACTATAATTGTAACCATAACCCTGTTGTTTTCCATAGGTAAAATGGTCAATATAACTATTATACTAACCCTATATATGATACTAATCCTAACTGTAAACATAGAATGCTATCCCTAACCACGACCTTACTCTCATCTTACCCCTAACACTAACCCCTCACCCTAATCGTAATCCTAACCCTAACTCTAATTTGTTATCACTAATATTATAATTCTCGTAATATGGTAACCATTCAAATTAACTGTTACCATATCCCTACCATTGACCCTAAGTCAAATGCTAATGTTAAATGTGATGCTAATGATAATTATCATGTTAAACCCTAAACAAGATCCTGAACTATATTACCAAGTATGATACTTTAATCCTAACTCTAAAACCTACATCTCATCACTAACTACGTCTATAATCTTACTCTCACACAAAGCCTATTATTACCCTATAGCTAACACTATGTATGATTTAACCCTAACTAAAAACAATACATCATAACACTCCACACAACCTTAAACTAACCCTAACCCTACATGTAACACAACATATGATACTAATCCTAAGTCTAAAACCTACATTCGAACCCTAACCACACCCTAGATCTTAACATATTACTATTCATAAATCTAGAAACATCACACCCTAACACCAAACCTAATTTGATAGTTGACCCTATTTGTCATACTAACCTTAACCCATATTCTAACCCTAATACTAATCCAAACTCAACACTATACATCCCATCAGTAATCTTACTATAGCCCTGACCGTATCAGTAACCCTAACCATAACCCCTTACCCTAACTGTAATTATTACCGTTAACATTATACTACTCATAACTTTAAACCATTCAAATTAATTGGAGCCATGTCCCTACCATTGACCCTAGTTGAAATGGTAAGGTTAATGTGATACTAACCCTAACCCTAACAATAACCTTAAGACTAACCCTAATTCTAATAATTTTAATAATTTTTAACCATAACCCTACTACTACTAGTTTTTGTTTGATTTTACAAAATTGAACCTAATTGTTTCCCTAATACCAACCTTAACCTTAACTCTAGCACTAACATTAACCATAATAGTAGCACTAACCATAACCCTAAAACCGCAATAGTAACCCTTATTGCCATATATTTAAAGATTAAAAATCATAAAATGTCTTCCATGTTGTGTTGCAACTGCTACTAGCTTATATATATATATATATATATATATATATATATATATATATATATATATATATATATATATATATATATATATATATATATATATATATATATATATTTATTTATTTTCTTTTTATTTTTGGTCGATAATAGGTTAATTTTATTAATTATCATGGAAGAAAGATATGGCTGAGCCCAGTGAAGGCTACAAATAAGGGAGCCATCTCCCCAGCAAGAACAGAAAAGACTGAAGACTGCAATGGAAAGCCATCCCCCAGAAAAAATAGAAAAAAGATAGGACCATTCTAGATCAAGTCAAATAGAAATCAAGAGTTTCTCTTAACACCTCCCTTCATGTGTGATCACATGGTCATATCAAATAATGGTTGTGAGTTCTTTCCTTTTTTCCCTGTTATAGTAATCCAACCATCCTCCATTTTGGCTGCCTCATCCTACCATTCTGTCGGTTACATTGCATAGTACTTCCATCATTCACAAATCCATCAATCTGTTGGGATTCATCCCTCTCATGACTATCACTCGGTCTTTTTTTCTCCCTGCCATCAGGCGTAGCAATAGTTTTCTTTGGTTCATCTTGAGGGATCAAATTGTCTTGTGTAGCTAGATTTACAACTGAAAATGATTGCGGAGGTTTCTCTCCATTAATTGTCTAAGAAAAAATTTCTCTGAACATCCTTTTTTTCCACTGTATAATGATGATGGGAAACATCCTTCCACCATGTGGTTTGCTTATCCAACCTTTTCTTGGCACATTTGGCTGCTAAGTGCCCAATCTGATAACATCTTCTACATCGAAAGGGTATCCCCTCATAATCTAGAGGTTGTGCCCAAATTCCTTTTGATGTTTTGAGATTAATTTCTACAGGGAGCCCCTCAGTAATATCCATCTCCACTAAAAGTCGTGCATATGTTGAATGTAGGAGGTTTGAAGATTCCTCATCCACAAGTAAAATTTTTTTCTAGAGAATCACCAATACCTTCCGAACAGGAGTCAAATCAATAATGTAAGGGCATATTCAGAAGTCTTTCCCACAATGGTATCTTGTCGAAAGTTTCCAATGCAGGGCAAAAGGCTGGGTGCCAAGGTTTCAACATTAGTGGATATTTTTTCTCTTAGCACCAAAGCCCCTCGCACAAGATCTTCAGCCTATCTCAAATATTTTCAAAAACTACAATAAAGAAACCCCTTACATAGGGGTATAGTTGTACAAAACCCTTCATCAATGGCTCCCATTTCTCTGATATCCATTGGTGAAGCTCAACTAAACTTGGCCGAAAAACCTTGAAATCTTCCCACCAAACCAAGCTCAGAGAAAAAAGTGACATTATTGTCAACTTCTTTTTCTATCTCCTTGGTGAGACAAACTATTTTAGCCTCTGTTGAACAATTAATCTACCCCCTAGGCACCATCACATCCTCCTTCAACCTTTTCTCCCTTCCTGACCTGAAAGACCCAGTTGGGTGTCCATGTGTGGAGAGACTTTCCACTATAGTCCCTAATCCTCCCTCCTTCTCCATACTACCAAACCCTAGATTCCCGTCTCCTTGTTGGGCAGGTTTCCCATTCTTTGAAGCCTTTACAACCAAAGGTAAACATTGTTTGTCCATCCCACCCATGAAAAATTTATCTTTGTTTTCATCAACAGTCGACCTTCCTATCCATTAGGGTCCACCCTTTTGAAACCCTTAAAATCGTTGCGCCCAAGCTTTTCTCCAAGAAATCTCTTTGCCTAAACAAGTCGACCATTGACCTGTTTAGACGCAACATCAAACTGAGCCTAAGATGTCATGCCCACACCACCCGTCATCTTGCTAGGGATTTTGTTGCTCACACTATACTATTTATCACATTTTCCTTACAAAAAGTCGCTATCAAAGAGACCGCCCAGAGAAGAAGCATAGGGTTCAGAAGAAACCCTAGCTGTGGGAGCCATCGGGAGAGACATTGTAGCTTTGCTTAAAATTGTTTAACTAAAAAGTTTTGAAACTTAGTTGTAAGCTCCACATGCAAGAAGCCCCACTATTTGACCAAGGGTCAAGGTAACAACTCTCCACTGAGAACTACGATAGAGAGCAACCCTGTGGGGACTTGAACCTTGGTTGTAGGCACTACAGGAAAGAAGCCTCACCATTTCACTAAAATGTCAAGCCCTTAAATTATTGAACCTTAGTTGTAAGCTCTACAGGAAAGAAGCCCCACTATTTCACCAAGGGTCAAGGTAACAACTCTCCATTGAGAACCACAGTAGAGAGATACCCCATGGGGACTTGAACCTTAGTTGTAGGCACTACAAGCAAGAAGCCCCACCATTTCACTAAAGTGTCAAGCCCATAAAATTGTTGAACCTTAGTTGTAAGCTCTACAAGAAAGAAGCCCCACTATTTCACAAAGGGTCAAGGTAACAACTCTCTATTGAGAACCACGGTAGAGAGTGACCCCATGGGGACTTGAACCTTGGTTGTAGGCACTATAGAAAAGAAGTCCCACCATTTCACTAAAGTGCCAAGCCTTAAAATTGTTGAACTTTAGTTGTAAGCTCTACAAGCAAGAAGCCCCACTATTTCACCAAGGGTCAAGGTAACAACTCTCCATTGAGAACCATGGTAGAGAGAAACCTCGTGGGTACTTGAACCTTGGTTGTAGGCACTATAGGAAAGAAGCCCCACCATTTCACTAAAGCACCAAGCCTTAAAATTGTTGAACCTTAGGTGTAAGCTCTACAACAAAGAAGCCCCACTATTTCACCAAGGGTCAAGGTAACAACTCTCCATTGAGAACCACAGTAGAGAGCGACCCCGTGGGGACTTGAACTTTGGTTGTAGGCACTACATGCAAGAAGCCGCACCATTTCACTAAAGTGCCAAGCCTTAAAATTGTTGAACCTTAGTTGTAAGCTCTACAGGCAAGAAGCCCCACTATTTCATCGAGGGTCAAGGTAACAACTCTCCATTGAGAACTATGGTAGAGAGCGACCCCGTGGGGACTTGAACCTTAGTTGTAGGCACTACGAGCAAGAAGCCCCACCATTTCACAAAAGTGCCAAGCCTTAAAATTGTTGAACCTTAGTTGTAACCTCTATAGGCAAGAAGCTCCACTATTTCACCAAGGGTCAAGGTAACAACTCTCCATTGAGAACCACGGTAGAGAGCGACCCCGTGGGGACTTGAACCTTGGTTGTAGGCACTACGGGCAAGAAGCCCCACCATTTCACTAAAGCACCAAGCCTTAAAATTGTTGAACCTTAGTTGTAAGCTCTACAGGCAAGAAGCCACTATTTCACCAAGGGTCAAGGTAACAAATCTCCATTGAAAACCACGGTAGAGAGCGACCCCGTAAGGACTTGATCCTTGGTTGTAGGCACTACAGGCAAGAAGCCCCACCATTTCACTAAAGCGCCAAGCTTTTAAAAATTGTTGAACCTTAGTTGTAAGCTCTATAGGCAAGAAGCCCCACTATTTCACAAAGGGTCAAGGTAACAACTCTCCATTGAGAACCATGGTAGAGAGCAACCCCGTGGGGACTTGAACCTTGGTTGTAGGCACTACATGAAAGAAGCCCCACCATTTCACTAAAGCGCCAAGTCCTAAAATTGTTGAACTTTAGTTGTAAGCTCTACATGCAAGAAGCCCCACTATTTCACCAATGGTCAAGGTAACAACTCTCCATTGAGAACCACGGTACAGAGCGACCTCATGGGGACTTGAACCTTGGTTGTAGGAACTACAGGCAAGAAGCCCCACCATTTCACTAAAGTGCCAAGTCCACACACACACACACACATGTGTGTGTGTGTGTATAAGCTCGTTAACATTCATTAATAAATTTTTTAATGCCCATTCAAATAATTTAATTACTCCATAAATATCAATTATTTTTAACACTAATTAATTTTTCTCATATTTCTTCATACTTTATAAAATGATTATTTTCCAACTTTTAATACTTTGTAAAGAAATAGAATGAAAAGAATAAGTAATACGTTTTTTTATTTTAACTATGATTCAGTGGAGAAAGAGCTCTAGATTTTCACAAGACCCCTTATTTTTTCCAATTAATTTGTTATTTTATAAAAACTATAAAATAGCCTAGAAACAATGTATGATATGTTTCTTTTTTATGCTTTATGCCCATGGAACTAAATTAGTATGCATGCATTAGATTCACTGATTTCTGAGATATACACCAAAATCTTTTAGAACACACATTATTGTATTTCCTTAAAAAATAAAATTATAACAATTATTTTTGTCCATTCTCATAAGGGATGAGCATGAGGTTAGATATCAATAGACTAATGTCAAATACAAAAGCTTGATGATTACTTCAATAATCTTTAATCTCATTCTTCATAAACCAACTAAAGACACATATCATATTTTAGTTTGACGTTGTAAGATCACCTCCCTATTTCAATAAAAATCAATATTGAAATTTCAAACTCTTACAAAAGTAAATCCTACCTTTCTTTGAAAGCTAACCAGATCCTCTAACCAGATCCTTCCTCCCTCATAGAACCCTCTAATTTATGTAATTTGGTATATCCCAATTTCTAGCTGTTTTAGTAGAAGTTCATGAACATTATAAATGATTAATGCAAAACTGATGTATTATGAAATGCGATTTCACTTTCTTAGTATTTTCAGATCATCTATGATGAAACAATAGTGGACATGGTTTGACACAAACTTACAGCAATCAGTTGCTTTGCTAGATATATGCAACTTTAACTCTATTAGCTGTACATTTTTCACTGGTGTATTATTCTATGTGACTACAGAAAATTGTCTGCAATCTAATAAAAAATAAAATTGCAAGAATTTCATCCATCAATATCTAGCATCTTGATCCACCCCATAGTTAATCAGCTCCTGTGTTGGAGGCCCTCTGAGAATTTGAATAGACATCTTCCTTAATATTGAAGGCTTAAAGTTACATACTAGGCCTTCTCCAAAATTCTTCTTAGTTGCCAATTTGGACATGAGCCTTTCTACAACATATTAATCATCTCAAGGGAATCACTGTCTATTATTGACTACTGAGCACCTGAGCACCTCATGAAGTGACCAGCAGAATCCCTCCATATATGCATGAATTTGTGCAAGAACTTGTACATTGTTTGCAATTTTTCTTTTATGCATCAGTTATTCACACCTCCATTTTCAAACTTTTAAAACTAAACTTTGTGGGTTTAGGAAACAGCAGCTTGGAAATTGTGTTCTAAACTTTTATTTTTTAACTAATGTATTTTGATATATTTTTGTTTCTAAATTATAATTTAAAAAAATAAATTAAATTTTTTTATTTTTGGAGATTGAATTAGCATTTCTGTGGATTGAATTAGCATTTTAAGATTTCATATTCCTTTATATGTTATAAAATAATTATTTTTCAACTTTTAATATTTTGTAAAGAAGTACAAGCAATACATTTTTTCATTTTAACTATGATACCCTAGACAAAGAGAGATTTTAATTTGTTTTTTAAAAAAAAATATGATAAAATAATCTTGAAACAATGTAGGATATGTTTCTATTTGATGGTTTATAACTATAGAACTAAACTAGTATGCATGAATTTGATTAATTGATTTCTTTGATATGCACCAAAATCATTTAGTACACATATTATTGTATTTTCTTTAAAAAAATATCATAACAATTATTTTTCCAAAAAAAATCATAAAAAATATTTTTATGTGGATTTTCACAAGGGAGTGAGCATGGGGTTGGATATCAATTAGATTAATGTCAAATACAAAAATTTGATGATTTGAATAACCTTAAACCTCATTCTTCATAAACCAACTAATGACAAATGTCACATTTTAGTTTGACTTGGTATAGGATTGGCCTCCCTATTTCAATAAAAATCAATATTGAATATTGAAATTTCTAAGGCCTCCAAAAGTAAATCCTACCTTTTTTAGAAAGCTAACCAGATCCTTCATTCTTTATTTGCAATCTCCATCACTTAGCCATCACATCTCATACAACTCTCTTGTTCCAATAATCTTTCAGCCACTAAAGACAATTGTCACCTTTCAATTTGACTTTGTGTAAGGTGACCTCCTCATTTCAATAAAATTCAATGTTGATCTTACCATTTCAATAAATTTCAATGTTTAAATTTCCAACTCCTCCAATAATAAATCTTACTTTATTAAGAAAGCCAATCAAATCATTCATCCTTCATAAGAGGCAGGTGGAGGGAAATAATTGGCAAAATTTTGAAAATGAGTAGCTCTTTCGTGGGGGGGGGAAGGTGGCCGACTATCAGGCTAAACGGGCTTCTAATCTGATGGGGCTATGGAATGTTGGGGATTGGAATCACTTATCTTTTCACAGGTGATGTCAGAGTCTTTATTAGGGCTGAGACTTGATTGGTTAAGTGTTTCTCTTGTTGTTCTATTAGTTTTCAAAGTCGGTGGACTCGTATTGACTTGTTATATTTTATGATGATTAATATTTTTTAATCCTCTTCTTTAAAAAAAATCCTTCTTGATTATTTAGCGACCCCATCTCATGAAAGCCTCTTATTACACTTGTCTTGCTTGCACTTACTTGAGAACACCACCTTTTGTAAGCCATTGATCTTGTAAAAAAAAATCTCGACCGTCCATTGAATCTATAAATCAAGACCTTCACCTGTTGTATGTGTTCTTCATTTGTCACTGTGAGCTTTCTTGTTGTATGCTCTTTGTGTGTTAGTTTGGCATTGTGAACTTCTAATCTTGCCAGAGTAATGCCGAAATTCCTACAGTGGGTGCAGGTTTTTGTTATTCTATTTACCTCATTGCTTTTGGGTACATTGCAAGCTCAATCTGAACAGTCATATGAAAGTATTGAGTTATTAAGATACTGTGCATGCTTTGTTTTTGTTATTTTACTTTTCTCATTGCTCCTATTGTCTTCAATCTCGTCATTTTCTGCATCTCCTCATAAGATCATGCCTGCCCATGATGCATTCTGCACACTTCCTGATTGTCTTCTTGCTTTCATACTAACGAAAATGCCAATAAAAGATGCTGTCAAATCTTCCATTCTTTCCAAGAGGTGGAGGTTTCTCTACACTCAAATGCTTGAACTCACTTTCTCTCCCCATCATTTTGCCTTTCAAATGCCTAAACGCATTGGCTTTGATATGCCTGAACTCGCTTCGGGAGATCCGCTGGTCATATCAAGGGTTGAGAATATAATTTCCAACATGCTGCTTGGGCACTCAGGAGATCTTGAGGGCTTTCACGTCCACAGCCTCTGGTTGCATTTCTCTCCTGAAAGTGTGTGTAAGTGGGTAGAATATGCATCTCAACACAATGTCCAGCATCTCACTCTGTCTGATTGCACTACTGATCCGAGATATTTAGAAGGAATCCCTGCTCTCTTTTCATGTTCTCGTCTTGTAACACTTCGTCTGCATGACTACATTCTCACCAGCTTCCCAATTGATTTTGTTGGATTTCCCCACCTCATTAGTTGTTACCTTACTGGTGTTCAAATGACAGATGAATCTTTAGTCTCATTGGTATCGCTCTGCCCCCTTATGCAGCATCTTGAAACGGTACGATGTGATGGGCTAGGTCATGCCGTAATCTTTTTATCCACTATTGAACATTTGCATATCAATTTTCTGTATGGAGTTGAGTCTGTATTAGTTAACTGCCCCAAACTCAAAGTTCTGACGGGGTCCATGATTCGGGATTTGAGTGTGAATGGTGTTTTGTTCTATGAGCTTTCTTATGCAGCCTTTTATCTTGAAATGTACTGTGGAGGTACTTTGAGGGAACTGGAACTGGTATTCGAACCTGAATGCAGGGAAATGTTTCCAGCAAGGAGATTTCTTGACATCCTAGGCAATTTTCAGTCTCTGAAGAAACTTATCATAGACCTGAGGCATCCCTTGGAAAGGGAAGCAAATATGGATTTTCCTCTATTGAACCTATTTCACAGGCTTCCAAATCTTGAGATGTTCTTTATGCTGGGCTTATTTCTTCAGGTATTTACAGAAACTTCAGAAATTCTGGACCAATTGTATAAGTTGGTAGTTTTAAACTTTTAGGTCATACATGTTGAATTTAGATAGATAGTAGATAAAATCGGTTCATTTTAAGCAAGTTATTAGAGTTTGTCTTAAATTATTGATTCATGACATTGCAATGCAGGAGATGGCAAGAGTTCCTATACCTGATTGTCTCATTCCTCCACATCTTAATCTCAAGAAAATACACGTAGAAGTTCTTGATTTTTTCTACAAAGAAGTTGAAATAATAAGTTGCTTGCTTCAGAGTACACCCTCTCTCGAAGTATTGGAAATTCAGCCACCTGATGAATATGATGATTATATTCAGCCATATGATAAGGGTCAATATTTGAAGCTAATGACAGATGTTAGGTATCTGAGGAGAGCATCCTTACTAGCAAGGATTATTATACTGGATAGGTACTCCAAGCCTATCCAAGTAGTAGGCTGAAAATATATGCCCTCTGACTGTGTCTTTTTTGTGACATTTCATTCCATATTCCTTTTTACTTGTATGCCAAAAGTTGTTTATGCTGGTTAAGCTCCATCTGGTTAAGTTCGTGCAAAATTAAAAATGATTTTCCTAAAATGTTGTTGTTTGGACTCTAGAGTGCAATTTCACTTTCTGGGAATTTTCAATCATCTTAGTTGAAATACTCGTACCATTTTTGCCGTGTTCAGTAGAAATTCATGCATCTTATAAATAATTAATGTAGATCTGCTGTATTATGAAATGTAATTACATTTTCTTAGTATTTTCATATCATCTTAGTTGAAAAAATAGTGGAACATGGTTTGACACAAACTTACAGCAATCAGTTGTTAGCTGTAAATTTTTCAGTGCTGTTTTTTTCTATGTTAATACAGAAAATTGTCTGCAATCTTCTGCAAATAAAACTCTTGCAATTTCAAAATACCCTTTCTTTTTTCTGCTTTAATTGAAAATTGTCTACTTTTGCATGTTCTTTTTCTTTTTAAGATTTAGTGGTTGGGTTTTCTATTGGAACCTCTCCTTAACAGAAAGATTTCCTAGTGACTTTGTGATCTCATCAGCTCCCTTGTTCTGAAAGGAAGGACCATAAACACACTTGAAACCTTGAGGTGCCTTTATTCTGTGTCTAGTGTCAATATAAAACTGTTAAAGACTTTTCCGAGATCCTTGTTATATACCTAAACCTTGAGCTGCCTAAACCCATAAAATTGTTGTTCAGACTTTCCTATTTCCTTGCAATATGTGAACCAGCAGCTCCTTGTGAACCAACAACAAATCTTTACCATCATAGGGTCTCTCTATCTAAAGATTCTTCACTGGAATGTAAAGACCCACACTCAGCACTTCTGCACCACTAAAATGAATTAGAAGCATGACTTTTACAAACACTACTGCAACCATCTCATGATAGTTGTAAGCAGCTCATAAGCATTTCCTTGTTGCAGGGCTCAAGAGATTTAGGACAATGTGGCATCTTGAAGCCAATCAAACACCATATCAACACCCACATCAAACACCTAGCAAACCAGAACCACCTTGCTGGGAACCCACGACTCTAGCATATCGTAAAGAGCACACCAACAAAGCATGATTAGAACCCACAACTCCTTTGCTGGCTTTAGATATAATTCCCACATGACTGCCTACATGCAAGTTTTTGGAGCCCCAATCAAGATGAAGTAAATTTTCTGTAGCATCTTGATCTACCCCACAGTTAATCAGCCGCTGTGTTACATACTAGGCCTTCTCCAAAAGTCTTCTTAGCTGCCAATTTGGACACGAGCCTTTCTACATGTTAATCGTTGCAAGGGAGTCTCTGTCTTTTATTGAGTAATGAGCACTATGAGGTGGCCAGCACAAGCCCTCCATATATGCATGAATTTGTGCAAGAACTTGTACATTATTTGCAGTTTTTCTTTTATGCATCAGTTATTCACACCTCCATTTTCAATCTTTTAAACTAAACTCGCCATTATACAGTTGTGGGTTTAGGAAACAGCAGCTTGGATATTGTATTCTAAACTTTTATTTTTTAACTAATCTGTTTTCAAAATATAATTAAAAAAATAAATATTAAAAAAATTTAATGTCTGAAGATTGGGTTAGCATTTTATTAAATTATTTCAAATTTTATAAAGCTCAAAAAGTTTATACAGAACACTATAATTTAAAAGTTCTTCTATAATTCATAAAATAAGTCAATATAGATATTTCTTTGTTTATTTTATATAGATTTTTCTAAATATAGATATAAAACAGTTCATACAAGAAAAATAGATTAAAATATATAAAATATTACACAACACATTATTAATAATTTTTATAAAAAAAATAAAAAATAATAAAACCAGTATTATGAAGCTCTACTCTCTCTAAATGTATGACTCTCAATACATAGTAGAGATGCTGTCATCCCATTCTAGAGGTGACAGCAAAAGATCATTTTTCAAAGAGAAAAGAATATTCTGAATTTTTTATTTTATTGGAATAAGACAATAAAAATACACAATTAATAATGAGAGTAGCAGCTGAGAAACACCAGCATCATAAAATCACTAGCAGCAACAATAAGCTGCCATAAAATGAGCAACAAAAGTTAAATGGTAACCATCAGTAGAAAAAGAAAACTCTGCCATACTAATCACCAATAGCAGCAATAAGGATATTGATCTCATAACACCAACAACGATAGTTCTATGATAACCTTTGGCAGGAAAGAAGATGTTCTTATGAGTAAACAGCTGCCCCCGATCAACAAAAAAACAGTATTTTTCTTAGAAGATGTCATGGTTGCTATCAAATGACAAATGATTACAGACCCAGTCTATTAGATTTATAGAGAAATACATATTAAATGCTAGATTTATAGAGAAATAGATATTAAATGCTTGTTTTTATTGTAGATCAGACTTAGCTACAGAATTAATTATGGGCAGGTGAGGTAGTTATTTATAGATCATTTTAGATACATGTAGGTGAGTTCTAGGCAGCAGATCATTAATTTAATTATTCTAACATCTTCTCATAAATTAATTATCTAATTGTTTCAGATTTCCCCTATAATCTAAATAAGATGGGTCCCCACACTAAGCCGGTTCACCCATAACCATTTGGGGTTTTCCCCAACTGATACAAACACTTTAAATGTTACACTTGCTTTAGGAACAAGTTGTTTTGGCTTACCACAAACCTCACTCACGAAAGTGGTTTAAGGATGACCACGAACATCTCAAGAAGTGGTTTTGGATTACCACAAACCAAACATGCACTGGTTCTAATGACCACAAATCATCATTTCTCTGGACTTTTCTCTTTGTTGTACCTGCATCAAAATTGATTATTGAGTCCATATAAAAATAAATCCATCTACCAAGATCCATGGATACCCAGCTGTTGTACTCGCCAGTTGTATAGGAATCATTTTCAGTACATGGTTCATTAATACATCAAACCAAAAAAACTATGGGGTGTCAGGCACAACCAATTATGTGCCCCTTACAATAACACATGTACAATACTTCAACTTCGTGATTGCACACACTTTGAGATTGACATTTTTGAAAGAGCCTCTCAGATACTATGATTAAATTTTCATCAATCTCTTGAGAGATATCAATCCAACAATCTTCTATTACATGACCAATTCTTAACAATAACATAGCCTTCACATTTAGATAGACAAATTCTCTCACCACCAATCCAAACACTTTGCACCCCAACCAAAATACATCTCAGACATACCTCATTACACCATGACAATAAGCTTTAGCATACCTTCTCACCTCTTATTCAAACTTTTTGCACCTAAAGAAATCAATGCTAACTCTCACAACTAATCTATAACATTAGACATACGTGATTCGTTCAAGCCCACATATACTCAAGCCAAAAAAAATGTAAGGACTATATTTGTTACTAAATTCTCCTTTGACTACAAGTACCTATGCATCCTACAACAACCATTTTTTTGCTTCTACCACTACTTGCAAATGATTAAATAGTGTCATAGCCTCATTGGCATCTTCATTTTCAGCATAGCCTTAAATCATAGCATTCCAAGAAGTCACATCTCTTTTAAACATTACATCAAACTCATGGGATACATTCTCGGTCCTCCCACATTTAGCATACATATCTATAGCAAAGTCCCCACATTAACATTTAAGCATCAAAACCATGCACTGTTTCAGAATTTCTAAGCATGCACATGCAAGCAACAGACTGACTACTGTGATAGAATCTGGCTTCACACCATCCTTTTGCATCAACCAAGAACTTCACTTTATGGGTAGCAACTTAACTAATCCGATCCGGGTCCTCCTTTCTTCCTCCAATTGATAGACTCGCCTCTCTTTTGACTCATAACTCTGAGGTCTTTAAATAGTAAATGTGAACTCTGGGTTTGCTACAATCTCTTACTTGTAAGGAGGCAACACAAAAGATAGAAAACAAAAATACAATATGCATTCAAACATTGGCACTTTGTCTGCTGCTACAATAGTTTTGGAATTAGTGCCAACATTTCATTAGATACTTTTTCTCTCCCAAGAATCTTTATATCTTCAAACTAGAACACTAAATGGCACTCAAAAACTTGGATACTAAATGGCACTCAAACTTTAATTGACTCAGCAAGGAAATGTATGAAGAGTTATCCTTAAGAACCTGAACTCAGTTTGTCTCCAGTCTCTTTAGACACTTGCGTAATTGACACTACACACTAAGAACATACAGATTAAAACAAGAATATGGCCTTCTTCCCTTAGGCTCTGATACCATATTGGAAACCCAAATTGGGCTCAAATGATCACAGACCCAGTCTATTAGATTTATAGAGAAACACATATTAAATACTTGCTTCACTGTAGGCTAGAGTTAGTTGCAGAATTAATTGTGGACAAGTGAGACAATTTTTGTAGATCATTCTAGATACATGTAAGTGAGTGCTACGTAGAAGATCATTCTAGATGGTTCTAGTCAGTGCCGATAGTACTGGCAATAGATAATTAAGTTAACTATTATAACAATATTCCACGTCCATTGCAATTGGAAGAGGAAATAATGTCTTTATCTTAATTGTGTAAACCATCAGCTCTAGATCCATAATGAAAATCATTTGAATTAAGGGATATTTGCTATGCAATCCTTTGCCAGATGTAATTTAAGAACTTAAAATACTAACCTACAAAATGACTTCAAAAGCTTGGATTTTTGCAAGCAAAATGGCCAATTTTTTTTGGAGATCAGCGTTGGCTTGGAGATTATGCTCAAGGACAGTGATATAGAGTGAAATATTTGCATTGGGCATCATGCCTAGTGGTTATAAGTACTATTTAAAGGTCGTGACTTTTGAATATGTATAAGTAGATGAAAATGATTTTTTAGCAAGTCATTAGAATTTGCCTCGTCGAAGAACTCTTAGTTGAATTATGAATAATTACAATGTAGAAGTTGGCAAGAGATCCTATACCCACTTGTCTCACCCCTTCATGTCTTGACCTCCAAAAAATACATTTAGAAATTCTTGAATTTGATTACAAAGTGTATTTATAAGTTGCTTGCTTTTGAGTATGCCTTATCTTGAAGCATTGGAAATTCAGCTAACTCATGAATATGATGAGGGTCAATGTTTGGAACTCTAAGGATATTATATATGTGAGAAGAGAATCCTTACTAATAGAGATAATTATATTGGATGATGTGTACCATGTAATAGACTGAAAAAATGTCCTTTGAACTATGCATGTGTGTCCTCTGTAATACCATGTTTATGGTATTTGATTCCATACTCTTTCACTTTTATTCCAAAAATTGTTTGTGTTGGTTAAGCTTCTTGTTCTTTTAATCACACTTTTATTCCATACTATAGTGGAATGAAGAAAAATGATAGATGTTATTAAATTGCGACCAAATTTTGATGTTATTTCTTTTGAAAATCGATGCTCACCCATTCAAACACTATCATCATTCTCACAAAACAATCACAACATTCAAACCACATCAACCATAACATTAACATGCAACCAAATAAAAAGAACTTTATTAATTATCATGCACTTTATCCCTTAAATCTTAAACAAGTATTATTTCATCTCTATTCTCCTTAAATATCAACTATGACTCAATACTTAATAGAACATTTACTAAAAGCTTCTTAGATAAATTTTCTTAACTCTATTTTTACCTTGATCTAGTCCTTAGTTGCCAACCTAACATTAAAGATATGATCATTCCTCTTTCCTCTTATTGCCTATGATCAGTCTCCATTCGTACATCCTTCATTAGTTTTAAATGCTATCTTCCATTCATCTTCAGCCCTTATTCTGATTTGATGGTACCCGCTTTTCAAATCCAACTTTGAATAGTACCTTACACCCACTAGATGGTCCAATAGGTCTCCAATTATAAGCATAAGGAACCTATACCTAATAGTGATTCTATTAATGGCTCTCGAATCCATACACAACCTCCAAGTCCCTTCCTTCTTAGGTGCTAATAGGGCAAGGACAACACATGGGCTCAAACTTTTGGTAATCAAACCCTTCTCCAAAAGTTCTTGGATGTACTTGGACATCTCTTCATTTTTCTGGGGTGTGAGTTTATAGGATGCCTTGTTTGAAAGTGTGGCTCCATGGATTAGATCAATGTTATGGCTAATCTCTCTGATTGGGGGTAAGATATTTGGCAACTCCTTGGTCACTATTTCCTAATATCTTTCTAGCAAATCTGCTACCTCCTTAGGACCTACTCTCCTAGGTTCCTCTTTCACCTTCAATACGTTCCCCTCTTCTTATTTTGGTAATACCATCAATGCATAACAAGGAGTGTCTTTCTCCTTCAACACTTGTAAAAATTATTTTTCTCCTACAAACAAAAACTTGGAATCTTTTTGCTCTTCACCATTGTCAGGCAAGGGTAGTAAAGTTACCTTCTTACCTTGGTGTCTTATGGAGTAGATGTTCTTCCTTCCATCATGGTGTGCCTCCAATTCATATTGTAATGGCCTCCCCAAGAGAAAATGGCATTTATCCATAGGTACTATATAACAAAGTACTTTGTCCTTGTACTTCCCAATTTGAAACTCTATCCATGCTTGCTCTTCAATGACTATATGCTGCCCTTTTGTGAGGCAGGACACCTTGTAGGGTGTGGGGTGTGTAATCCTATTTAGTTTCAGCTTCTCAACTGCCTCAAGAGACACTTAATTATCAGTAGAACCAGAATCAATAACCACTCTACATACCTTATTTCCCACCTTACATGTGGTTCTGAAAAGTGTCTTCCTTTGGGGTGGTTTCGGTGTACTAGGTGCCTTAATCAAAGTCCTCATCATGAGTGACTCTCCTTGTTCTGGTGCTGCAAAGGATTCATGTGAGTGTACGCTTCATGTATCTTCATCTCTCACTAAATTTTCCCTCCTTTCACCTTGTTTGTTTCCCTTTTTAGGACACTTTGATGCTAAGTGCCCAGGTTGATGACGCCTAAAGCATTTGGTGACATCCGTGCCTCTTCCCCCAAATCTTCCTCTAGGGTTTGATCTCCTTCCCCTAAAGGATCCCCTAGAGCTTCTCTCTCCTTGATTATGTTCATGGTTTGATTCTCCATAGTCCTTGGGACCTTGTCCTCTCCCTTGAGAGTTGCCTCTGCCATGGTTTCCAAAATATCTTTGTCCTCTTCCTCTACCAGCTTGCTCTTGTTTCCTCTTGAGATTTTCCTCAACCTTCAATGCCAACTGATATAACTTATGCACTGTGATAGGGCTACTCAAGATGAGTTCATCCTGAATTATAACCCTCAATCCTTGCATGTACCTTGCAAGCTTTTCACTTTTCAGCTATGCTGTCTTGGATTTCATGACCAACCTCTGGAACTCTTCGGTGTAACTTGAGACATCTAGATCTTTCTACCTCAAACTCATCATCTTCTTATGAAGTTGAACTTCATAATCTTCAGGGACATATGCCTCTCTGAGCAAGGCTACCATCCTCTTCCAAGTAGTTATCTATCTTTTTCCATTCTTCACCCTTTCATCTTGGGTAAAATTCCACCATGTGAGTGCAGGTCCTTTCAACTTTGACTTGACAATCTTTACCTTCTAATTCTTGGGTATACCTTCGCATTCAAAGAAACTTGTGAGAGCATCAACCCAATCCATTGTTTCTTTTGGATCCATCTTTCCATTATACATGGGCAGATCTAGTTTGGTGTCCATCATCCTTCTCTCCATGGACTTCAAGGTCTTCAAGAGTAGTCTCTAATCTGCAGGAACCTATTCCTCTTCCTTCTCAAGAGAATCTTCTTCACTCCTTTCTTCCTCAGAGTCTCCACCACTCTTCCTATCAACCTTTCCTTTGAATCTCTCTATTTGTCTCCTCAAATCTTTTTTTTGGGCCATCTGCTCCTTCACAATATTTTCTAGTTGAACATTCATGATCCTTGATGGGATCTCTATATCTTCTTCATTTGTAGACATGGTTTCTAATCCTTCTCCAAAGGATATTTATTGCTCTGATACCAATTGATGCAGAGCCTTGGTATCCTAGTAAATTTGGTGTACCTTACTAGTCCTTGTTTGAAAGTTCCAACCCTCCTACCCCTACTTATGCCAGGAGTACCTCATACCAAGGCTACACACCTTTAATGTGGTCAACATCTAATCACCAATTCATCCATTTAGCATCCCCATAACTCCACACTGAGTTATATGCTGTCTCATGCTCCTACTCGGCTGTCACACCTTTATGTACCCTATGTATCTTCCTCACATGAAGCATACCAACCTCTAGCTTAGGCCTTTGAACTCTCCCCACAAGTCAATTCCTCTTATTGGCACACCATTGATCAACCAAAACACAACCTAACATTATCCCATCAAAACAATTCAAAACTGTCCTCACAAACAAGGTATTCACTAGTCAAATCAGTCCCCTATTTTGGTCTTTGCCACTAAAATCCTCAAAGGACCCTTAGGAAAAGTTATGTAGTATTGATCCTAGTGTTAAATTAGTAATACTTCAAAGGGGAATAGGTCTAATTCTTCTCCAAACTCCCTATATTCACTTGTCTTCTTCAAAGGTAGGAGGCTAAAAATGGTAGCATCAGTGAAAGAAATGTAGTCTAGACTTGGTCTCTGACCAATTTGACTATACGAACATTTCAAGGGACTTGAATCAAGTCCAACCTCCAATTCTTGGCTTCCAAATTGAAACCCATTAAAAGTTATGGGGATTTTTTTCAGTCAAATTACTTTATTCTGTCGGTCACATAGAGATGCCCAGCTGGGTTTTTAGGCATTACTCCTTGCAAATAGAACCATTCGATGAAAACTTACCCTCAATTGAAAGAAGACTCTCATATCTTTTTTTTGAGCCCGGTTTTACAATTTTCTTTCAGTTAAAACTCAAGCTATGACTGCAGAAAGCCGACTGCCCTAGTTTTATGGTAAAAATGGCCTGTTGATGACTGTCAGATAATTTATTTCGAATTTCTCCTCCAAATGATCTCAAACTGGTCACAAATGAAAGCTATGACACCAAGGTGACTTCCTATGGAATTATATTTTACATTTCAATCCACACGAAGGTAGCAGAAATCAAATACCAGTAAAAAAGATGTTAAAAATGTAGTGTTCTCGATCTTGTTTGTAATATTTCCTCTTCCAACCTTACAATCAACCTTTGCAAGGTTCAATCTCATCATTTTATATGATGTTACCCCAATTCTAATTGTTTTGGGGTGGTTATACCCGCTGTTTAACAATTTTTCAAAAATAAAAGTTGTTAACCGAGCAACATTTGCAAGAAAATATTGTTGACAACATTTTGCCATTTTTTTAAAATGCAATACTTCTATCCCTAGGGTCTACCTGAGGTGGATTTAGCATGTATTGATGTTTAAAACATCAATCCAACCTCTCCTAGCATATTTCTACCCATCTAGTGTCTTGCCAACCTTAGTAAACCATCAGATTTATAATCCATCCTAGGTCACTAGGTTTCACATTATTAGGACTTATTACAAAATTGTGGGATCTCTCGATCCTCCTTGGTCATTGACCCATCAAAACTTCCCAAGATTAACCTTGGAGGCCTTCTTTCCACCTCCTTTATCTCTATCCTTGTCTGGGGCTCCTGCACCATACTCTTGAGGTGGATTGATCTCAAGTCCCTTTGAGATAAGCTCTACCAAAGAAGTGCCATACTTCTTAATCTCTACCTCATCCATCCATACTGCCTCTTCTTCAGGATGTCCAACCCACTTCACAAGATATTGTGTATAGACATTATTTTTGGTCTTCCTAATGACCTTAGCATCAAGAATCCTGTCAAGTGTCTTAGGTGCATGAGGAGGTAGATCAGTAAGGTCCTGCTGCAACTCTTGAATAAGAACCTTTGTACCTACATCATGACGACCTTTATATGGGGTTAGGTTAGAAATATTAAAAATAGGAGATATACCTAGAGTGGGAGGTAGTGCTATCTCATAAGCATTCATGCCATGCTTCTCCAAAACTGCACAAGGACCCACTTTCTTCATGAGTAACTTTGTATGTTTTCCTTTTGGCAACCTCTCCTTCCTCATATATACCCAAACCAAGTCACCAACCTGAAATTGTACATCTCTCCTCCTTTTATCTTCCCTTTCTTTATATTTTTCTAAAATTTTTTGTAGAGCTATCCTTACTTGATCATGGATGTCTTTCATGCTGTCAGCAAACTATTCTCTAGGAGCACTCACCTATCTATCCTTTGGAAGGTCTCTTAACTCTAGTATACCCCTTGGATTCTGCCCATAGACAATTTGAAAAGGACTCCTCCCTATACTCCTATTCACATAATCATTAAAGGAAAATTCAGCTTGTGGAAGGATGATGTCCCACTTTTCTCCATACTATTTTGTTAAACATCTCAATAGGTTTCCCAAGGACCTATTTACAACTTCAATTTTCCCATCCATTTGAGGATGATAGGCTGAACTAAAGTTCAAGTTCATTCCCAGCCTTTTCCATAAGGTTCTCCAAAAATGTCCAACGAACTTCACATCCTTGTTAGATACAATAGTTTGAGGAAGCTCGTGTATCCTCACTATTTCTTTGAAAAATAGATTTGGCACATAGGTTGCATCACTTGTACTTTTACATGGCATGAAATGGGCCATCTTGCTAAACCTATCTACCACAACAAGGATGCCATCAAAACCCTTCTGAGTCTTAGGCAGTCCCATTACAAAATCCATACTACAACTCTCCCATGGCCTTGTAGGTATGGGTAATGGTTGATACAAACCAGCATTAGTGGAAGTGCCCTTGGCCTTCTGAAAAATGGTGCACTATTCAACAAAATTCCTTACATCCCCCTACATTTTAGGCCAAAAATAATGTCTTCTTACCTGTTCAAGAGTTTTATCAGCCCAAAGTGTCCACTCATACTCCCACAATGCTTCTCTTTCACTATGTTATCCCTCATAGAACACCTAGGAATGGATAGTTGATGTCCTTTAAACAAAAAACCATCTTGGATAAAGCAATCAAAATACTCAACATGATATGCTTTAGAAAAATCAGAACAAACCTTATAAATCTCATGAAAATCCTCATCATTTTCATACATACCTTTCAAGGAATCAATACCTGCACTTTGCGATTTTACTTCCTAGACTGTCATGGCCCTCCTTCTCAAAGCATCAGCCACCTTGTTAGCAACTCCTTTATTGTACTTGATTGAAAATGTGTATTCTTGGATTGATTCAACCCACTTCATGTGTTTGTGACTCAATTTCTCCTGGCTGTTCAAGAAACTGAGTGCTTGTTTGTCGGTAAAAATAATAAACTCCTTTGGGAGGAGGTAGTGCCTCCATTTCTTCAAGGCTTGTACTAAAGCATACATCTCAAAGTCATAAGAGGAGTACTTCCTCTTAGCCTCATTTATATTTTTTCTAAAAAATGCAATGGTTCTCCCCTCTTGGCTTAAAACAGCCCCTATGGCCACATTGGATGCATCACATTCAATAACAAAAATATTTTGAAAATCTAGAAAAGCCAGTATAGGGTGCTTTGCTACCTTTTGTTTTAGACTTTGAAAAGCCTCCTCAACCTCCTTGGTCGACACAAACTTTCATATCTTCCCCCCCCCTTAATAGTCTCCAAAATTGGTGCACAGATCTAGCTGAATCCCCTTAAGAACTTCCTGTAGAAAGAAGTCGAATTGTGGAAACTTCTAACTTCTGTCATGGTCCTTGGAGAGGGCCAATTCAAGATGCTTTCCACCTTTTTTGGATCCATCTTTATGCTTCCACCTAAAACAACAAAACCAAGATATACCAATTCTTCTTGCATGAAAACACACTTATCCAAGTTTATCAAGAGATTTTCTTCTTGCAATCTTTTAAGGACCAAATTCAGATGTTTCAAATGCTCATCCTTAGTCTTGGTAAAAATAAGGATATTATCTAAATACACAATTAAAAAATTTCCAAGAAATGTTTTTAACACCTCATTCATGAGCCTCATGAATGTGCTAGGGGCGTTGGATAACCCAAAAGGAATCACTCTCCATTTGTACATCCCTTCATTAGTTTTAAACATTGTCTGCCATTCATCTTCAGCCCTTATTCTGATTTGGTGGTACTTACTCTTCAAATCCACCTTTGAATAGTACCTTGCACCCCCTAGATGGTCCAATAGGTCTTCAATTCTAGGCATAGGGAACCTATACCTAATAGTGATTCTATTAATGGCTCTTGAATCTGTACACAACCTCCAAGTCCCTTCCTTCTTAGGTGCTAATAGGGCAGGGACAACACATGGGCTCAAACTTTTGGTAATCAAACCATTCTCCAAAATTTCTTGGATTTGCTTGGACATCTCTTCATTTTAGTGGGGTGTGAGTTTATAGGCTTCCTTGTTTTGACATGTGCCTCCAAGGATTAGATCAATGCTATGGCTAATCTCTTTGATTGGGGGTAAGGTATTTGGCAACTCCTTGGTCACTATTTCCTTATATCTTTCTAGAAAATTTGCTACCTCCTTAGGACCTACTCTCCTAGGTTCCTCTTTCATCTTCAATACCTTCCCATCTTCTTGTTTTGGTAATACCATCAATGCATAACAAGGAGTGTCTTTCTCCTTCAACACCTTTAAAAATTATTTTTCTCCTACAAAATAAAACTTGGAATCTTTTTGCTCTTCACCATTGTCAGGCAAGGGTAGTAAAGTTACCTTCTTACCTTGGTGTCTTATGGAGTAGGTGTTCTTCCTTCCATCATTGTGTGCCTCCAATTCATATTTCCATGGCCTCCCCAAGAGAAAATGGCATGCATCCATAGGTACTATACCACAAAGTACTTTGTCCTTGTACTTCCCAATCTGAAACTCTATCCATGCTTTCTCTTCAATGACTGTACGCTGCCCTTTTGTGAGCCATGACACCTTGTATGGTGTGGGGTGTGTAATACTATTTAGTTTCAGCTTCTCAACTACCTCAAGAGACACTAAATTGTTAGTAGAACCAGAATCAATAGCCACTCTACATACCTTATTTCCCACCTTACATGTGGTTCTAAAAAGTGTCTTCCTTTGGGGTGGTTTCGGTGTACTAGGTGCCTTAATCAAAGTAGTCCTCATCATGAGTGATTATCCTTGTTCTGGTGATGCAAAGGATTCATGTGAGTGTACGCTTCATGTATCTTCATCTCTCACTAAATTTTCCCACCTTTCACCTTGTTTGTTTCCCTTTTTAGGACACTTTGATGCTAAGTGCCAGGGCTAATGACACCTAAAGTATTTGATGAAATCTATGCCTCTTCCCCCAAATCTTCCTCTAGAGTTTGATATCCTTCCCCTAAAGGATCCCCTAGAGCTTCTCTCTCCTTGATTATGTTCATGGTTTGATTCTCCATAGTCCTTGGGACCTTTTCCTCTCCCTTGAGATTTGCCTCTGCCCCAGTTTCCAAAATCTCTTTGTCCTCTTCCTCTACCACCTTGCTCTTGTTTCCTCTTGAGTTTTTCCTCAACCTTCAATGCCAATTGATAGAACTTCTACACTATGGTAGGGCTAATCAAGCTGAGTTCATCTTGAATTGTAACCCTCAATACTTGCATGTACCTTGCAAGCTCTTCACTTTTTAGCTGTGTTGTCTTGGATTTCATGACTAGCCTCTAGAACTCTTCGGTGTAACTTGAGACATCTAGATCTTTCTACCTCAAACTCATCCTCTTCTTATGAAGTTGAACTTCATAATCTTTAGGGATGTATGCCTCTCTAAGAAAGGCTACCATCCTATTCCAAGTAGTTATCTATTCTTTTCCATTCTTCACCCTTTTATCTTGGGTGAAATTCCACCATGTGAGTGTAGGTCCTTTCAACTTTGACTTGGCAGTTTTACCCTCTGATTCTTGGGTATATCTTCACAGTCAAAGAAACTTGTGAGAGCATCAACCCAATCCATTGCTACTTCTGGATCCATCTTTCCATTATACATGGGAAAATCTAGTTTGGTGTCCATCGTCCTTCTCTCCATGGACTTCAAGGTCTTCAAGAGTAGTCTCTGATCTATAGGAACCTCTTCATCTTCCTTTTCAAGGGGCTCTTCTTCACTCCTTTCTTCCTCAGAGTCTCCACCACTCTTCCTATCAACCTTTCCTTTGAGTCTCTCTATTTGTCTCCTCAAATCTTTGTTTTGGGCCATCTGCTCCTTCACAATCTTTGCTAGTTCGACATTCATGATCCTTGATGGGATCTCTATATCTTCTTCATCTGCATACATGGTTTCTAATCCTTCTCCTAAGGATCTTTCTTGCTCTGATACCAATTGATGTAGAGCCTTGGTATCCTAGTAAATTTGGTGTACCTTACTAGTCCTTGTTTGAAAATTCAAACCCTCCTACCGCTACTTATGCCAGGAGTACCTCCTACCAAGGCTCCACACCTTTAATGTGGTCAACATCTAATCACCAATTCATCCATTTAGCATTCCCATAACTCCACACTGAGTTATATGCTATCTCATGCTCCTACTCGACTGTCACACCTTTCTGTACCCTATGTATCTTCCTCACTTGAAGCATACCAACCTCTAGCTTAGGCCTTTGAACTCTCCCCACAAGTCAATTCCTCTTATTGACACACCATTGATCAACCAAAACACAACCTAACATTATCCCATCAAAAAAGTTCAAAACTGTCCTCACAAACAGGGTATTCACCAGTCAAATCAGTCCCCTATTTTGGTCTTTCCCACTAAAATCCTCAAAGGACCCTTAGGAATAGTTATGTAGTATTGATCCTAGTGTTAAAGCAGTAATACGTTGAAGGGGAATAGGTCTGATTCTTCTCCAAACTCCCTATATTCACTTGTCTTCTTCAAAGGTAGGAGGCTAAAAATGGTAGCATCAACAAAAGAAATGCATTCTAGACTTGGTCTCTAACCAATCTGACTGTATGAAAATTTCAAGGGACTTGAATCAATTCCAACCTCCAATTCTTGGCTTCCAAATTGAAACCCATTAAAAGTTATGGGGATTTTTTTCAGTCAAATTACTCCATTCTGTCGGTCGGTCACATAGAGATGCCCGATTGGGTTTTTAGGCATAAATCCTTGCAAATAGAACCATTCGGTGCAAACTTACCCTTAATTAAAAGAAGACTCATATCTTTCGTTTGAGCCTGGATTCACAATTTTCTCACGGTTAAAACTTGAGATATGACTGCAGAAAGCCAACTACCCTAGTTTTATGTTAAAAATGGTCTGTTGATGACTGTCAGATGATTTCTTTCATATTTCTCCACCAAATGATCTCAGACTGGTCACAAATGAAATCTATGACACCAAGGTGACTTCCTATGGAGTTATATTTTACATTTCAATCCACACGAAGGAAGCATAAATTAAATACTAGTTAAAAAAGACATTAAAAATGCAGTTTTCTCGATCTTGTTTGCAATATTTCCTCTTCCCACCTTACAATCAACCTCTGCAAGGTTCAATCTCATCATTTTATATGATGTTACCCAAATTATAACTTTTTTGGGGTGGTTATACCCGTTGTTTAACAATTTTTTTTAAAAAAGTTGTTAACCAAACAATATTTGCAAGAAAATGTTGTTGACAACATTTTGCCATTTTTGTAGAATGCAATAATTCTATCCCTAGGGTCTACCCGAGGTGGATTTAGCATGTCTTGATGTTTAAAACATCAATCCAACCTCTCATAGCATATTTCTACCCATCTAGTGTCCTGCCAACCTTAGTAAACCATAGGATTTATAATCCATCCTAGGTCACTAGGTTTCACATTATTAGGACTTATTACAAAATTGTGGGATCTCCCGATCCTCCTTGGTCATTGACCCATCAAACCTTCCCAAGAGTAACCTTGGAGGCCTTCTTTCCACCTCCTTTATCTCTGTCCTTGTATGGGGCTCCTACACCAAGTGGTTTTTGCTTGGTGAAGCGGAGGCTCAGGCGAGGCAATATGACTAGCTCGATGAATTCTCACAGTTAATCCTCTCTGGAGAATTCTACTTAGATGGAGGGTCAAGGGAAAATCACTAGTGTTACCCATGGCTTGTCATCCCACTTTTTTGGTTTTTTTCTATATAACTGTACCACATTTTTTAGTTTTTTTTTTATGCAATCATACCACTAGGCCACTGGCAGTGGTCCACTACTAGTGATCTAGTAGGTTTTTCTTTTTACTCGACAATGTAATTTCTAATTTTATGAAAAAAAATAATGAAAATTTTGCAAGTGCATTTCAATTTGCATTTTATGGGTACAAAAAATGATTCTTAGAGTTCTCTGTGAGTGTGATTGCCATATTTTAATTAGTTGTTTTATTTGTATATTAGGCATGTACATATGTTTTAGTAGAAATAAGGAAGTGATCGTATTTCCATTTTTAAATTAGAATATTTAAAATGTCATTACCGTTAGAATTCTTAAATTAAGATAACCATTAATCAAAGTTTTATGAAATTTTTACCCAATTAATTATTGATATAAAATTGTAAAATTGTAAATTATTTGATGTTCACTATTTTAGAATTTAGTGTAAATGAAAAAAAATTAATTTAAATTTAATGAATTTACGGCATATGGTGTATTTCGGGCCGAAGGGGAAATAAAACATAATTTTTGAAAAACTCTTCTAGAATCATGACACGTGTCCACTCAAGTTGGCGTCATTTGATGATGACATGTGACTAACAACAAAGAAAAAGTGAATGGGACCCACAACACTTGAAAGTGACTACCAACGAGCATTGGATGAGCACAGATCAACGTCGTATGTTGTATTTCAGGTCAAAATAGAAAAGAAACCCCATTTTTGCAAACCTATTCCAAAATCGTGACATGTGTCCACTCACATGGCCGGTGTCATTTGATGATTACGTGTGAGGTCAGGTGAATAGGTGACTACTAACTACTAACAAGCCAAAAGTGAATGCAACCCATGACACCTGACAATGAGTACCAAATGTCCCCCGAAAACAAGGCATGTGTCATGATTTAACACTCAACTAAGTATAATTAAGATATAAATAGGAGTAAAACTAAACATTTAATAAATGTAATAACTAATAAGCTAAATTTTGGGTCTTTGATTGAAGTTGTAATGTGAAATGATTAAGTGATACGTGTCATAGTGACATCAGCTATTAGTCTTTAGAAAGAAGCAATAAAAGTTAACAAGAGTAACGATTGTACAAATTTTTCCCTTTAGGTTTTCAATCTAATTTTTTCAGTTGTAACTAGTATTGGAGATTCAGAAAGGGGTTATGGCTTCTATGTTGAGGAATGCAACAAAGTCTCTCATCTCTCTGCCTACTCATAGTCTGCTCAAATTGAAATTTTGGATAAAATCCTTAACACCTACGTCTCGCCA
Organism: Chamaecyparis obtusa; assembly: GCA_027943335.1. Classification (NCBI taxonomy): domain Eukaryota; kingdom Viridiplantae; phylum Streptophyta; class Pinopsida; order Cupressales; family Cupressaceae; genus Chamaecyparis; species Chamaecyparis obtusa. The sequence continues at coordinate 1,589,904 of BSBK01000272.1, read as the reverse complement.
TTTTAATATTTCAAATCTAGTGTTTTATTGTTTAGATTGTAGAACTGGAATTAGGGTTTAATTTTGAATCACACCTATAAATTTTAGTTGAGTATAATTATTTGAATTTTCCTTCGAGTAAATACCATAATGGCCAAAATTATGAGTAAAAGGAAAAAATGAGAGACAAAGATAATAGACTTCCACAATTTGTTTAAAACACCAGGTTTCACTGATAAATTCTATCATATTTATGATCATGTTATCCATGGAAATAAGGGAATAATGGAAATTAGATTTGCACTTGAAGATAAGTGGAGCGATCCAAAGAAGGGTTCAAAATTTTATGCATTTAACAACATGGTAAAGGCAACAACAAATAAAATTGCACCATGGGTTGCTGGGTCGGCACGCATGGTGTTACCTCAAGTATTACCTTTCTCAGAAATTTTCATGGTCTGCGCTGAAAATTATGATGAAAATAGAAAAGAAATTGTGAATACAAATACTAAGGAGAAAATTTTGTCCATAACCGAGAATGAATTTGCTAGTCTGTTGGGCCTAGGATTTGAACAACAACTCAAACGTGCACATTCACCTCGGAAAGCTGGTAGAGGATTATGAAAAAATAGACGCAACATAGAGAGATTCATATATTAGAGGAATAACAAGTGGTTCTAGTCTGAATTCAGATCATAAGCCTCCTTATGATTATGATATTTTTGAGAAATGGGTTCATGATAGTATTTCCTTGCTAGCATTTTGTTTAGGATTGGATAGTAACAAAGAAGTGGGTGTTGTAATCACTCAAAAATGGTCTAGTAAACCTTGAACTCCACTCTAACATTAAAATTTAAATACTAGACTAAATCTTGTGCGTAATCAATTTTGCATATTTATTTAATCTCTTATTTCTTGATCAAATCATCATTTTATCATTTATTTGATTATATCTTAAAGTTTGACCACTTTATCCTAAACTTTATTTAATTAAGAGAACATGCTCCCTTTTAATTAATTAAAAAACTTTTTAATTAAATAATAAAATCACTTTATCCTAAGCCACATTTAATTAAAAGAGCATGTACCCTTTTAATTAAATAAAAATATTTTTTAATTAAATAATGAAAATCGCTTTGCTATAAATAATAAATAATAAATTAAAAATAAAAAGAAAAGTGCACTTTCCAATTATATGGAATCTTTGAACTTTTGAAAAAGGTTTTTGCCTCTTTATCTCAACCACTCGTTATTTTGCCTATTAATCATGTCCGTTGATTTTGCCTCTTGAGAATCTTGAGCACATGGATCAACCAAGATTTAATCTCCACCATTGCTCATTTCTTTTTACCTCTTAATCTTGATCATCCATTCATTTCTAAATTCATTTAAAAGGAGACTCTCTCCTCATTTTTGAGATCCCATCTCTTGCATTATCCCACTCTTGTAGCATTCTTAGCTTCTTGAGATCTTGAAATTTTATTGCAGGTTCTTGGAGTCTTGCAATCTTGACATCTTGGAGCTATGGCATTCTTAGATCTTTTATAATGAAGCATTACATCATCATTGTCCATTTTTTTCTTGCATCTAGCTTAATCCATATCATCTTAGATCTACTTTGCATTATCATTTGATTCTTCCATTCTACGGTGCACCTTGCAAGGGTCTTTCTTTAAAGTTCATTTGAGAGCCACCATTCATAATATCTGCATGGTTCTTACACGTCATGGATAGGAAGTTATAAGTCGCTTCTTCAGATCTCCTTCTTCATGGATTCCCTCAAGTGTAAAGGTTTATAGAAGTGACCTCACTTTTTGGTACACATTTTTGGCCAACACTTTTGGCTCCCACCATGGGGCAAACTCATGAATTTTTGGATATTCACTTTAGTTTTTAATGCTAACCCTTGTGCATGTTGCATTGAAGGCAAAAACCCTAGGATTTTGAAAGATTTGATCATATCTCACAAACGGCTTGGATTTTTGCTCTGAATTTGTTTTTGCAAGTTGGGGATGGATAAAAGGTGACTCAGCCTGAAAATTAGATTTTTTCGATCATTTTTTCATGAGTTATAATTTTCATTTATTTTTTATGAAAATTAATTTATGGTCGCAAATCATTGTACTTTTCAAAAAAATTACATTTTTGGAAATGTCTCATAATTCTATAGGGGGTTACTTGTAACACCCTCTCCGATGATTATACTTGGACTATTTGATTTGGAAATTTTACATTACGAAGATTAGAGCTATGTATTCACATTTATGTTATGATGATATGCTTATCAGATACTTAGATATACTCAACTATGATTATTGTTTATTAAATTGGAAATCATTCATCTTGTATATACTTATGATGATTTAAAGAGCTAACCCAAGGATTTGGAAGCTAACCATTATATATATGTGATGCATCATGCTTAATGTATATGTGATTGATGTGTTTTCATGACTTAGGATGAAGTCGTAGTTACTCACTTAGTTGAGGTCCACACGATGTATCGATCCTAGTCATCTATTTGCAAATGTCTTATTGTATATATATATGCACATGTATCTCTTCTCGGTGATGCAAGCTTGCAAGTACTAGGCATCATCTCCACCTGGCTTCACAGGTCTGACCGATCCCTCAAAATCCTCGATCGCTATTGTTGTTCGGAGATGGTCCATAGTTCACACACGGAAAAACCCTATAGTTTTGATTATTTTGCCTAATCTCTTGGTTTGGTTTTGGGTTGATTTGAGTTCCCTATTTTATATAACCTTTGATGTCGGTCTCATTTATTTAGTTATGAGATATGTAGGATAATGATGTTATTTTCTTTCTATGTGTTAATCGTATATATAAAGTATGCATATATGGGTGCACACGTATATTCATACCTGTATATATTCATTTATTGATGTGTTTGTAATTATGTTCCTATGAGTGTATTAGTTATAATCATGATTCTATTTATTTTGATGTATAATGTGGCTTTAGATAAATATAATAAATGGAAGGTGAATAAACAAAAATAATAAATATAATATAAAATTAAATAAAACTAATTACCTACTCCTATATTTACTCCTAATTTATAGACTCTCTCTCTCTCTTGTATATCTTGTTAGTATAGAGGGTGGGAGTGGAACTCAAGACCTCTAGTTTGTAAGGGGTCCCAAGTTTCCATTGGGTTAGTGACTTCCTTGAGAAGTATACCCATTTATATTTTATTTATATAAGATTTAGTTGCTATCAATTATAAAAATAATAATAATAATGAAACTATGTTATTTTCATGGATGGTAAATATGGTTGGTAAATTCTATTACCTTAGTTAAGTAACTTAGTAAATTTATTCTTAAAATTAAATTATCTATTGTCTTCCTTGAATTAGGGGATATAAATCTAAAAATATTATTATTACTATTTATCCCTTCACGGGATTAGATCCACTAATTATATTTATCATAAACTAAATTAACTAATAGATAGTTGGGATAGTTGCATCGGTTGATTTTCCTGTGCAACTATTCCCTCCAATCTATTTACAGGAGAGATTCCTGTGTGAGAGGGGAGGGAGATAGGAAATTGGATTTGAGGAGAGGCCATATTTTTTGGATAGAATAAGAAAGCTATAGTTTTGAGAAGAGAGAATTTATTATTCTCTGGGAGGATCTTGAAGAGGCTAGAGTTTGTTTACAGAAGGAGGAGTCTGAAGAAGTGATTGAATTGGGCTAAGACTGTTTGGATCTTCCTCTCCCCAACAATTTTTGCTTCGTAGGATTCTAGGTAGGATCTATCCTGGAGATGATCCTCCTATTTGTTTACTTGTCCGCATTGCTATTGTTGTCTTCTATGTGTTTTCTATCTAAAGGAGGAATTATGCTATTATACTATGTGAGAAAAGATTTATATGTTGATTTTGATAATTTAATAATTTGTCTAGGAGTCTTATTTTTAATTTGTGTAATATAATAATCTAACTTTATTGAGCACTATTTCTTGATGTTTTAGATATTGTAATGAATTACCTTTCGGATTAAATGAGTGAGTTTTGTTACAGAAAAATCTGCCCACACTTGGTTATGATAATCTAAAAATTAATTCCAGATTTATCTTCTTCACATTCTCCCCTTTCTGAAACATATTTATGTTTTTAATTTGGTTAACTTATGTGAAATTTATAGTTATTTTAAGTTAGTGTTATTTTATTGAAATATATAAACAGCTAGATATTTATCTAGTATAGTTGCAAATGTAGTTGTCCATAAAAGAAATTTCTAAATTTAACAATTACCACAAATTTTAACAGAGTATGAATATTTAGAAACATGGTTATTTTATTTAATATAAATTAACACTAGATGAAAATAAATATTATCTTTTGGATAATATTATGGTTATAAAAAGAATTATAAAGAAAGTTATAGATTTAGTTTGATTTGATAAATTTTATTAAAATAAAAATTATTGTGTCTCTTCCTATTTAGAATCTTTAACTTGTTATGTACCTAAATAATTTTATGATTGTGATTTAGTTAAAATTATATTAAATTGAAAATTTCTTTAGAGTATTGGTTGGTTATAAATAAATAGATAGAAAAGAGTATTTTTTTTTTGAGTATGATTTAATATTAATTATATTTAAAAAAATAAAATTAATTAAGTTCTAGATCAATATTGTTTAAGAAATCTAAAGATTACTTGAAAATGAATAAATGACACATTAAATAGACTTTGATAAAACCTTAATCATTACCTAGAATCTTATTCAAGTGTCATGCAATTCTAGAGGGTGCAATGGTGTATTAGTGTGAATAGTTAGTTAAATACCAAACTTTTGTAGAGGTAAATTTTATTGAAGTTGATTATCAAGATCTCTATAAGAATTAATAATAAGTACATTTTATATTATTAAGATTAGAATTAATTATAAAATATCCAATTAAAGATACTTAAGTTTAATGGAAATGATGTATTAAATGTGTTGAGTTTAGAAGATGAAGATGGTGCCTCATGGTAATTATAATACTACACTATATGCTTGAGTGATGTTACATGCTCATGTATATTTGTACCTCTAATTGAAATATACATAATTAGTAGTTGTTACAAGTTTGAATGGATAATTATATGTTTGTCATTCCTTCTTGTAGATACCTATGGTTATGGTTGTGCACTTGTAGACATGTCCTTGGTTCTCTTATTCATTCTTAGTCTAATTGTGTATAACTTTTTATTCATTTGATTTCATATCATCATAACTAGGTCAATCATTGGGAATAGAAGAGGTATTGGGCGTATGTCATGTGTTCATTGGATTTTACATGTACTTAGAGATTGTGATGTTTATAATGATTATCCTAATTTAATGATGTTAATTATGATGATGATTTTAATGTACCAAATTATGATTATCCTAATATTTAGTTGTATTTCATTCCTATGTTTTCTTGGAAGGCACTTTAGTAAATACTATAATTAAGCAGGTTTCATGAATACTATATTAGTGTGAGTTAAACTCTATTTTTGAGTTATAGAATTAGTTATCAATTTTAAGTGTAGGATTTTTTCCCTGTTCCACCTGAGTGGGTGGCAGTCGAAGGGAAAAGTGTCTGGGGAACAAGACCCTAGAAAGGGTTGCATACCTGCTTTATTGATTTTATAAATAGATAGTCTAGAATGGGGAGAGTCGAACTATGAAGTCTCTGAGCGTGAACGTAGGCAAGGCCATCAATGATGAGCCCCGAGGCCTAGGTCCAGTCCCTTAGGGTTTTTCTTTAAGTTTCTAATGCAATGATTTCACTTCTTCTTAATAATGATTCCCATAGCTAAGCTATCAATAAAGAATTTATTTATGATGGAATTTTATCTAATGTTTGCATCTAGATGTTTAGACATGTGTGTAGTTACAGGTGTTGGACATGGTGGTCATCATGTAAAAGAAAGTTAGTGATATTCAGGTATGCAAGAATAATAATTTGTTAATTGAGAAGGACAAGTAGTATGATTTCTTTATTCTCTTGACTTCTAGTAACATTAAATAAATCAAATTAGATTATGTTCTACTACTTTATTGGAAAAATAGGTGTATAGTGTGTATGACTTAATGACTATAATGTCCTTGAGCCAAGGGTTCCTTGGTGGGGCATTACTTTTCATAATGAAATGAATATGTGTTCTTTTGGCACAATGATTGAAGGAATAGGTAGGGTTGATGTAATATTTTCTTGACCATCTTTCTGAAATTGTTTGTTCTTGACTTGGTTAATAGGTAATATTTAGATGAAATATGAATGCTATGGTAAGTCCGGTAATGATGTGATTATCCTCCCCAAATTGCAATATTAGGCAATTGATAATTCAATGTATTTCCTTATTAGTATTGAAGTCATTATGTTAGTGAAAACTAGTGTCTTGAAAGGTCTTTATGGATTGTTGTGTCCTTGTTGGAGGGATTTATCATGTGTAATGAAAGTACCTAGCTAATTCATTTGTTTGAAAAGATGATACTTGGTCCACTCTTAGTGTCCCTGATTGGGTGAAAAGTAAATATCCATAATGGTTTATAATGATTAGTTGTGAATTTATTATGTGACTAATAAATGTACGTAGTACAAGTTTATTGTTTCCTTTCCTTAATTAAAACAAATATGTGTTGATTCGATGACTCTTGAAGAAATATAGTGTATCATTTTTCCTTGTGCCTTATTATATATAACTTAAAGTCATCTTGCAAATAGATGTTATTGTCTCATATTATGGGAATGGCAGAGATTGATATGTGTACATTGGATATTAGCATATGCCCATGAGGAGGTGAAATGTGATTAAGTATGTCATTGGTATTTTGTACCAGGTAGACAAAGTGAGGTTGTGAAAATAAAATAAAATAAAAATTGGAATATATGGATACTATATGATGTCATTATGTACTTCCTTGTAAATGTGATAAAACCACTGCCAGTGCTTATGTTGGGTGTTGTGTATAACCAGTAATTATTTGAGTTCCATGGAGTGGTGCAATATAAGTGTCGTCCACAGAAGTTATGTTTTGGATAAGGGTATGGGAGAACCATACCACTCATATGTTGCTTTCTTGTTTGTCACCCTACTGAGTGCCAACCCATGAGCGTTGGTAATTTAGTATGTGGAGGGGTAGTAGTGTCACCATTTCCTTAGGTAGTTATGTGGCGTACGTATAATGGCAGCATGAAGTGACCTTAACTTCCACTACTTGAGGGATAAGAGTAATCAATGCTTCCCCTTATGATGAACCTATACATTTGGTTCATAAGTGTATATCCTAATTCCCATAGTTCTTGAGCACAATACCAGTACTTGATTTGAGCCTCTATGAGGAGATGTATGATTTATGGATATGTACATTTCTATGTAGTCCAGCATGTGGAGGGAGATTTTGTTAGTCCATGCTATGATGGATACCATATTCGCACATGTTCCAACATGATGCAATGAATATGATGCCACACCCCACTATTGTTCCAACATAGTGTGAGGTGATGATGCCATGTTGCTGATGGTAGCAAGTTGAGCTCGAGAACATGATGCCACGTACATAATTATGTGAAGGTGCAGTATATGTATGTATTTTGTTTCCTACTTGATGTAGAGTATATTGGTGATGCTTGCATGCTTGTAGAGGGGTGCCCATGGTTGCTCAGTTTATAGGTGTGGTAGGAATATGGGTGGGCCCAAGCCATGTATACCTCTGGCTACGATGATGATCTATGAGAGACATCGTTATATGGGGTGTGTCCTGTGTGTGCCTACTCCACAAGGAACATTGTCATGCAACATACGACAAGAGTGTGCTTACTCCACTTGGTGTATGGTCATGTCGAGTGGGTTGGCATACTTATTCTGTACCATCCGATGCAGGGGTGTTGTTGAGGTGAGCCCCCTATGCCATGTGGGTAGTGTTTCCTTGGCCCAATCACATGAAAGGCTATTGCGATAGCTGGATGTTGTTCCCTCCTTCCTCGTGAGGTGACTAGATATAGTCACATAGTGATGTGATGTGCAATTTATGGTGAATTTCTTCTATCTTCAATTGTGTAGACCAACAAATTTTCTATATTAGTTTAGCCAAGACTTATGAAATTTATCTTGGATTCTTCTTATCTTATTGTTGAGATTGATAATTTTATTTGATTTTAATATTATTGTTGAGCTTTTATGGCTAAACTATCTCCTTTTGTAATGTTGGTCTTGTCTTGTGTTGTGATTCCTCACTAAAGACGCATGAGGTAGACTTGGTGAGTGTATATGAGGAAGTAGATGCAGGGAACCTTTGAGGATGGGGTTATGTGAGGCTGATATGCAACTAGTATCCAGTACCTTCCTATGTGTGGTGTATGTTCCTTGGAGGCTAACCACCTTACACAAACAAGGGATATGACACGTGGACTTGTATGGAGGGTCTTCATGACAAAGGCCCAAGACACCATCAAGTCACTATGTGAGGTATTGATTATGGATTTTGGATATAGAAGAGACTGGTATTGTATCTCGGAGTGAGAGTTTGTCCAGAGAGGCATATCCACTCCTAATCCTTGTGATGTGGACTAATATGATTGTTTATGAGGCACATTTGGATATGCTCAATGTTTTATATTAGATCAAAATATATCATTGTGTTGGATGCAAGTAAAAATTTGATTTACGTGTATTGAAAGAGAAGGAATTCCTAACATCTTGATATATTTTAAGGAAAATTGAGTGGTTCAAGATAGTTACCTTGGTTCTTACTTTCTAAGTAAAGGGAAAATTCTATTCATATTGATATTTGACCAAGTTGAAGTTATCCTTGTTAGTGATAGTAAAATTGATTGGAATATATATTTCATGTTTTTTTGTTTTGTTTTGTGCGTAGATTTAAAGATTAGTTAAGAATGGGATATCAATTAAAATGTGTGTAGGAGATAATGTCTAATGTATTTCCATTCCTAACTTGATGACTTCTAGGAGTAAGTCTCATCTTAGGGGGGGAGGATGTAACACCCTCTCCGATGATTATACTTGGACTATTTGATTTGGACATTTTACATTACATTGATTAGAGCTATGTATTCACTTTTATGTTATGATGATATGCTTATCGGATACTTAGATATACTCAGCTATGATTATTGTTTATTAAATTGGAAATCATTCATCTTGTATATACTTATGAAGATTTAAAGAGCTAACCCAAGGATTTGGAAGCTAACCATTATATATATATGTGATGCATCATGCTTAATGTATATGTGATTGATGTTTTTTCATGACTCAGGATGAAGTCGTAGTTACTCACTTAGTTGAGGTCCACACGATGTATCGATCCTAGTCATCTATTTGCAAATGTCTTATTGTATATATATATATGCACATGTATCTCTTCTCAGTGATGCAAGCTTGCAGGTACCAGACATCGTCTCCACTTGGCTTCACAGGTCTGAGCGATCCCTCAAAATCCTCAATCGTTATTATTGCTCGGAGATGGTCCATATTTCACACACAGAAAAACCCTATAGTTTTGATTATTTTGCCTAATCTCTTGGTTTGGTTTTGGGTTGATTTGAGTTCCCTATTTTATATAACCTTTGATGTCGGTCTCATTTATTTAGTTATGAGATATGCAGGATACTGATATTATTTTCTCTCTCTATGTGTTAATCGTATATACCAAGTATGCATATATGGGTCCACACGTATATTCATACTTGTATATATTCATTTATTGATGTGTTTGTAATTATGTTCCTATGAGTGTATTAGTTATAATCATGATTCTATTTATTTTGATGTATAATGTGGCTTTAGATAAATGTAATAAATGAAAAGTGAATAAACAAAAATAATAAATATAATATAAAAGTAAATAAAACTAATTACCTACTCCTATATTTACTCCTACTTTATAGACTCTCTCTCTCTCTCTCTTGTATATTTTGTTAGTATAGAGGGTGGGAGTGGAACTTGAGACCTCTAGTTTGTAAGGGGTCCCAAGTTTCCATTGGGTTAATGAGTTCCTTGAGAAGTATACTCATATATATTTTATTTATATAAGAGTTAGTTGCTATTAATTATAAAAATAATAATAATAATGAAACTATGTTATTTTAATGGATGGTAAATATGGTTGGTAAATTCTATTACCTTAGTTAAGTAACTTAGTAAATTTATTCTTAAAATTAAATTATCTATTGTCTTCCTTGAATTAGGGGACATAAATCTAAAAATATTATTAATACTATTTATCCCTTCACGGGAATAGATCCACTAATTATATTTATCCTAAACTATTAACTAATAGATAGTTGGGATAGTTGCATTGGTTGATTTTCATGTGCAACTACTCCCTCCAATCTATTTACAGGAGAGATTCCTGTGTGAGAGGGGAGGGAGATAGGAAATTGGATTTGTGGAGAGGCCATATTTTTTGGATAGAATAAGAAAGCTATAGTTTTGAGAAGAGAGAATTTATTATTCTCTGGGAGGATCATGAATTAGATTGCCTCCTGAAGAGGCTGGAGTTTGTTTACAGAAGGAGGAGTCTGAAGAAGTGATTGAGTTGGGCTAAGACCACTTGGATCTTCGTCTCCCCAACAATTTTTGCTTCGTAAGATTCTAGGTAGGATCTATCCTGGAGATGATCCTTCTATTTGTTTACTTGTCTGCATTGCTATTGTTGTCTTCTATGTGTTTTCTATCTAAAGGAGGAATTATGCTACTATACTATGTGAGAAAAGATTTATATGTTGATTTTGATAATTTAATAATTTGTCTCGAAGTCTTATTTTTAATTTGTGTAATATAATAATCTAACTTTATTGAGCACTATTTCTTTATGTTTTAGATATTGTAATAAATTACCTTTCGGATTAAATGAGTTTTGTTACAGAAAAATCTGCTCACACTTGGTTATGATATTCTAAAAATTAATTCCAGATTTATCTTCTTCACATTCTCCCCTTTCTGAAACATATTTATATTTTTAATTTGGTTAACTTATGTGAAAGTTATAGTTATTTTAAGTTAGTGTTATTTTATTGAAATATATAAACAGCTAGATATTTATCTAGTATAGTTGCAAATGTAGTTGTCCATAAATTTTTTTTCTAAATTTAACAATTACCACAAATTTTAACAGAGTATGAATATTTAGAAACATGGTTATTTTATTTAATATAAATTAACACTAGATGAAAATAAATATTATCTTTTGGATAATATTATGGTTATAAAAAGGATTATAAAGAAAGTTATAGATTTAGTTTGATTTGATAAATTTTATTAAAATAAAAATTATTGTGTCTCTTCCTATTTAAAATCTTTAACTTGTTATGTACCTAAATAATTTTATGATTGTCATTTAGTTAAAATTATATTAAATTGAAAATTTCTTTAGAGTATTGGTTGGTTATAAATAAATAGTTAGAAAAGATAATTTTTATTTTGAGTATGATTTAATATTAATTATATTTAAAAAAATAAAATTAATTAAGTTCTAGATCAATATTGTTTAAGAAATCTAAAGATTACTTGAAAATGAATAAATGACACATTAAATAGACTTTGATAAAACCTTAATCATTACCTAGAATCTTATTCAAGTGTCATGCAATTCTAGAGGGTGCAATGGTGTATTAGTGTGAATAGTTAGTTAAATACCAAACTTTTGTAGAGGTAAATTTTATTGAAGTTGATTATCAAGATCTCTATAAGAATTAATAATAAGTACATTTTATATTATTAAGATTAGAATTAATTATAAAATATCCAATTAAGGATACTTAAGTTTAATGGAAATGATGTATTACATGTGTTGAGTTTAGAAGATGAAGATGGTGCCTCATGGTAATTATAATACTACACTATATGCTTGAGTGATGTTACATGCTCATGTATATTTGTACCTCTAATTGAAATATACATAATTAGTAGTTGTTACAAGTTTGAATGGACAATTATATGTTTGTCATTCCTTCTTGTAGATACCTATGGTTATGGTTGTGCACTTGTAGACATGTCCTTGGTTCTCTTATTCATTCTTAGTCTAATTGTAGATAACTTGTTATTCATTTGATTTCAAATCATCATAACTAGGTCGATCATTGGGAATAGAAGAGGTATTGGGCGTATGTCATGTGTTTATGGGATTTTACATGTGCTTAGGGATTGTGATGTTTATAATGATTATCTAATTTAATGATGTTAATTATGATGATGATTTTAATGTACCAAGTTATGATTATCCTAAGATTTAGTTGTATTTCATTCCTATGTTTTCTTGGAAGGCACTTTAGTAAATACTATAATTAAACAGGTTTCATGAATACTATATTAGAGTGAGTTAAACTCTATTTTTGAGTTATGGAATTAGTTATCAATTTTAAGTTTAGGACTTAGTCCCCGTTCCACCTAAGTGGGTGGCAGCCAAAGGGAAAAGTGTCTGGGGAACAAGACCCTAGAAAGGGTTGCGCACCCACTTTCTTGATTTTATAAATAGATAGTCTAGAATGGGGAGAGTCGAACTACGAAGTCTCTGAGCGTGAACGTAGGCAAGGCCATCGATGATGAGCCCCCAAGGCCTAGGTCCAATCCCTTAGGGTTTTTCTTTAAGTTTCTAATGCAATGATTTCACTTCTTCTTAATAATGATTCTCATAGCTAAGCTATCAATAAATAATTTATTTATGATGGAATTTTATCTAATGTTTGCATCTAGATGTTTAGACATGTGTGCAGTTACAGGTGTTGGACATGGTGGTCATCATGTAAAAGAAAGTTAGCGATATTCAGGTATGCAAGAATATTAATTTGTTAATTGAGAAGGACAAGTAGTATGATCTCTTTATTCTCTTGACTTCTAGTAACATTAAATAAATCAAATTAGATTATGTTCTACTACTTTATTGGAAAAAAATTGTATAGTGTGTATGACTTAACGCGTATAATGTCCATGAGCCAAGGGTTCCTTGGTGGGGCATTACATTACATTTTTGTGTTTTTAATTTGGATGCAATAACATAGCTCAAATAGTCAATTTATAAAAACTGGTTTGTTTTGGTAAAATGGGTCTCTAGGGCACAAATTAAGGGATATTTATGAAATTTTTACATTTTTTTGAAATCTCTCAGATTTTTAATAGGGGTCTCTTTTTTGCATTTCTATTTTTGGGGCTGAAATTATAGAAAAAAAATCAGATCTTATTGACTAGGTCAAAAGTAAAAAAATAAAAATTATAATGATCTTGCACTTTATTTGCACATAGTTCAATGCATGATTGAGATTTCTTGAAAGTACTTGATATTTATTATCTCCTAAAAAGTGTTTTTCAGGGTTATTGATTTCAGTTGGATATTTTTGTGCCCTAACTTGTGGTTTTGTAGGATTTTCTTGTCAAAAGAATTGCATTGCTAAGACTAATAACAATTAAGATTTTGGAAAATTACGTTGAAGGTATGTACCTAGATCTTGACACTTTTATTAGATCTTGTGTGTCTTTTCTATCATTGGGTCATTTTTCATAGGCACATAGTTTAAGTATTTGTCTTTTGGTAAATGAACATGTGCTTAATGTGCTTGGGAGACACTATGGAGTAGGAGACTATGCTCTTTTCCTTTTGGAAAATAAAAAATCTAGATCTCCATTAGCTATCCATTTTACTTTCTTGCATTTACCTTTAGAGGGCTTGCCAAGAGAGAAATCTTATGGGAATGACCCAAGTGGGGAACAAGAGAACCCAACTACTCCATCCCACTATAATCAAAAGATTCCTTCAATACAAAGAGAGGGGAGGCTTGGCTATTTTTTATTCCTAATGCTTCTTCACGTGTAGGGCCTAGTTGCCTCAATCTTGCTAAGCAAGACTACACTTGATAGGGTGCTTGTAGGGCCATCAATGGTCTCAATCTTGTTTACTAGAAGGGCAATACGTTCATCTAGTATAGGGCTGAGAAGTCTAAATCTTGCTTGTGAGACTATACTTTTTGGATGCTTGTAGGGCTATAGGTCTTTATTTCGCTTGCAAAACTACAGGGGGTAGTTATGAACAGATTTTACTAAAAAGCTTAAGTTAGAGGCTACCCTTTTGACCCAAAGTATCATAATATTTGTGTAAGGACCGATCCAAGTAGTTTCCCAGATCACCTCAAGATTACTCACCATTTGTATTCCTTTAGGATACCAAGTTGTGGGCAATGGTTTTGATACTAGCCTTGACCATAGGTAGTTCTTGCTTGATTTGTTTTTGATTTGTGCTAGACCCGTGGAAATATTTGTGAATATACACTTGACGCTATTGGAATATTGCAACCTATCTTTAGACTTCACAATTGCTTGTATCATGCAAGTTTGCTTTGTCCCTTGTTTGATTTTTTGAAGACTACTCTATGTGTCACATTTTCTTTAAAAACTCGATCTTGAAATTCAAACTTATTGTCAAAATTCAAATTTGTTGTCAAATTTGGAAATCGTTGTCTTAATATGACCTATAGTAGTGAGAAATATTGTACAAAATTCTAGAATATCATCTCTGCTTAAGAGAAATATCATCTAATATGAGTTGGCTTTCTCTAAATTTTCTCTTAGCTATCTTAGGAAGCCTATACTTGACTTTTTCTGGTCTCTTGGTCTGAAACTCACACATTAGGAATTGCCTTTAGCTAATGAAGATCACTTGTATCTCTTGACTACACTCTTGGTTAGTGAATGTGATGCAGGAGCATCTTGGGTCCTTTGAAATCTTGTATCACCAAAAATATGTTTGTTTTTTCCTGTGTTGCTCAGTTCCTTCTTTAACTGAGTTGGTTCAGTGTTGCTCAGTTTCCTTTGTTCACCAGTGTTGATCAGTTATTTCCATGGCACTCGGTGATGCTTGTCTAGTGCTCGGTTATCTTTTCTAACTAAGTTGTTTGTTTTGGATTTCTGTTGAGGTTGTCTCTTTCATTTATTATTGGTCATAGATTTAGTGTTGGTACCTATCATTGGGAAGTGTGTGGACCTAGACCTAGTCATTCCTTCTGTTGATGGTGGATCTGAATGCCAAATTGTTTAGTAGCCTCTTGTATAAATGTAGTTGTTTGGTTAGAGTTTAGGAGGTAGTTTTTGGGAGTCAATTCAGTTAGAAGTTAGAAGATAGAAGATTAGAGATTGTGGGTAGATCCTCACATGTTGGAGGACTATTGTACTTGATTGTAATATCTGGCCTAAACTAGGAAGGCCCTACAGACCAGCATGTATGAACCAATTGAAGATAATATATGAAAGTTTCTGCATTCTCTCTCTCACTTTTGTGTGTTGTTTCTTCTGTGTGTGATCTCTGCAAGGGTGGATCTAGTTAGGGTGTGCCTTTGGTCTCTCTCCCTATCACTTCTTGCATCAAGTGGTATCAGAGAGAGGTTAGATCTAGATCTAGGTTTGCAAATCTAGGTTTGAGGGTTCCTTCTTGGTAAGCCCTAGTTGAATTGTTGTGGGGTAACAAATTGTGATCTGGCCTACAATTGCAAAGGGTTTTCAAGATGGTTTGTGGGAGGTGAGATGGGGATCTAGGATTGGCAGACATGTTGAGACAACTTGTTGCTAGATTAGAAGCTGTTGAAACAGCCCAGAGAAGAGGAAGACATCTTGAAGATGTTAGTGATGATGAAATTGAGGAAGAACAAGGTGATATAGAACCTGCACTTGCGATGGATCAAGGTGAGTAAAGATTGTTGAAGGCTTTAACAAATCTGAATTCTACACCACACTTTAATCCTCCTGAGTATAGTGTAAAATTGGATTCTAATGAATTGGTGGATTGGATCACTGAGATGGAGAAGTACTTTGAGTATGAAAATGTACCTGAGGAAAAGAAGGTGAAAATGGCAAGAACAAAGTTGAAAAGTTATGCATCCTTATGGTGGGAACATTTTTAGTTAGACAAAAAAAGGAAAGGCAAAGACAAAATCAAGGTATGGAATAAAATGGTGAGTAAATTGAAAGGAAAGTTCTTACCTTGTGATTATCAAATTAACCTAGTTAGGTGAATGCAAAGTTTGAGGCAGAAAGATAGCTCGGTAAAGGAATATACTAAGGAATTCTATAGATTAGATATCAAATCTGGACATGATGAAGATGATGTGGAAAGAATTTCTAGATACCTGAATGGTTTGAGAGTTTCCATCCAAGAGGAAATCAGTTTGGTTAAATGGAGAACATTGAAGAGGCTTATCAATTTGTATTGAAAGCTAAGGAAAAATTGAACAAGAGACATGAGCAAAGACAAACAAGTAGAGGTGGAAGATTCCCTAGAGGAAGAGGTAGATCTCATGGTGAAAATAGTAGATCTGAACCTAAAAAGACAAATCTGGATAAAGGCAAGACCGAGTGGAAAGGTGAAAGTTCATCTAGAGGCAGAGGCAGTAACTATCAAGGTGGTTATAATAGAGGTGGTTTTCGAGGAACTTGTTACAATTGTGGAGAAGAAGGACATAGATGATTTGAGTGTACACATGCAAGTAAGAAGGTAGGTAGCAATAGAAATGCTTTGGTGCAAGAAGAGTCACTGAATAAACCTAAGAAAGAAAATAACTTGATGGTAAGGAGAGCACTTTGGAGTGAAAGTAATAAGGAAGATCCGGTAAGGAAATATTTCTTCAAGACTAGATGTAGAGATTCTGATAAAGTTTGGAAGGTAATCATTGACAGTGGTAGCTCAGAGAATCTAGCATCTAAGGAAATGGTCACAAAGTTGTAGTTGAAAAGGTTGGAACATCCAAATCCCTATCAGATTTCATGGATCAAAGATGAGCATACACTATTGGTAAGTGAACAATGTTATGTGAATTTGAAAATTGGAAAATACTATGATAAGGTGTTATGTGATATCATGCCTATGGATTGTTGTCATATTTTTTTGGGTAGACCTTGGAAATATGATAGAAATGCTATATATGATGGGAGATTGCATAAATATATTATTTGGGCTGATGGAAGAAGATAGATCTTGTTACCATTGATTGAAGAACCTATTAGTAATGTTTACACATCTGTGAAAGTTTGCTTGATGGAAGGAAGAAAGTTTGTTAAGGATTTGAAAAAGAATGATGTATGTTTTGTTTTGATTCCTAACAAACCGAGTAAGAAAATAGAGGATGGTGTTCCTGAGGAGATTGATAAGTTACTCACCAAATATAGTAAGATCATTTCTGATAATGTACCTGATGGTTTTCCACCGAAGAGAAGCATTGATCATTGCATGGATCTAATCCCCAGAGCTAGTTTACCGAGTAAGGCACCACATCAGTTGACACCTACAGAGAATCAGGAATTGAACTAACGGATTCAAGAATTGTTGCAGAAAGGTTTGATCAAAGAAAGTTTGAGTCCTTGTGTAGTACCTGCTATATTAGCACTGAAGAAGAATGGAGAATGGTGAATGTGTACTGATTCCAAAGAAATCAACAAGATAATAGTGAAATATAGGTTTCCTATACTGAGAATGGATGACATAATGGATAGTTTGACTAGAGCAAAGTATTTTACCAAAATTGATTTGAAAAGTGGGTATCATCATATCAGAATTAGAGAAGGTGATGAATGGAAGACTACTTTCAAGATAAAAGAAGGTTTGTATGAGTGGTTGATTATGCCTTTTGGTTTAACTAATGCACCGAGTACTTTTATGAGGTTGATGAATGAAGTTTTGAAGAAATTCTTGGGTAAGTTTGTGATTGTATACCTAGATGATATTTTGATATTCAATAAGACCAAAGAAGAACATTTGTTTCCTGTTAAACAAGTATTGTAGAGGTTAAAAGAAGAAAAGTTGCTGATAAATCTGAAAAAGTTTTCATTCATGAAAGAGGAGATTGTGTATTTTGGATTTGTGATTTTAGGTGATGGTTTGAAAATGGATCTTGAAAAGGTTGAAGCTATTTTGAATTGGCCTACACTTGAGAATGCTAGTGAGGTAAGATCATTTCATGGTTTGGAATTTTTTTACTGAAAGTTCATTACACTAGTAAATTTTAGCTTTTTATTTGATGAGGATTAGTTAATTTTTAGATGCCAATTGGTCGACCAAATGACCATAACTATTTTCAAAGTTTTTTCTTTGTTTGTATGACAAACTTAATGGTAGTCACAATTGCGATGTATGTTGAGGTTGATTTATCGATGGACCTATCATCGAAGAAAGCACCTCAACCTAGAAGAATTATCGACCATGCCTTTCATCTATGCGATCAATGTTGGTCCAAATTGTGATGTCTTATGGTCGGAATAGTCATTGAGTGTATAGCATTCTCATCGAAATGACAAAGCACTGTTGGTAGAAATGGAGACAAGGATTGGTTGGAATAATCATCGAGTACATAGCATTCTCATCGATAGGATATTCTTTTGACCGTCGAAAAAGTTACTGAAATTTTTTTAAAAAAAAATAAAATTAAATATCTATTACTAATTGTTATCTAATAAAATTTAATTTTTAGTAATTATCTGCATTTAATCTACCAATTACTAATAGTTTTGTACTACACATGCAATGTATTACCATGTGTGATGGTTAACTAGTAATGGGAAAGTTATGATGATGGAAGAAGACAACGTAATGAACTACCAAGCAATAAACTTTAAATTCTTTACAAACAGTCATTTTTTTGCTCGTGAAGACACAGTCTGGTGTTTATATTATTAAACTCTCTAATGCAACATTGATAGGAAAAGCATTCATTGATTGGTATTATAAGTTTTGATCATTCCATGTACTGATTATATTGTTTTGAAGTCTTAAAATCAAAGAATTTTAGTCCTTTTATTGACTGTTCATGTACAATGCTTGCCGTGCAAACAATCTTTGTCTTGAAGAACCAATGAGTTCCTAGGCTCTATCAAATAGTTGGCAAGCAATGATGTATTCAACATTTCTAAAGTGCTTCAAAAGGCTTAAACTCACCAAGACTCTTCACCAATAAACTCCCCATCCCACCATCCACACCCATCCACTCATGTCAAGATCTTGTCCAAAATCATGTCAAAATATCCATTGACCTAAATCAAGATCCTTCCCTCTCACTTCCTTCATTACATAATCACTTTTGGAGTATATTCTAAAGTCCTTGAATCCAAGAAAATGTAAGTCAATAACACCAAATATACCACTACTTCACAAGACTTATAAGTGATATATTTGGTGTTATTGACTTACATTTTCTTGGATTCACAAGATCTTGACATTTAATGAAGAAGACAATGTAATGAACTACCAAGCAATAAAATTTTAATTCTTTACAAACAATCACTTCTCTGCTCGTGAAGACATAGTCTAGTGTTTATATTATTAAACTCTCTATTCAATGCAACATTGATAGGAAAAGCATTCATTGATTGGTATTATAAGTTTTGATCATTCCATGTACTGATTATATTGTTTTGAAGTCTTAAAATCAAAGAATTTTAGTCCTTTTATTGACTATTCCTGTATAGTGATTAGCGTGCAAACAATCTTTGTCTTGAAGAACCAATGATTTCCTAGGCTCTGTCAAATATTTGGCAAGCAATGATGTATTCAATATTTATAAAGTGTTTCAAAAGGCTTAAACTCACCAAGGTGCACACCTTGAAGCAGCAAGAATTCATGTGTAGGCTCCTTTTCTGAGTTTCCCATCGACTCCAGCTCTATATATATTCATCTCATGTATCTCTTTACTAGCTTAATGGAACCTAGCTTTATTTGTATCAAAGAAGATCATTAAATTATGAGTTTGAGCGTAAGCATAAATTCATACATTCAAAAGGGAGAACAGTACCAAAAAAATGGGCTTCTAAATGATCACTGATAGCAAATAAGCATGCATGACATATCATATAATGCTCTCTACCCAACACCATTCTTACAGTAAGATGTCCCAAAAATTAATTTTTAATATCTGTACTATGAATGTATGTTTCAGTTGAAGTTGAGAGAGAACAGATTTTGAATTTAAGGGAAGTTTCCATGAAGTGAATACAATGCCACAAATGACAATTTGTCATATACACTAAAGGAAACTTTATATTTGCAAAGGGGCTTGAAGCATAAAATAGTTCATAATCTTCAGAGCCTAAGGAGAAATGAAAACATTAGAGTCTTTTCTCTTCAAAACATCATTCTATAAGTGAATAGTCAAAGAGCCTAAGGAGAAATCAACAAGATAATATAATCACCACTTTATATAAACACTAGTGAAATCAAGGATAACCAATATAGAGTTATGAAGTTATGATGTATTACAAAGACATGAGGTCCAACATGGCAAAGGATCAAATCAATGGTAAACAAACTAACCAAGTAAAGTGAGAATAGAGACTTCTGAAAGGTTATAGGTTCAAATATGGACAAAGTAATGCTGCATTGATGGATATAGCACATCAAAAGTTACATTTGCATATATTAACTAAGTGAATAGGTTACTAGACACATGTTTTTAGTTCATAGTCATTTGGTACAGCTACAAATGAAATGCATAAAGAAGTGTTATAGCATGAACATGAGATAGTGGTATCTAAACAAAGGTAAGTTTTCAAAACTTGCATTCAAGGTATTGAAGGATACTACATGAACAATCATTAATACCATGAATCTACGTCGTTGGTTTAGTTTGAGCTTCATTTGGTTTCGAGAATAGTTTAATATTATCTACTTAACAAGGCCAACCCCGTGAAGGTGGAAGCTCATTTGGCCCCTCCCCCCCCCCCCAACATCACTCTAAATTCCCCATTAACATCTAATAACATTCATTCATCCATTTTTGAAATATAACATTCAATCATTATAATCACATGATAACATTCATTAACACATAAAATTCATTAACACACAACATTCATGAATAATTCATTAACACATCATTCATCAACATTTACTAGTACAAAATTACATCCATTAAGACAACGTTCTTTCATTAGCAAAAAATGTTAATTACAATCATTTCTTTTTTGGTTTCTTTCTTGTCTTTCTAAGGTAATGGCTAAGCGGAGCATCAATATCCTCATCATTCCCCTCCTCTACTGGTTCTAATGCCAATACATGTCTCTTCCTCATCTATTCAGGAGCAGGAGGCTGTTGCACCAAAGGGGGGTCTGCTGCAATAACAACTACATCATGGATTAAATTCACACCATTTTATATTAGTGTTACAAGTATTTAATTAAGTAAAAGAGCTATAAATCAAAAAAGAAATTTAAAAGTAAAAAACATAGATTTTCTTTACCTGAATGTGCACCATGATCTACATGGTGATCACTTTGACCATCCTCCACTCGTTTAGCATGACATTTTGTATGCTCTAAAATATATATACATAAAAAAGGTTACACCAATTTCAATTTAAGATGTTAAATTGTATTAATAATTATATAATTAATTTTAAATATAAAATGAACACCTCCATCAACACTACGATGC
Source organism: Chamaecyparis obtusa (assembly GCA_027943335.1). NCBI lineage: Eukaryota > Viridiplantae > Streptophyta > Pinopsida > Cupressales > Cupressaceae > Chamaecyparis > Chamaecyparis obtusa. The sequence goes on along the minus strand of BSBK01000272.1, from coordinate 1,568,498 downwards.
ACATCGGAGGCTTCATCATGCAGCATAGGATCTGTGTTATGATTAGGAGGCTGCATTGCAATGTAATGCACATTATTATCAAATAGATTGTTGCTCAAATATTCAATTTCAAATATATTTTATTTGATATATTTACCTGTTCACATGATGCAGGAGACTCTTGGGTTGGGCCAGTGGAAGCTTGGCATAGGCGTTCAGCCATGGCTTGATAGCCTTCCTTGAAGGCAATTTTTTTGTGTTCTGTCGTGGCCTCTAAATTAAATTTTGAGCCCTGCATTTTTTGATTAAACAAAATTATTTGCATTTTATTAATAATTTTTCTCTAGAATTCATTTAATGCTACTTACAAATCATGCTTTAATTTTTTAATATCCACCAGAGCCAAGTTTGTGTTGCCCAATCATCATGATAATAATATGACCCCCCTTTAGCAAGGAAAAATTGCATGCGTTTATTGAATTTTTTTCTAATCTTTTGACCTCTAGTTGATCTCCTTATTTTAGTCGTACTACATGTAGAACTTTCATTTACCATTCCCTCATTTCCCTCATTCGATGTAGGTAGCTATGACAAGTACCTATTTGGTGGGTCCTACAATCCATGAAATGAGATATTTTCATGTCCCCGCTTCAAATAGAATTTTGATAATAATTAAATAATATATTTAGAATAATCAAGTCATGACATGGCCCATACGATTCTTCTTTGTCTATATGTGGGAGATATAAAATGTAAGTTGAAAGTGAAGGAAAGGCACAAAAATAGGAATCATATAAAAGGATAAACAAGAAGAATATAACATGTCAAACTTTCTGTGTCGATTATTCGACACATTATATGATTATATAATATGTCTATTTATAACATACGTGCTCAGTGATAAACAAGAAGAATATGAGAAAATTATGTCTATTTATTGACTTATACCTATTGATCCATGTCATTGTGCGGGATCCTCGCCAAAGGGGTTAAATTTCCTACATATGTTAATCATTTATCTTAAGTTAGCTAAAAATCACATGATACGTATGCTACAAATAACGTAGAAGACAACATGAACAATATGCAAGATTGTAAACATGAACAAATTACCTTTACCTTATATATGGAATGCAAGATCATCAACAGCAGGGGTGATGATGTCTGTAGTCAATTCCGTATTTGCAGAAAGGGTAACAATCAAACCAAATATATACATGTATCAGCAACAATTAATTGAGCATCATAAGAAAAAAATTGGTAATTATTAATCACATATGTTGTAATCATTAGAATTGAACACAATAAATATGTAGTCATTAGAATTGAAATCAATAAATCAATATTAAATATATATATACTAATAAATATAAATATATATAAATAATTAAATCACATACCTTGTACATTTCAATCATGTCATTGATCATCTTCTTCATCCATCTCATCATCAGCATCAACATCATCATCGTGATCTTCTTGATCATCTTGATCATCGTGATCTTCTTGATCATCTTGTTCATCGTGATCTTCTTGATCATCATGATCTTCTTCCATGGGATCATTACCTTCTACTTCTTTATTCACACCTCCACGTTCCCTCATTTGGAAATCCACATTCTCCGAATAACATGAAACCCAGGGTGGTTAACCTATATCAAAATGATGACCTTAAATTAAACATGACCATGATGTCATCATCAAATCATGTCTTATGTATTTTATAAATTATTAAAATACATACCAATGGATGAAATTTGTTTCCCCCTTTAATGTGACCATGCTGCCTACAATGTTTCTTGGCTATTTTGATTAGATATCTTCGATTCTTTAAGCCCTTACAAATTTTGCAAGGATAATAACATTTTCCATCACTTTTTCTTTTAAAGTTAGACCACAATCTAGCAATTGTCTCCCTATTCTATTATGGGTTGATTTCATCAGACATGGTCTTTCTTGAATGGAATGACTCGTTGGTGGAAGAAGGATGATTTTTTTGCAACATGCAGATACAAATCGTCACTGAACAACCATTTTCTCAACTCTAATTTTCTCAACGCAAAGGGACATTTATCATACCATAGAAACCTGATTATTTTTATATGGAATACACCAAGGAGTACCATCAGAAATATTAACCATTTACAATCATGAAAAGAAAACATAAATCAAATAGCTCATTTTTTTATCAGCATGTGTAGTCTCTGTGTATATGAAAAATGAAAGAAATATCAAGCTGAAATAAAATAGTGAATAAAATAGTATTCCACATAGAGTGAATGAAATATACCATCAAAAGAAGGTGACGAAATCCTGTCACGAAGCACAGACATAGGAAATAAAAAAGGGACAAAAGACAAGAAATAATAAAAATCATTACGACTATAGAAAAATCATTAAGACTATAATCACAAAAAGAAACACTCTTTGTCAACAATGTTCAAAAACATTAGGACTATAGAAAAATCATTAAGACTATAGAAAATCAAATTCTAGAAATGGACGTTCTGATGCTTTTCCATTACAACAATTGAACATTCATCATTTGGTATTGTGTATTCCATTTAAGTATGTCAAGCACAAAGTTTCCCATTTAGATTCGACAAACATGCAGATTTGACCAAGCATTACTAGGAACTTGACCCCACAGCAAATGGACTTCTAATATGATTTTCACAATAGTACATGTGTTGCGGGGTAAGCTCCCAATAGTTCTTAGGAAAATATGCATGTTCACAATAGTACATGTGCATATAAGAGTCGATCAGAGAAGGTATATGCACAGGTGACAACCATTTTGTCAACACTAATTTTCTCAACAAAGAGGGACATTTATCATAGCCATATAAACATGATTATTTTAAAATGGAATACACCAAGGAGTACCATTAGAAATATTGACCATTTAAAATCATGAATAGTAAACCTAAATCAAATAGCTCATCTTTTTATCAGTATGTGTAGTCTCTGTGTATATGAAAAATGGATGAAATATGAAGTTGAAATAAAACGGTGAACACAAATTCAAATTCAAGGCCTAATTTATCAAGAGCAACAAACAATGCGGAACCCCATGACAATTAAAAAAGAAACACGCTTTGTCAACAATGTTCAAAATCCTGTCACCAAGCATAGACATAGGAAATCAAAAAGGGACAAGAGACAAAAAATAAGAAAAATCATTAGGACTATAGAAAAATCAAGTTCTAGAAATGGACGGTTTTGATGCTTTTCCATTACAACAATTGAGAATTCATCATTTGGTACTTCTTGGTGTATTCCATTTAAGTATGTCAGGCACAAAGTATTCCATTTACATTTGACAAACATGTAGATTTGACCAAGAATTTATGTAAGGGTCAAGGAACCTAAAACCTTTTAAAATTGCATTAGGATAGTAACCTAAAACCTTTTGAAAGGTTAAAGATGATGCAAGAAAGATTAAAGTGGTCGAAGTTGACAACTAGTGTGTATGGTCGAAGAAGACAATGTAATGAACTACCAAGCAATAAACTTTTAATTCTTTACAAATAGTCACTTCTCTGCCCGTGAAGACACAGTCTGGTGTTTATAGTTTTTTCAAGTATAGCTTACAAACATTAGAAGTCTTATGAAGATTCTTGGTAAGTTTAAGCACCCTTTTGAAGCACTTTAGAAATATTGAATACATCATTGCTTTGTCAAATAGTCTTGGTCTAATAGAACTCCCAACAATTCTTAAACAGAATTTATTTGATATGATGAATTCTTAAACAATTAAGGTTGGAGTAGACATAGTTATCACACATTTTTTTTTGTGGTACAAGGAAGAATTGGCTAGATCAAATCTTCCTTCGTGCTACCAGTCTGCAGAATTAGACCTTTATTAAGAATTCATCATATCAGATAAAGTAATTTTGACCAACATGGGAATATAAGTAAAAAAAAAGTCAAATTTTATACATGTATCCCACCTACCGGCACATTTCATTTTGGCATAGTCCGTGAGAAAATGAGTGTTGAAGGAGGTGGTATAAGGAGGGAAGTTGCACTAGGTTGACACCGCGTGCCTATATGCAAGTAAGTTCAAACTAGTGGTTGAATATCACGGAAGTGCAAACCGATGAGCAATAAAATCTTCATTTTAAATCTTAACTAATAGATTAAGCATATTATTACTATGCTTAATGTTCCATTTAAATGCATTTAACACAAAAAAACAAAATTACAAAACTGAACCAATGGCATGTTTACAACAAAGGTCTAGTAGAACTCCCAACAATTGTTAAACATACTTTATTTGATATGATGAATTCTTAAACATAATCAGATAAAGTATGTTTAAGAATTTTTGGGACTAGTCCTTTGGTGTCTATTAAACAGAAAAGAATTTTCAGCATATTATTATCATTCTATTTCTTTGTTGTAAACATGCCATTGGTTCAGTTTTGTAATTTATTTTTGTGTTAAATGCATTTAAAATAATTTTGTGTTAAACTCACCAAGACTCTTCATAAGACTTCTAAGTGATATATTTGGTGTTATTGACTTACATTTGCTTGGATTCAAGGACTTTAGAATATACTCCAAAAGTGATTATGTAACGAAGGAAGTGAGAGGGAAGGATCTTGATTTAGGTCAATGGATATTTCAACATGATTTTGGACAAGATCTTGTCATGAGTGGATGGGTTTGGATGGTGGGATGGGGGGTGTATTGGTCAATGTGATCTGCTCATGAAGACACAGTCTGGTGTTTATATTATTAAACTCTCTATTCAATGCAACATTGATAGGAAAAACATTCATTGATTGGTATTAAAAGTTTTGATCATTCCATGTACTGATTATATTGTTTTGAAGTCTTAAAATCAAAGAATTTCAGTCCTTTTATTGATTGTTCCTATACAATGCTTGGCATACAAACAATCTTTGTCTTGAAGAACCAATGATTTCCTAGGCTCTGTCAAATAGTTGGAAAGCAATGATGTATTCAATATTTCTAAAATGCTTCAAAAGGCTTAAAATCACCAAAACTCTTCACCAATACACCCCCTATCCCACCATCCACACCCATCCACTCATGTCGAGATCTTGTCCAAAATCATGTTGAAATATCCATTGACCTAAATCAAGGTCCTTCCCTTTCACTTCCTTCGTTACATAATCACTTTGGAGTATATTCTAAAGTCCTTGAATCCAAGAAAATGTAAGTCAATGATGCCAAATATATCACTACTTCACAAGACTTCTAAGTGATATATTTGGTGTTATTGACTTACATTTTCTTGGATTCACAAGATCTTGACATTTAATGAAGAAGACAATGTAATGAACTACCAAGCAATAAACTTTTAATTCTTTACAAATAGTCACTTCTCTTCTTGTGAAGACACAGTCTGGTGTTTATATTATTAAACTCTCTATTCAATGCAACATTGATAGGAAAAGCATTCATTGATTGGTATTATAAGTTTTTATCCTTCCATGTACTGATTATTTTGTTTTGAAGTCTTAAAATCAAATAATTTCAGTCCTTTTATTGACTATTCTTGTACAGTGCTTGGCGTGCAAACAATCTTTATCTTGAAGAACCAATGATTTCCTAGGCTCTGTCAAATAGTTGGCAAGCAATGATGTATTCAATATTTCTAAAGTGCTTCAAAAGGCTTAAACTCACCAAAACTCTTCACCAATACACCCCCCATCCCACCATCCACACCCATCCACTCATGTCAAGATCTTGTCCAAAATCATGTTGAAATATCCATTGACCTAAATCAAGATCCTTCCCTCTCACTTCATTACATAATCACTTTTGGAGTATATTCTAAAGTCCTTGAATCCAAGAAAATGTAAGTCAATAACACCAAATATATCACTACTTCACAAGACTTCTAAGTGATATATTTGGTGTTATTTACTTACATTTGCTTGGATTCAAAAGATCTTGACATTTAATGAAGAAGACAATGTAATGAACTACCAAGCAATAATCTTTTGATTCTTTACAAACAGTCTCTTCTCTACTCGTGAAGACACAGTCTGGTGTTTATATTATTAAACTCTCTATTCAATGCAACATTGATAGGAAAAGCATTCATTGATTAGTATTATAAGTTTTGATCATTCCATGTACTGATTATATTATTTTGAAGTCTTAAAATCAAAGAATTTTAGTCCTTTTATTGACTGTTCTTGCACAGTGCTTGGCGTGCAAACAATCTTTGTCTGGAAGAACCAATGATTTCCTAGGCTCTATCAAATAGTTGGCAAGCAATGATGTATTCAACATTTCTAAAGTGCTTCAAAATGCTTAAACTCACCAAGACTCTTCACAAGACTTCTAAGAGATATATTTGGTGTTATTGACTTACATTTTCTTGGATTCAAGGACTTTAGAATATTGACTTACATGGGGGGTGTATTGGTGCAGGGAACCTAGGCCATTTAGACCATCCTTGCAAACATTTTGGGGATTTTTTTTTCCATGTTCAGGACATGATTTTCTGTCAGGGACTGAGAGCACATCATTATTTTATGTCTGCAACTAAGGGCACACAATTAACAGAGGTTTTATTCTAAATTATTAATAGTTCACAGTTAAACAAAGTGAAGAAGGGTACACAATTGTACATAATTAATGTAATACCCCAAAAATGGGCTATGAGTTCATTGACCTCCTACATCATCAAATTGAACGAAATTGACATCAAAGTCCTAACCTAAGGCACATCTAAAATTTGAAACATAATTGATTTCATTCTAATTCTGCATCGGGGAATATTCCTATTTATTTTAATTATCTTTAATTTAATGATTATTTGGCGATAAATCTTATTTATCCTAAAATTTGATTAATTGAATACTCTGAATATTTAATTAATTAAGTTTAATTTTTCCACTTAATTATTTAATTAAATTTAATTCTATTTATTCTTAATTATATTATTTAATTTTGACAATTAATCAAAATTGCTAAAAATAATCAGTTGAATTCTCATTTAATTGATTAAATCTAAATTGTCAATATTTAATAATATAGTTTTGAATAAAGTTTGATTAAATAATTGATTAACCCATAAATCAGTTATTCTTAAATTTAAAAATTAGTTAAGTTGGAGATAAATCACTTTTATTTTTAAATTAATTCATAAATATTATGCACATTCAAAGAGCAGTTAAACTTTGAATCAGAAAATCAAAACCAGTTGTTATATTTTAGAACTCAACATCTATTTTAAATTTAAAGTTGATCTAAACTTCTGATTTAAGTCAAAAAGTTGTCTTTGCATGATTTTACATGATTTTGTGAGTTAATTAATTCTGATTTCCCTTTAACTCAAAAATCAACCTGAGTTCATCAAGACTGATTTATGGCTTTTCTCCATACATCCTCAAGCCGTAGATTTCTATAAAATCAAGGCTCAACTCTTCAATCTGAGATCCACAATCTCTCAAATTTGCGTAATTACTTTGGCAAATTGACATCTGAAGAATCAAGCTTTTGCGATAGGCAACTTTGTGAGATCAATTCATAGCATAGCATTCATTTTTCATACCAGTTCATAGCATCTTAGATTAATCTGCATATCATTTCAATTTAACTCTAGATTAGTTTCATATCAATTTTTTCATATTATTGCATAGAAAACAAAAAAATATAGATTAATTTGCATACAATTCCACCTTCATCTTTTTGTATTCAAATCCTTCGTTTAGGTGTTGCATTGTCATTGATCTCAATTTCAATATGAGAACATCATACTCGCACGTACTAGAAGGCAGTAAATTACTTGGTTAGCTTAGTTTCAATTACTTGCAGATTTTGATTTTGCTAACCTCTAATGTTTTACTAAAGTCTTGTGTCCACGACTAGGTACAATTTTCACACACACATTTCTGGCACCCACTGTGGGGCCCTGAAAGAGGTTTCCATTTCTATTCTAACAATTTCTATCAATTTTCTATCATTTTCTAGCTAAAACTACAATTTTTATTCTCTGTCCGTACATTTTTCATACGAGTTTTGTCAAAAATTCATACCAGGACCCCCCGACTATCGTACAACAGTTGAGTTTTTTAAGGCTCATATTAGAACTTACACATTGTTGTTTGGGAGCTCAATTTTTGTGTGGGAAGACACCCACTATCATACAAGTTTCCAAATTGTTGTACAGGAGGTAACGTATTGTCGTACGAGTTTTTCCATCATAATTCAATTGTCATTTCAAAATTTTAGGTAGTTTTCTAGATTTAGTTTTTATATTTGGACTAACAGCTAACCCTAACAATTGAGATCTTCTATTTCTGAGTGGTATTTGCTGATTCTGATTGGAAAAGTGCAATGAAATCACTAAATAGGTAAAAATCTACTAAGCACATTGTGAGGAATTTAGGTATTTTGTTCAATCTGATAACACTTTGATTTGGATATAAAATGAACTCTCATGTGTCAAGCTTGTGTGCCTTTCTGGCTTTCATAATTCACACTTCAGTTTTGGGCTATAAAAATGAATATAGATTGCTTTCTACATATCTGTTACACATAGTAAATAGGCCCTATGAACACTATTTATGGATGATCTTGAGAGAGTGGGCTTCTTTCACTCGTTCATGCATGTGAAGCTGTTCTTGATGAAGGATCTCCTTGTAGGTAGGGAGGTTACTAAGGTTGTCTCATGTTCCCTTGCTTTGGTCCTCAGCTTTTGATCGATATGTTCTTTCTCTGGGGAGGGTGATAGACATAGTTGTTGACATCACAGATCTTGGTGAGATAAATTTTAGTGTTAGCATGTCAGATTAATTTGTTTGCTGTGATTGGGTAAAAGTGATAAGGCTAGAGGATTATGCTCTACTTCCTTTTTGGATAGTATTAGAAACTCAAATCCTTGGATTTGGACCAAGTCTCCATGTGGTATCTTTTGTGAGTCAACTTTAGAGAGGGTTAACCATAGTGGACATTCCCTTTATTGGATCAACCACATAGATGGAACCTCAAGTGGTAATAGCCATTTCCACCATGGTAGCAACAACCGCTATACAAATGTCCTTGTCAAGGAAATCTTCACTAGTGTGGTCTCTTGTTGGGCTATCAGATCTCCCTAGTAGCTCCTGATTGATTAAATTCTTGGACTGTATCAAAACCCCGATGTGCCTGGATTGGAGTTCACCCTCTTGAGATCATAAAATTTGTAGAGCCAAACCATTACTACAAACCTTAGCGAGGCCAATTTTTCATTTTCTAGGACTATGTGCATTGTTAAAAAACTTTTGAGAACATACACAAGTAGCACTCCTAGGGATTAGCAAAAGAATTCATTTGATTGTTCATGCGTAGGGTTTCTTTGTCCCCTGTTCATTGTTTTAAGATGTGCTTGAAATCACTTGCTTGTTGTTCTACGTGCTTGTTTATACACTTGGTTATTGAAAATGAACAATCCCAAAACAAACTTCAAAACTAGACAGAAAACCTTGCAAACACATTGATTTTGAAAACCTAAAAAAAATTACAAAATCTAAAGCGAAAATCCTTTCTAGAGTTAAAAGTCATCCCACAGTCTCAAAAAGTCATACGAGTTTTGCCAAAAGTCATTTCAGAACCCCCGACCCCCGAATTGTTGTATAGGAGCCTATACATTTTCATACGAGCTTTGTCAGAAAAAGTCAAGAAAATCAAACCCTGGCATCAACTATCGTATGAGTTTTGTCAACTGTCATGCCAGAGCTTACCCAGACTCGTATGAGCCTGGAGAAACTCATTTCAAAATTTTCAAACAGTTGGTAGAAACTTGTCAAATTTGTCAAGAATCCAATTTTTGTAGCCTATCTCTAGATTCTATCAGAAAATTCATTGTGTCAAAAACAGAGCTGAAACCAGAAGAAATCTGACCCATTTGCCTAAAAGTGGTCTTTTGTGTTTGATCCAACCCTCTGATCTATCGATTTGAATCATTTTCATCTTGTCAAAATCTTCATCTTCAATTCAATCTTCATCAAAATGGCTGTGTTGTGAGCTTGTGTCTGCCACTTTTTGGGTGTCTACCCATACTACTAGGGCACAATATCCTTCATTTATGTCCAATCTATCTTCAATCAACCCAATCTTGACAAGGTTGAGTCATTCGATCTTCTTGAGTCAGATTATTCTTCATTTGTCTTCATCTTGCTCTCTTGCTTCACCTAAGGTTAATGGTGGAAACTAGAGCTTCATCGCAAAGAAAAGAAAGAGAATAACCCAAACCCTCTTCTGTAATGTCTTTTGTGATTTCTCAAACAATTCATCAACCTTACGATACAACTAAATTTTGAGAAGACTCTCTTGGAAATCTTTTCTTGAAAGGTGGTTACGTCACTCCACTCGTATCTATTCATGGAAGCTATCAAATGACCTCGCATCAATCAATCCCCGGTAGCACTCACAACAACACAATGTCTCAAGGAGGTGAGTCCCAAGGACATCAATCTCAACATGGTGTAGATCAAGAACCCACACCCTCTGAAATCATCCAATATCAAAACAATGATAACTTCAAGAGATTGATGAGGCATTTCTTGAAAGAAGACAGAGATGCATACTTTCTAGAGTTAGCTCGACAGGGAGCTAAACTTCCTCCAAACTTCAATGTTGAAGACATCATCACAAAAGAGGAAGAAACTCCAATCACAGCTATGATGAAATAGATGCATGCCATGCAAGTCAAACTTAACAAACTTGAAAAAGAGAAGGAACCTGAAGAGTTCTCCATAGAGTCTCTATGTCCTTTTACATTTGATAAAGACTTGTACATGCCACCATTCCCTAAGAGAGTGGAAATGCCTAAGTATAAAAAATATGATGGAAACTCTGATCGTCAAGATCATGTCAGATAATTTTGTACTCAATCCATGGAGTTCATGCATGAACCAACATACTTAATGTGTCTTTTCCCATGATCTTTGGGAGGAGCAGCCATTCATTGGTTCTCAAGAATGCCTCCAACCATAAAAACTTTTGAGGAGTTAATCAAATTATTCTATCAATAATACTCCTATAATATCAAACATTCGGTCATTATGATCTGTTGGAAATATAGATGCAGTAACTGAGAGGGGGTGTGAATCAGTTAACCACAAAAATATTACCACTGATCCCTTAAATATCTTAACAAATTATTTACTGTGCCACTCGGTAAATATACAGAGAAATGCTGAAAACTTGATCCTTGAAGTGTGTAATAATTAAACTATTTTTAAGCATTCACCACTGATTAACTTACATGAATAAAGAAAATAACATGAACACAAGAGACACCAGATTTATCATGGAAACCCAATATGGGAAAAACCACCAATGTAACTAGTTACTATTTTTCACTCTTCTGAAGTGATGCCTGGTTAGAAGCCAACCTGGTAAAAGGTTACAAAACACACTGTTAGGTGTGACCTTGTTAGAGGATTTAATCACCCTGCTAGGAGTGGCCTTGTAAGAGGTCTTGAAACAATTCAATAGAACTGTTACCTTGTTAGAGGATTTACAAAATGGTTGTTAAACCAACTCGGTTAAGAGATTTTGATATCACTGCTACAATTGCTAGACAGTAACAATGAAATGACCTACAACTGAATTGTTGAATATAGATCTCTGTTCTATTTCACTAGATCCTTACTGATTAATTAAATCTTTACTGCTCCTCAAGGATATCTGACCATCCTTCAAAATTCGCACACACCTTTCTTCAAAATGATTTCTGCATGTTGTATATCTTTTATTCACCACTTGACCTTCTATATATATATGCTATTTCATAATCATTTAGATTTTCAAGTCGGCACTAATAATTATTATAACAGTCGGCTGGGATAAACAAACTGTAATAACAAAATTCTTTGAAAGGGCCGACCTTGCTTGGTAAACATTAATCTTGAAAAGATTTCCTTCGGTGACCAAGAGAACTCAATAACCACAATGAATTCTGTAACATCCTTTGGAGACCGAGAGAGCTCGGTAACCACTAATTTTCCTTTGATAACCGAGGAGGCTCGGTTAACACTATTACCCTGTCATGTTTCCTTTAGACACCCAAGAGAACTCGATAGACACTAAAAACTACCTAGTTGACTGACTGAGCTCGGTAGATACTGAGAACCGCTTAGCTGACCGACTGAACTTGGTAGATACTGAGAACTACTTAGCTGACCAACTGAACTCGGTAGATACTGAGAACGATAATTGATATGACATTTGTGTGACATCAAAGACAACACATAGCTAATCCAACAATGTCCTTCAGACAATTGTATCCAACAATGATCGACATCTGTAATCTGAAACAATATCTAGGAGAACCATTCCTGACTTTCTTCAAACGATGGAGGAAGAAATTTTCTTTACATGCTAGACCCATTCTAGAAATAGAGAAGCTAGAAATTTTCATCAACAATCTTGTTCTAGAAATCAACTACCATTTAAAAATGCAAGACCATTCATCCTTTGATAAAATGGTAGACAATGCCATCAAAATTGAGAAAGTCCTTGTGAAAAAGGGGGGCATATCCCTCCAAAAAGAGAAGTATGAATCTGGATCTACTTCCAAAGACAAGAACAAAAACTGGAACAAGAATAAAGGCATTGTCACAGATGGCATTGTTGATACTATCCATGCCCCATCTAAGGCACCCGCTTTCAATCTCACCATTGGTACCCAAGCCATTAAAGATTCCAAGATGAAAGAAACAGAATCTAACAAGAAGCCATCTGACTATAAACCTTGGGCTACAAATCCTAAACAAAGGTTTACTCCTCTTGGAGAATCTTTGGAATCCGCAATGAAAACTCGGTTAGCCAACAAAATCCTCACATTGCCTAAGATCTAAACATTTGATCCTAAACCTAAGCCAAAATGGTGGAGGGATATCGATTTCTATGATTTCCATCATAATAAGGGTCATAAAACCAATAACTACATGTGCTTGAAGCATCTCATACAAGACAAAATTGATAATGGAGAAATTATAATTAACAATCATAAAAGCAATGATTGTCATACAACATTCATAGAACCATTTTTGAAACATGGTCAAGGATATTCATCTTCTCAATCTAATATGGGTGCTAAAGTCAATTATGCCTACTCTAGAAACAATGTTGTCATAAACATGGTAGAACCTTTCTTATCTAAACATTGCAATGTTATCACCATTGTGCAAAAAGATAGAGCTAATCAATCATCAAATGTAGTTACTTGATCACAAGCTTAGGACCATTTGCAAGGACAAAATTCAGATTCATCCAATGTCCCCAAGATGCCTTCTAATCTTTCATTTTCTTCTAAATAGAGGGCTGCCTCAAAATAAAATCCTAAATATATGAGGCCTACATCATACAACATAGTCCAACAACTCTAGCATACCAATGCTAAAATCTCCATGTTTGAGTTGCTTCAGATATCTCCTACTCATAGAGCCATTTTGGACAAAGCTCTGCTTGGATCCAATGTTCCTGACAACCTTGATTTAGATAGATTCCAGACTATGGTTGGTCATCTAACATCTCCCCAATATATATCCTTTTCAGAGGAAGATGATAACTCATTGAGTCATCTACACAACCAGCCCTTGCACATTGAAGTCTTGATCCAAAATCCTCATGTCAAATGCATGTTAATAGATGGAGGTGTTGGTCTCAATATTTGTTCTTATAACTTGATCACACAACTAGGCTTATCAGAAGCTACCATTAATCCCAAAAAGAAGATAACTATAAAGGTATATGATGAACAAGAAAGGTCTTCCAAAGGCACGATTGTTTTTCCTATCAAAATAGGTCTAGTTATCAGAGATATCACATGTCAAGTTCTCAATCTACCTTTGGCTTACAACATTCTCCTAGGGAGACCCTAGATACATGAAATGTGAGCTATTCCTTCTACATACCATCAATGTGTGAAATTTCCTTATGAAGGAGTAGAAGTGACAATTCCAGCTGATATGTCTACAACTTGCAATGCCTTAAAAGAAAGTGTTGATAAACTTGTCCCCAATAATAGAGAATCTTCTACTAAGCAAACATATGTTGCATCCACGTCCAGGATAGAAGAAATTGCTAAATAAGTCAAAATTAAGGATATGGGTATGGGAGAATACACAATGGATCCAGTTTTATCTCTCACATCCCTCCTGTTGTCCCCAAAATATTATGGACAACCTTATGACAAGATGAAACCTATAGCTAAAGAATCCCAAGTCATATTTAATGGGATTTTTGTCATAGAAAAGGTATCCAAGCAAGAGTCTGATGAAGAGGCAGTTGTACTTGCATGGTTGTACAAAGATGAGTATCAATCCTAGGTAGTTCAAAAATGTGACTCCACTTCAAGAAGAATTCCTTCAAAGTCATATGGACCAGGGAATAAAATGATTGCTAAAATGGGATACACTAGAAAAGGACCTCTAGGAATACAAGGCAAAGGTCTCATATCATCTCTTGACCACTAGGGTCGAACCAACAAGAATACAATAGGTCTAGGTTATCGAAAGAAGCCTTTTTATCTTAAAGGAAGTTCTTCCCATGTGATAGAACAAATAGATCCAGAGGTTGACAATAATGAAGAAGAACATGTCAATCCCAATGATAGTGATTCAAACACCACTGATGACCTTATTCCTTATTCCTTATGAACACTTTCCTAAAGAAATGAAAGACCTCCTTGAAGGGGATGATGACCCAATCAAGAGAATCAATGTAGTAGAAACACAAGAACCTATTACTAAAATCAACCAAGAGGATCAATTGAATCTATTAAAAAAGTTGAACAATTGGAAAAAAATAGCGACTCTGAGATAGATTCTCATGAGTATGAATTCAAATCAGAATCAGAAGGAAACCCTTCTTGGAGAATCCATCCTAATTTCACACATATTCTCAGATTTCCTAGAGGCATAGATGAGGAATCCAATAACTATGAATGGGGAGCCATTTCGGAGGAAGATGAGCTTATCACATAAAAAAATATTGATGTTATTCACCAATATGAACCTAAACCCAACGCAAGTCTAGAGAAAAATAATGAACTTAATGAGTTTGATCCATAGATGGCTGAAGTGGACTCCCACAATGACATTGAGCCTATTCATGAATTGAACATTTTGAGTTGTAAATCACCTTTGAAATTGAGAGTCAGGTTAGGACCAATGATGATAGAACCATATCTATAAATTCTATTTCCCAATCCTCCCCCACTTTGACTATCCAACATCCCTAACTTCTTGACCAAACTTCTATTAATCTGAGCCAAGATATCTATACCTTTCTGAATGACTATGCCCTTTCTTTCTACCTCAATACAGTTGAGCCTATGATGACTTCCATCAGTGAAATGAGCATCATCATTATGAAGTCAGACATCAAGTATCTTAGTCAAAAGAATAAGAATAAAAATAAAAAGAAAATGAGTTATGAGGGTGAAAACCACTTTGTGGTAGTCTTAGAACCTACAAAAGTAAAAATAAAATATGTATCTGAAGGTGAAAACCTCTCTGAAGTGCCTAAGGATGAGATATTTAATGTCCTTCCTAGTCATTTACAAGATAGATCTCTAGTTCTCATTGAACCCACTCAATCCATAAACTTGGGTACAACAGAAGAACCACAGTTGATTCATGTAGCACAATCCTTATCATAAGAAGAAATAAAGAATTCACCAAATTCTTGACAGAAAAGAAGATCAATTTTGCATGGAAGTATTTAGACATGCCTAGGCTTGATCCTGATCTCATAATGCACCATTTATCTATTGCTCCAAGTGTCAAACTAGTTAAATAGAAGTTAAGAAAGATGCATCCTCATGTTGCACTCTTAGTAAAAGCTGAATTAGAGAAGCTCCTAAAAGATGGATTTATCTATGTTATTGATTATGCAGAATGGATCTCTAACATTGTTCCAGTTTCCAAGCCAGACAAATCAATAAGAGTGTACACTAATTTCAAGGATGTCAACAAAGCATGTCCTAAGGATGATTTTCCATTACCAAATATAGATATGATAGTGGACATGACTCTGGGATTTGAAATGTATTCTTTAATGGATGGTTTCTCTGGATACAACCAAATAAATATCTCTCCTGAAGATGAAGAGAAGACAACTTTTACATGTGCATGGGATACATTCTGTTGGAATGTCATGCCATTTGGTTTGAAGAATGTTGATGCTACATATCAATGAGCTATGGCGTCCATTTTTCATGACATGATGCATCACACTATGGAGGATTATGTTGATGGTACTTTGGAAAAATCTATGATAAGATCTGAACATCTAAATGATTTGAGAAAAATACTAGATTGAATGGAGAAGTTTAGTCTCAGACTGAACCCTGAGAAGTGTGCTTTTGGTGTCACTTCTAGAAAGCTCTTAGGCTACATCATTTCAAAGAAGGGTATTGAAGTTAATCCCGCTAAGGTTAAGGCTATCATGGAGATGAAACCTCCCAAAAGTATTAGTCAAATGAGAACATTACAAGGGAGAGTACAATCTATTAGATGCTTCATATCTTAGCTAACAGACATATCACAACCTTTCACAAGAACATTACATAAAGGTGTGACTTTTGCATGGAATGAGGAATGTGCAAAGAACTTTAATCATATCAAGAAATATCTATCAAATCCTCATAGTGTGAATTTTAAAATTGATGAGTATGCAGAAAGAAATGAAGCTGACAGCAAAAGAGAACCAGAAGATTATAGATCTTTTGTGTACATTGAGGAAGAAGAAGAGGCAAGTAATAGACTTGCACCTAATGCCGAGTCTCGAGTAAGTAATGCCAAGCGACAGACAGATGTCACCAAGCATCAGGAAAACAATGCCGAAAGAGAACAAGAACATGCTGAGCTACAAGAAAATGTTGTTGAGTATTAGGAAGAGGTTGCCAAGCATTCAGAAGTTGAATCTGACAATCTTGTTGGGGAACCTAATGAAATAGAGGAGAGAAGAGCTGAACCTATTTTGGAAAAATATGTAAGAAGACATCACAAGATTGAATAGATAATTGGAGACAAACATACTAGAATTCTGACCAGAAGTAAGACAATGGATCCAATATGTTTACTGTGTGAATTTGAACCTAAGTCAACTAGTGAGGCATTGGAGAATGAAGACTGGATACAAGAAATGAATGAAGAGATTGACCAGATTGAAAAGAATGATACTTGGACTCTGGTGTCGAGACCTGAAAACAAAAATGTTATAGGAACAAAGTGGGTGTTTCGGAATAAGATGAATGAAAATGGTGAAATAACTAGGAACAAAGCTAGGCTGGTATGCAAAGGCTATATACACACAAGAAGAAGGAATAGATTATGGGGAGACATTTTCCCCTATAGCTAGATTGGAAGGAATAAGAACTCTCCTTGCATATGCTTCTTATAAAGATTTCAAGGTATATCAAATGGATGTCAAGTCTACATTTTTAAATGCTATACTAGAAGAAGTTTACATAGAACAGCCAAAAGGTTTTATTGATCCAAACATAAGACACATGGTGTGCAAATTGAACAATGCACTATAAGGATTGAAGCAAGCTCCCAGAGCATGGTATGAGAGGTTGCACAACTACTTGATACAGATTGGATTTTCAAGAACAAATGACACAAGCAATCTGTACATGAAAGATGAAGAAGGTAAAGGTATCCTGTTGGCAAAAAAATTTGTGGATGACATTATTTTTGGTGGACAAGATGCATTGTGTAAAATATTTTCAAATGAAATGCAAACTGAATTTGAAATGAGCATGTTTGGTGAGATCAAATTCTTTGTTGGTTTACAAGTATATCAGATGAAGAAAGGAATTTTCATTACACAGTCTAATTATGTTAATGAAATACTGAAAACTTTTGGGATGGAAGATGCTAGACCAGTGAGTACTCCTATGGTTACTAGACAAAAGTTATCTAAGAATGATGATGTTACAAAAGTGAATCAGACTTTGTACAGATCCATGATTGGAAAATTGTAGTATGTTGTACATAGCAGACCAGATATTGCACTAGCTATTGAGATTGTGGCAAGATTCTCTGCCAATCCAAAGGAAACACACATGATGGCTGTGAAAAGAATTATGAGATACTTGAAAGGAACTTCTACCTATGGTCTATATTATAAGAAGGATGAAAAATTTGAACTCAGAGTTTATATAGATGTTGATTGGGCGGGAAATGTAGATGACAGAAAGAGTACTAGTGGTGGAGCTTTCTTTCTTGGATAGAGATTAGTCTCGTGGATGAGAAAGAAACAAAATTGCATTTTCCAATCTACTGCCGAGGCCGAGTATGTTGTTGCTGCAGTAAACTATTCAAATTTGGTATGGATAAAACAATTGTTGATAGGCATGAAAGAAGAAATCACTAAACCTGTTGTTATTTTCTATGACAACAGAAGTGCTATCAATATTTCTAAGAATCCAATGATACACACTAAGACCAAGCACATAGAAATCAAGTATCACTACTTGAGATAATTAGTACAAGATAAAGAAGTCCAAATGGAATATGTGAATACAAAAGAACAATTAGCAGACATATTCACTAAAGCTTTACCTAGAGAAGCTCATGAGTATTTGAGAAGTCAATTAGGGGTGCTTCCCCTAATTGAGGTTACCTAGTCAAGCTAGGAGCACTGCATCAAATATGCTATAGTAGAATATTTGAAAAATTGATGCAGAAGATTGTCACACTTTAGGGCTGGCCTAGAGTTGTGAAAAGGAGCAAAGACAAGGAATCAGTCATAAGCAAAATGACAGAGGGAGAAATAGTGAGTTGCACAAATATTATCTACATCTGATGGATGTATGTTTTAGTTGTTGCTTTGGCTTTTTTGTCAAAGAGGGAGATGAACTGATATGATAACACATGACACTGAAAGGTAAGGGTGATGAACTGAAATGAAGGATCAGGATAGAGGGAGATCTAAATACTTCTGATAGTCACAGAAGTGAGGCTTATAGGATTCAGAATCAGAATGAAGCTAAGGATATTATAAATAATTCTCTAATGAACAGATAAGTTTTTTGATTGGTTGGTAATCCATGTGTTATTCAGGTGATATCATATGGTGTTGCCATCAATGCCAAAGAGGGAGATTGTTGGAAACTACAATTGAAACAATTGTTGTATTGTCATTGATGTCAAACCTTAATTGGTAAGACTACTGCTACTTAGGAAAGTACTATATCTATTGTATTTTTGTGAAGGATTGGGGCGAGGTTGGTAACAATAGCACCTAGGGAAAGGTTGAGTTATCTTGATACTACAAAGTGTACTTGACTATGTTGTACAATGATGAGACAATGTATTATTTATACTAGTAAGACTGAAGGCTAAACTGGTAGGCTTGACCGAGCCAAAATGGAGAAATCATGTTTAAGCTGAGTAATGTTAGTGTTGACCGAGTCAGTGTATGCCGAGCAAAAATTCTAGTGTCGACCAAACAATAGTTAATTGCCGAGGAAGACAGTATAAGCCAAGGAAACATTTTTAGTAATGACCGAGCTTTCTACATGAAGACCAAGTAGTTGATCATAGTATTGACTGAGCATCATCATTTTTATATTTGAAGAGAATTTAGTTTTGGAGCTTACCTTGTTGAATTCTTGGATTATGTAAAATGTGTTGACTTTATTTATTGATTGTTTGAAAGCATTAAATGCACTGTAAAATGTTTTATTGTAAATCTTTAAGAGATTTGAGATGATTCTAGAAATGAAGCTAGAGAACATGAAGTGGGTAGATTCAATGAATCTGACCTAACCCTAAGATCTATGAATGAGATTGAGCAGCATAAGATGAGTTAACCTAATTGAGGAAAGTATTAAGGGAACTTGAGCATTGGATATGTGTGTGCATGGGTGAAAAAGAGAATGCTAGAAGATCAGTAAAGTTTTATTGACTGTATAACCAGAAAAGGCTGAAGGAGAATTATGGTGGTTGCGTGAAGAAAAGTTCTGAGCATATTAGAGATGGAGGTGGAAAAGTTTCAAAGTTAGTAAACAAACATTAGTGTATGGAATCAGATCTAATATTTGCAAAGTGAGTTGTATATTTTTCAGATAAATATTGTTGCTACTTTCTAACCATTGTAACAGTCAAAATCCTTTTAACAGAGGTTGACCGAACAGTCATGTGTTAAATCCTTTGAACATGTTGCATTCTAATGGAGTGTATGTAAATCCTATAACAAGGCTCACTTTTAACAGGGTGATTGAAATCATTTAACTGAGTCACACCTAACAGTGTGTATTGTAACCTTTGACATGGTTGGCTTTTAACCGAGCTCACTTCAAAAGAGTGAAAATAATAGTAGCATGTTGCAAAGTGGTTTTCCCACATTGGATTTCCACTATAAATCCTAGTGTTAATACTTGTGTGAATGTATTGGTTTGAATATTTCTGTGTTTTACAAGTTAAGTTACAACTAGGTAGTGGACTGCATTGTTATATGTTTCTATTATTGAATCAGTGATGACCGAGTTTGTTTTGGTTATTAGATCTAATTTAAGGAAATTTTTTTAAGTTTGTCTTATACATCAAAACCTGAGAACAACTGATTCACCCCCCCTCTCTATTTTTCTAAATCATATTAACAATCCTATGTTCTCTAGTATACCTCAAGACATGTCATATCCAATTAGAGTCCTATGAAGCTTCATTCGAGTCAGTCTTTTTGTCTCCTCTCCAAAAAGGATTTTGCATCTACAAGAACACAATCAAACATCAACACAAACTGAAAAACAATCTGTGCTTCATGATTTTATCTCCTTGTATGCTTACTGATTCACATTGATATTTTTGCATATTTTGTTCCCTCGAGCTCTTTGATGATGTTCATTATCGGATTTCAAGAGTGATGACTGAGGGCAAAATCTTTTCTTTGTTTTCTACTTGGAGTGAAAATCTAACAACTTTGGAAATTTTGGATTGAAATGGTGTCCATCTGTAAGAGCCTCCATGCTTCTCTAGCCAGTGGGCATTGTATTGACCCTTTAGCATACAAATTGATATTCATATATCTATGTTTTCATAACTAGCTGACATTGTATTTATTTATCCGATTACCTAAAAGTTCAATGATGAAAAAGAATCGACACATGATCAGTGACTAAGTCCTAGGTCTTAGGTTTGCATCTCATTCTACTTTGCACTTTACACTTTGCATATTTGCATGATATCACATTTTTTGCATGAAATCAAACACTAAAAATGATTCTTCAAAATTTTACACATCTTACAAGAGCTGAATCTCACATAAAGGTTTCCTCGCAAAACCACAAGCAGTCACTGTTTGAGGTTAAACATCCTTTTTGACATAAGATCAAGTACTTGTCTTCACCAATCCCTAAAAAACATATCATGTGTATTGTTGCATTTACATTTCATTTCATGATCATTCCATCTATTGCATTACATACATGTGTGTTTAACATTGCATAGCATAATCAAAATCATACATTTTCCATAATCAATTGCATAAATCCATACATTTGAAATAAATAATTGCATTGCATAAATCTATACATACATTCTACATTACTCATGGCATTTATATCACATGATATCATCATAAATGAAAAATATGACAAGTACAAATGAAGTCATAACCAAAATCTTGATCTCATATCATATAACTCAAACTAGTCAAGGGTGCCCCACTGGCACAAGGTACAAAAGAATGAGCTCATATGAGCTATCAGAAGTCAGATTAGTGTATATGAACAAAATGTCAAAAAATAGAATATCAAGATAGATTAGCTATCGGCCTAATCCTCTACATCTGGTGGAGGTGGTGATGGTGCATTTGGTATTGCCTCAGCTCATGGTGCCCTCACTCCCTCTGAAGCTATCATATAATATGAATATATGGGAACTCTCTGAGCTATTGGAACAAAAGAATAATATGCTAAGACATAATATGAGGCTTGAGCTATTTGGTGTGTCACCTCTACCTGTAATCTCCTGACATCTACCTCTCAAAATAGAAGCTTCCTCTCTAGCTCCTTCCATTGTATATCACAAGTAGCACTTTGTAACTTTAGGTCCTTGACCTATAGCTTGAGGTGTCTAATAGTCTCTTGAGTAGACAACACATGTCCAGGATCAGTATCTATAGTGGGCATCTCTATATCATCCGTTGGCTAATCAACAACCTCTGCTCTCTATGCCTTACGGCATCTCACCTTGGCACCTAAATCAAAATTGGTATCACCCTGTGTAGGATCAGGACCATCACCTACATCTTGTTGTGCACCCAGAACCTCATCTACACTGCCAATACTACACAAAGTGCCACCCTCTCCTCTAGTGGACCTTGTCTATAAAACTGCAGGCCTACCTTCTACAGAACTCATGAGACAAGGTGGTCTCATGTGACTATATGGTCTCTATGGTGTCACCACTACTCTCGGTCTCAGAGGTGTAGGTTGGGCCATCAAAATTTGCACATCACATCATCTCTGGCCTCAACCCATTGGTGCCCCTATCACATCCATCGCCTCCTCTATACTAGGGATCAGCTTAGTGGGATCTGAAAATCTATAAATAGGATGCTCAGCAAGCCAAGCAATGTATCCATCTGTAACTCCAACATCTACAACATCTCGATGGTAGTCCTAGTCTCTGCCAACAATACTACTATACTCTTGTGCACAAAGAGCATACGACAACCATGCTTTCCATCCTAGGCCAATCTCTCAGACTATTTGTGCATATGTGGCGTAGTCCTATGGGGCATCCTAAATGATACCATACTACTGCCACACTCTGGTAATGATGAATATCTTGATCACAGTGGTGCATCACCCAATCAACAATCAACTCTGAAAGAAATAACTAAATTGCTCCTGGGTAGTAGGCCAGGCCTCTATCTATAAATAAGGATGCTAGAGCACAAATATCATATCATCGAGGACACACCTCCAATACTCATTATGGCTCATGTGCACCTGTGTGACATATCCTAAATAAATGTAAATCACTGGCTCCTATGGCTGGTGCTGACTCTGACAAATTGGTCTGCATACTGGGATGTGCTCCTAGGCCCAAATCTAAAGCACTATAGCACATGAAGGAAATGACTTTCCCTCTTGATACACTACCTTGTGCATCTTAGAGAACATATGAGCCAGCATACACTGACCCCAACCCAACTCAAAAGGAGTGGCCATCAAACATGCAACCATAGGGGCCAAACCCATCAAGAGATCATTCTACTAATGGTCGAACATGATGATACCTCCTATCATACTAGTTACTATACACTCTAACCTATGGGTCTACCCATATCTCTAAACTAAGGACTCCCAAGAGATTGACTGTGTTAGTTGTGTATCATCTCCAAAAAATCTCCAAAAATCATGTAAACCTGAGTTCCCCAAACTCACATAGTCTGGATGCGGGCCATGGAATGGAATATGTAGAATACGGTATATGTCCTCTGGTGTGACTATCAACTCTCTAGTAGGTAGATGGAAGGTTTGTGTCTCATAGTGAAAGCGCTCGATCAATGCAATTACAAGCCCATGGTTTACCCAAATCTGAGGTAACCGGATCAGATGCTCAAACCCACATGTCACCAAATGCACCCTCATTGGATCAAGAAGTGACACATAGAGTCTCTGACTGGCAGGGTGTGATATACAAACATGGACATCAGGATAGATGACCTAAACATCATAGAAATAGGGTATCCTATCAGTAACTTGGTTGAAAAAAATAGGCTCAAAGTATAGAAATTCAAAGGTTGACTATCTCAGAAGGTACATTAAATGCTATGGAACAGGCCTAAGAAATCAGAAAACCCAAAAATTTGACCTAAAAGGGTGATTTTAGCTCACTATTTTCCATTCGACAATACAGTCTAGTATCAAAACTCGTATGAGTTTCAACAAGGTCTCAAATGAAAAACCATGGTATAACCACTTCTCAAATCAATTAACATGCTTCTAAACTATATAACGCTGGCTTTTCTTGCCAGATTTTGATTTTCATCCTGAAGGGGGCATGGTATTGCACATTAATCAAATTTTTAAATCAAATATCTTTCTTTCAGTGATCAAGACAATAACCACATCTAATTGTTGATTCATCACAAGTCCACATCACTTGGGGCATATCAGATTCATCAAGATCCATATCAATCTGGCATTCTCTTTATCTTGCGAACTATATTAGCTCTTCGTAACCATCAGTTCAGTCATGTTATTTCCTTGGTTCTTTGTAACTAAAGGGTTCAGATGTGATACCACTACGTTTCTTTTGATGACCAGGTCTGGAATCAGGTCACTCACTTCTTCGTAATCATAAGGTTCAGAATCAGGTGTTTTGGCACTTCTTCATAATCACTGGTTCATTGTTGATATAACTAGCATCATCTTGATTCTTTGGTCAACCAAGACCTGAATCACAACATCTTCAAATCTTTCAATCGGTTTATGTCTCAGAATTGGTTAGTCTCTCAGGATCAGTTTCTCCACCACATAACTAAGTCTGCATCTTTATCATACACAGATTATTCTTTGAACCACTACACTTCACACAGTGATTCAAAGAGGGGCAAAATGTAATACCCCAAAAATGGGCTATGAGTTCATTGACCTCCTACATCATCAAATTGAATGAAATCGACATCAAAGTCCTAACCTAAGGCACATCTAAAAATTGAAACCTAATTGATTTCATTCTAATTATGTATTAGGGAATATTCCTTGAATATTCTTATTTATTCTAATTATCTTTAATTTAATGATTATTTGGTGATAAATCTTATTTATCCTAAAATTTGATTAATTGAATATTCTGAATATTTAATTAATTAAGTTTAATTCTGCCACTTAATTATTTAATTAAATTTAATTCTATTTATTCTTAATTATATTATTTAATTTTGACAATTAATCAAAATTGCTAAAAATAATCAATTGAATTCTCATTTAATTGATTAAATCTAAATTGTCAATATTTAATAATATAGTTTTGAATAAAGTTTGATTAAATAATTGATTAACCCATAAATCAGTTATTCTTAAATTTAAAAATTAGTTAAGTTGGAGATAAATCACTTTTATTTTTAAAATTAATTCATAAATGTTATGCACATTCAAAGAGAAGTTAAAATTTGAATCAAAAAATCAAAACCAGTTGTTATATTTCAGAACTCAACATCTATTTTAAATTTAAAGTTGATCTAAACTTTTGATTTAAGTCAACAATTTGTCTTTGCATGATTTTGCATGATTTTATGAGTTAACTAATTCTGATATCTTGTTAACTTAAAAATCAACATGAGTTCATCAAGAGTGATTTATGGCTTTTCTCCATACGTCCTCAAGCCCTAGATTTCTATAAAAGTAAGGCTCAGCTCTTCAATCTGAGATCCACAATCTCTCGAATTTGCACAATTACTCTAGCGAATTGACATTTGAAGAATTAAGCTTTCACAATAGGCGACTTTGTGAGATCAATTCATATCATAGCATTCATTTTTCATACTAGTTCATAGCATCTTAAATTAATCTACATATCATTTCAATTTAACTCTAGATTAGTTTCATATCAAGTTTTTCATATTATTGCATAGAAAACACAAAAATATAGATTAATTTGCATACAATTCCACCTTCATCTTTTTGCATTCAAATCCTTTGTTTAGGTGTTGCATTGTCACTAGTCTCGATTTCAATCTGAGAACATCATACTCACACCTACTAGAAGGTAGTAAATCACCTGGTTAGCTTAGTTTCAATTACTTGCAAATTTTGATTTTGCTAATCTCTAATGTTTTACTGAAGTGTTGTGTCCACAGCTAGGTACAATTTTCACACACACAATTAATAGCTTTTATTTTTTGCACTTCTGTGATATTCAACCACTTATTCAACATTTTTTTATAATGAAACCAAAAGGAGCATCAATTTTACCTTGAACTCAGTTGATGAGGAAACAAAGAACCTACCCTTAGTTGACTGCTCTGTATCTTTGGAAATTGAACACCATTGGAAGTGGAAATTCATGGGCCACTTCTAATGGTGTTCATGGCACTTAATGGCAGTGTGAACACCATTAGAAGTGCAAAGATTAGGGTTTCAAACCCATAACAAATGAAAACAATTTGAAAAAAATTGTACCCCTTGTAAATTTGAATTTATTGCAAACATTTTGGGGGGTTTTTTTTCCATGTTCAAGACACAATTTTCTGTTTGGGACTTAGAGCACATCATTATTTTTTGTCTACAACTAAGGGAACACAATTAACAGAGGTTTTATTCTAAATTTTTTTGTGGGTCCCTTTTTTAAAAGACTTTAGGAATTAAAGAGATAGTTTGGGCTCTCTTCAATCTCTAATATGAGTTGTATTACCATTTAAGGATACAAATATTTTGGGCATTAGGAAGATAGTCATCTAATCTCTTTGATCCCCATTTAAACTTCTTGGAGATGCCAATCATTTCTACTCATCGAAGATATCTTGTTTCAGTCTCTTTGATTATTGATGGGGGTCACATCCTAGATTCCAATCAACGATCTTCAATGACTCTTATTTTATTATGACCATTTGACAATGCACTATCACCCTTTATCAATAATGGGCATTCAAATTTGTATCCTAGGGTTCAACTTCCAATGATCAAAATAGTCTTCTACCAAGAAGAGAGAGCAAAAATCAATGCCTTGGTCTCTCCAATGACCTCCTTTGTGTCATTCCTTAGTTTCAATCAATTGTAAGTCCACACTTCTCCAAGGGCACACAATTGTACATAATTAATAGCTTTTATTTTCCACACTTCCATGATATTCAACCACTTATTCAACATTTTTTTACAATGAAACCAAAAGTAGCATCAATTTTACCTTGAACTCAGTTGATGAGGAAACAAAGAACCCGCCCTTAGTTGACTACTCTGTATCTTTGGAAATTGAACACCATTAGAAGTGGAAATTCATGGGCCACTTCTAATGGTGTTCATGCCACTTCTAATGGTGGTGTGAACACCATTAGAAGTGTAGAGATTAGGGTTTCAAACCCGTGATAAATGAAAATAATTTGAAAAAAATGTACCCCTTGTAAATTTGAATTCATTGCAAACATTTGGGGGGTTTTTTTTTCCATGTTCAGGACATGATTTTCTATTAGGGACTGAGAGCACATCATTATTTTCTATCTACAACTAAGGGCACATAATTAATAGAGGTTTTATTCTAAATTTTTAACAGTTCATAGTTAAACAAAGTTTCGTTGGCTTGTGATTGAATTTTTAATAGATTTTATTTTTTGCACTTTCATGATTTTTACCACTTATTCAACATTTTTTACAATGAAACCAAAAGTAGCATCAATTTTACCTTGAACTTAGTTGATGAGGAAACAAAGAACACACCCTTAGTTGACTGCTTTATATTTCTAGAAATTGAACACCATTAGAAGTGGAAATTCACGGGCCACTTCTAATGGTGTTCATGCCACTTCTAATGGTGGTGTGAACACCATTAGAAGTGAAAAGATAAGGGTTTCAAACCCATGACAAATGAAAAAAATTTGAAAAAAAATAAAAAAATGTACCCTTCATTAAGCAAATGCCAAAAAATTTAATCTCTTACCATGGCTGCAATGATATGGTTGAAATCAAATGCCTATTACTCTTGATGCTTGCTTGGGTTTGAGAAGAGCAATGTGGAAGAGATGAAGATGCCACAACTTACAAGCTAGATGCATATAGGGGGTGTCCACATACAACTTCCCTCCTTACCGCCTCCTTCAGCACTCCTTTGCTCACGGACTATATATGCCAAAATGAAATAAAATGAAATGTGCCGGTAGGTGGGATATATGTATAAAATTTGACTTTTTCTTTTTTTACTTATATTCTCGTGTTGGTCAGAATTACAACCCTAAAGATTGGTCATAATTTTGACCAACATAGGAATAGAAGTAAAAAAAACTCAATTTTTTCTTCTATAAACCGACCATGGAAAATCATTTTATAACTTGGTCAAAAATGTTGGTCTAAAAAGTGGGTCAAATGTACTAGTGTTAGGAATTTTAGTTCAATTTTTAATGCTATGATCGAGACTATGAGAGGAGATAAAAGAGAATTCAAGTGGACACATGGAGATGATAAAAGTTTTGAGACTCTGAAGAAGAAGGTTGTTGAATTTCCTGGCTTGGCATTGCCTGATTTCAATAAGGCATTTCAAGTGGAATGTGATGCAAGTGGAAGTGCAATAGGAGCTGTATTGAGTCAAGAAGGTAAACTTGTTGCTTTCTTTAGTGAAAAGCTGAATGATACAAGAAGAAAATATTCTATGTATGATCGAGAATTCTATGCTATTGTTCAAGCACTGAAGAAATGGAGACATTATTTGATACTAAGTGAATTTTTATTGTATACCAGTCATAAGGCTTTATAGTATTTGGGAAATCAAAATAAGTTGAATCAGAGACATATGAAATGGATTGAGTATTTGCAAAGTTATACATTTGTGATAAAGCATAAGAGTGGAGTCACTAACTAAGTTGTTGATACATTGAGTAAAAGAAGATCTTTGATGACTAAGATGAAAATTGAAGTTCTTGGCTTTGATGACATGAGAGATTTGTATGAAACTGATCCTGATTTTTCTAAACTATGGAGAAAGTGCATAGCACCTATTCAAGATCAACCAAGTACAAAATGGGAAGAATATTTTATTCAAGAAGGTATGTTGTTTAAAGTTATTTAGTTGTGTATACCTAGAGGAGCAATGAGAACTAATTTGATCAAGGAGAAACATAGTAGTGGTTTGGCTGGACATTTTGGCGTTGATAAAACATTGAATTTACTTAAGGAGTAATACTTTTGGTGACAGTTGTATAAGGATGTTTAGAAATTTGTGAAAAGTTCTAGAATTTTTCAAGTTGCAAAAGGAGTAAGTCAGAATACTAGATTGTATACACCAATTTATGTTCCTAAGAAACCTTGGATTGACATCAGTATGGATTTTTTTCTTGGCTTACCGAAGACAGTAAGAGGTAATGATTCAATATTTGTGGTTATGGATAGATTTTCTAAAATGACACATTTTATACTTTGTAGAAAAACATCATATGTAGTACATATAGCAGATCTTTTCTTTAAGGAAATTTTTAGATTGCATGGATTACGGAGGAGTATTATCTCTGATCGAGCAGTAAATTTGTTGGATACTTTTGGAAGACCCTTTAGAGAAAGTTTGTCACCAAGTTTAAATATAGTTCTACATTTCACCCACAAACCGATGGACAGACATAAGTTGTGAATAGAAGTTTGGGAAATCTTTTGAGATGTTTACTTGGAGATACACCAAGTAATTGGGATTCTATGTTGGCACAAGTAGAGTTTGCATATAATAATTTAGTGAATAGGAGTAATGGAAAGTCACCCTTTGACATTGTAAATGACATACAGCCGAGAGGTATATCATATTTGAGAGACATTGTTGATGAAAGAAAGAGGAGTGTTGAAGGAGTAAAGTTTTCTGAGTACATGAAGACATTGCATGAAGATGTGAAATATAAGCTGGAGAAAAGTAATTAGAAATATAAAGACAGAGCTGATAGATCAAGAAGACATAAGACTTTTGCAGTTGGTGATGAAGTAATGGCTCATTTGAAGAAAGGTAGATTTCCTGTTGGAACATATGGGAAGCTGAAAATGAAGAAGTTTGGACCTTGCAAGATTCTGAAGAGATTTGACAGTGGAAATGCATATGAGATTGAGCTACCTGATGACATGGATATATCACCTATTTTCAACATTGCTGATTTGAATGAGTATCATGAGTCAGATGAAGAAATGACAGTACCAAATGATTATCCTAAGAAATAGACAGAGGAAGTTGAACATATTTTGGAGAAAAGAATTGGCATAAGTACAAGAGGAAAATAGTATATGGAATATAAAGTGGAAGAATAGACCGATTGAAGACAGTTCATGGATTTCACAATCTGAGTTGGATTTAGCTTGGATAATACCTATTTCATGATTCAGAGAATCATTTTCAAATAACCCCATGTGTCTCATGCAGGAGCATCTCGGGTCCTTGACAATCCTATATCACCAAAAATATGTTTGTGTGTTTCTAAGTTTCTTGGTTCCTTCTTTGACCAAGTTGGTTCGGTGTTGCTCAGTTTCCTTTGTTCATCGGTGTTGGTCGATTATTTCCTTAGCGCTCGATTATCTTTTCTTACCGAGTTGTTTTTTTTGGATTTATGTTGAGGATGACTCTTGCATTTATTATTGGTCATGAATTTAATGTTGGTACCTATCATTGGGAAGCATGTGGACCTAGATCTAGTTGTTCCTTCCGTTGATGGTGGATCTGAAGGCCAAATTGTTTGGTAGCCTCTTG
Organism: Chamaecyparis obtusa; assembly: GCA_027943335.1. Classification (NCBI taxonomy): domain Eukaryota; kingdom Viridiplantae; phylum Streptophyta; class Pinopsida; order Cupressales; family Cupressaceae; genus Chamaecyparis; species Chamaecyparis obtusa. The sequence continues at coordinate 1,538,151 of BSBK01000272.1, read as the reverse complement.
TATAAATGTAGTTATTTGGTTAGAGTTTGGGAGGCAATTTTTGGGAGTTAGTTTAGTTAGAAGTTAGAAGATAGCAGATTAGAGATTGTTGGAAGATCCTCACATGTTGGAGGACTTTTGTACTTGATTGTAATATCTAGTCTAAATCGGGAAGACCTTACAGCCCTACATGTATGAACCAATTGAAGATAATATATGAATGTTTTTGCATTCTCTCTCTCACTTTTGTGTGTTGTTTCTTCTGCATGTGATCTCTACAAGGGTGGATCTCATTAGGGTGTGCCTTTGGCCCCTCTCCTTGTCCTACCTTATGTCAGAATGGTTCACTTGTACTCTATTTTCATATCATTTATTTTTTATGCTTATATCTTATCTTTGTTTTCTCACAACTGTCATACATAGGAAAATCTACCCACAACTTGGGCATCTTGTGGTAAGTTATCTTTACTATCTCCTTTTTTCTTTGGAAAAGTGGACACTTTTCTTACCTAACTTGAAAATCAAGTCATCATAACTAATTCTTATTAGCTCTTAGAAATCATTCATGTCGATTAGGAATCATGACTCAAAAAATGTACACTCAGGAAGAAGAGAGAGCCACATCTAAACAATTCCAATCTTTAAAAGCTAACTTTGATAGATTGCAGAAAAAATATGATACATCCTCTAATAAATATTCATGGTTCACAAGGTACACTAAGGAAGAAGAGAGAGATATGAAATCCTTATTTAAACAACTCCAATCTTTGCATTCTAGAATCCAACACTTGGAGAAAGAAAAAGATACATCCTCTAGCCAACATTATCGGAAAACAATGTATCCTTTATTTGAATCTTCTTCAAGAAAGGCAACACCACATTATCGAAAAATAATGTATCCTTTATTTGAATCTTCTTCAAGAAAGGAAAGACCGCACTCTCACAAAAACTCTATCTTTAAAAAATATCAAATTCCTAACAAACCAATCTTGGATCGAGAATCTCTTTCTAACCAACCTATGTTTGACCGACCTATCTTTGATAAAGAAAATAAAGAAACAAAGTGAATATTTACTCCTTTTGGAGAATCTTATGAATCAACATTGGAAAAACTCCTTGAAAACAATCTTATCATATTACCTCCAACTACTTCAATCGAACTTTCATTCATGGATACTTACTATGCGTATCATCGAAATAATGAACATAAAACTTCAAATTGCATGGAGTTGAAACACAAAATCCAAGATTTCATTGATGATGGCATAATTAGTGTTGATGATCCTAATGAAGATAATTTTCTCAAGCTTGATCAAAATCATGAAACCATGTCTAGTAATTATTCTCACACTACCTCTACCTTACCCATTAAACTTTCACCTCCTAAAGAAGAAAATCACTCCAAAATTCTGCCATTAGAAAAATAACTTAATGTTTTTCATGCTACCTATGCATATTCTCAAGGTCTACCTCTAAAATAAATCCAAGCTAATATACATCTTTCTACAAGTCCCTTCGATGCTTCAAAGTTCATAGATCCCAAGCTTCCTTGTGCTTCAATGTCTATCATACCTATCCTAAATGTTCCTACATCAATGCTTCATGAACCTCTCACACATATCCAAACCCCTATCTTATCCCTAGAAGTGGTTCCATGTCAAGAGGACAATCTTAAGTGTAAAGAAATAAATATCATTAAAGATAAAGATCAAGATACCATCCATCCTTATCCAATGGTTGACCAAAGTATCATATCCCAAGAATCTCATAATTATTCCTTTCAAGAAGATATCCCTCCACCTCCTATATCTTATCCATCTCCTCAGAAAGATCAAGATACTCCTTCATTCATCTCTAAAGAGCTTATTGAAAATTGAGAGAAAATTACTCTTCCTATATTGTCCAAATATCCTTGTCAAGATCAGAATATAGCAGCAACTCCTTGTCATAATCCTTCATATCCATCTCAAAAATATCCCATCTTTCCTACTCCTTCACATAAGAATAAATCTTCTTAATCTTATGTTACTCCTATCAAATCTATTCATGATCCTATTTGTATAAAAATGGACCTTACAGATCAAAGCCTTGACCATACTTCTCATTCTATGCATACACACTAGCTATTCCATGTGCACCCATACTTCCTCTTTCTCCTTTGAATTGACAAGTTTGAACTATGGAAGTCACGAGCATCATATATCCTTCTATTTTCTATTCTTTCCATTATCTCACTCACTTGCTACCTCATCATGATCTTGCTTATCTAGAATTTTCCATCATTGTTCCTAAGCATTCTTTCCTTAATCCCAAACCATTCACTCATAATATCCATCATCCTTTATCTCTATTGTGTTATCTTATCACTATCATATCCAATTGACCCCTTGGTCTTGATCAAAATGAAGAACGAAAAAATGCAAAATATGTTAACATAAGTCTCTTGACATGTCCACTCATTGGACCACAAGTTTTCATGACACCATGTCATTATCCTATATGTTACCCAACACTGCTTAATGATCTTACATTTCTATATTTTCTCTTTCCCTAGCTTGGGTACTCTTGAGGAGACTATCCCTGAGGGTTGCATTATCTTTCAGCTTCCTCCATCAGCTCGCTAATTCATTCATCATGTCCTATACTTTGCTACACATTGGGTGAAAACCAATGTGATCTTTTTTGAGAACATGTAATCTCTAAAAAATTATAAATTAAAAAATGTTCCTAACAAAATTCTAAAAAAATCATATAAAATCTCTAAAAATAATATAAATCTCTAAAAAATCATATAATGTCCTGAAAAAATCATTATCTTGATAAAACTTAGAAACAAACACTACTTGTAACCTATGTGCTTATATTTAGTAGCTTGTCGCTTTGCACTCTGAACCCTTTTGACTTTGATATCTAATCTCCTTGGTCTAAGATTGATCTTTGTCTAGGGCTAGTGGGCATGAACTGTATTCTCCTTTGCTACGTGATGGTGTTTTCTTAGTAACTCACATCAGTGTTTCTCAACACTACCCCAAACATTGTTTCTCAACACTTCCTTTGACATCGAGTGTTTCTCAACACTTATCAGATATATTACCTTGATTTGATGCTTTGTCTATAGTCTAGGGTTGTGCAATATTTCTCACCTACAGGCATGTGTCCTAGCGAGTCAATGATTATCTTTATCTTTTTTACACTGCACTTAAATTAAAATTACTAAGTTGTGCTTAATGATATTTTCTTTGTATGTTGTCTATTATTGAAGATTTTCATTTATGTTCCCTCCTTGGTTTCTCCATGATTTTACAAATAGAGGACTAGGGGCATGAGGCATATTTTATTTGATTTATGTTTGTGGTGTGATTCCATTGATCTTGAGTTGTCTAATAAATTAGGTGTCTGTGATAAGAACCTCCATCACAATTGGAACACCACACATATCTTGACCTTCTTTATTCATACTCTTAGGTGAGGTTGGAATTATCTCCTTGATTGTTACATTATGTTTGCTTACACAAGAACCATTCATATCATCCTAGACTCTTATGCCTTGATGCTTATGGTTACTTGTAACATTAATTTGGAAACCATGTTCAGGTCATCTTTTCCTACATTATATCCAATATAAATCATATTCATATCTTTATAGTTGTGCTTACACTAGTGATGGTTGTATGATCATGTGATGTCCCTTAATAAGGCTCGATGATAAAAACAAGGACCTTTTCATTGACTCTTGCAAGTTGCACTTTGCATCTTCATAGTAGTTTGCATTTTTAGGGTTCATTCTAGTTTGTATATGAGTTAGGAGAGGGTCTCCTTTATCATTATTGGAAAACTTTGGTCATCCTTTTTCAGCAATCTTGATTCATTTTTGGGATCGAAACCGAAATTCCAAATTTCATTTTGTTGTTCTTTTGAGGTTTATCTTTTTCATCCTTTGAGGCAAAAATTGATCATATTTTCTTCATAATCACTTTCTTTGACCTAATGCAAATAAGATACCTTCCTGGTCAACCTTATTCAAACTGGGGCAAATTTTCATCACTTGGTGGTCAAACTTGATCTTGTGCTCTTATCAATCATCTTGAACCTTATCTTATCCTGTTTTGATCAAATTTATCTCATTTTTGCATCTCCTCTAGCTCATTTCACTTTCGATCCCGAGGGGGCACAAATAACCTATCTTTAAAAGCTATAAATTGATTCTGCTATCTTATTGTCTTGTCTTTCAATATTTGTTTGAATGTTCAGTTTAAATTCAACTATACATTGGTATTTTTCATCTTTGCTAGTTATTGTTCGATCAAGTTTGGGATTAGCTATTTCATTGTGCTTCGTTTGATCAAGTTCAGAGTCTGATCTTTACCATGTATCTTGTTATCTTTTCTAGTTCTCATTTGATCAAGTGCAGGATTAGTTGTCTCTCTGTGCTTCATTTAATCAAGTTCGAAGTCAAATCTCTATTAGTTACATTGAAATCATTATTCTTTGACTCAATGTGTTTCCAGATCGCTCACATTAGTCAAAGATGGGCAAATGTAATCACTCAAAAATGGTCTAGTAAACCTTGAACTCCACTCTAAAATTAAAATTTAAATACTAGACTAAATCTTTTGCTTAATCAATTTTACATATTTATTTAATCTCTTATTTCTTGATCAAATCATCATTTTATCATTTATTTGATTATATATTAAAGTATGACCACTTTATCCTAAGCTTTATTTAATTAAGAGAACATTCTCCCTTTTAATTAATTAAAAAACCTTTTAATTAAATAATAAAATCACTTTATCCTAAGCCACATTTAATTAAAAGAGCATGTCCCCTTTTAATTAAATAAAAATCCTTTTTAATTAAATAATAGAAACCACTTTGCTAAAAATAATAAATTAAAAATTAAAAATAAAAAGAAAAGTGCACTTTTCACTGAGATGAAATCTTTTGAATTTTGAAAAAGGCTTTTTCCTCTTTATCTCAACCACTCATTATTTTGCCTCATAATCATGTCCATTGATTTTACCTCTTGAGAATCTTGAGCACATGGATCAACCAAGATTTAATCTCCACCATTGCTCATTTCTTTTTGCCTCCTAATCTTGATTGTCCATTCATTTCTAAATTTATCTAAAAGGAGATTCTCTCCTCATTCTTGAGATCCCATCTCTTGAATTATTCCACTCTCATAACATTCTTAGCTTCTTGAGATCTTGAAATTTTATTGCAGGTTCTTGGAGTCTTGGCATCTTAGCATTTTGGAATCTTGGAGTCTTGCAATCTTGGAATCTTAGAGTCTTACAATCTTGGATTCTTGGAGTCTTGGCATTCTTAGATCTTTCATATTGAGGCATTGCATCATCATTGTCATTTTTTTTCTTGTATCTAGCTTAATCCATATAATCTTAGATCTACTTTTCATTATCATTTGAATCTTCCATTCTATGGTGCACCTTGCAAGGGTCTTTCTTTAATGTTCATTTGAGAGCCACCATTCATAATATCTACATGGTTCTTGCACATCATGGATAGGAATCTATAAGACACTTCTTTAGATCTCCTTCGTCATGGATTCCCTCAAGTGTAATGGTTTATAGAAGTGACCTCACTTTTTGGTACACAAGTGCCAACATTCTTGAAATTTTTTTTCATATTCATTATGAAAATGAACCAGTAAAATATAGTTTTATTGAGCACATTGTTCATTGCATGCAAGAACAATTACTAATGATTAAAAGAGGTTCACAAAAGACATTTAGATTCATAACCTACTTGTGCTATCTTCTCTTAGCAAAGCATCGTATAATATTTCAAACAAACAAGCTTAGCAGTAAGCTCCAAAATCCAATATATGAATGGACACCTCAGATAAGGATGATTGATAACATAAGGAACTACAAAAAAATTTTAGACTTCTTTTTGGCACCAATGTATCATAAAATTATAGGGACTCCAATGCCTATATTTCCAATTTCTTGTAGAGATTTCATTCAACTCGAAAGTCAAATAAAATTGGCTAACTGTACTTCATGGAAGAGTACACTATGTTAAGGTTTTGAAATTCAGTGGTAGAACCTTACAAACTTCCAATACATGTGACAAAGAGGGTATTTGCATTGGAATATGTATGGAAGATGGAGAGTGACTGGTAAGTATAATACCTTTGTAACTAAGGATTGGACATCCTTTTTATAGTGACTTAGTGGTTAAACAATGCCAAATATCATACTTAAAATAGCATACTGAACTCATTGAATTATAAACCAGGGATGTAAACTTGAAATGATGTTCGCAAGGTATATGCTCTAATCCATCTTAAGTGTCATCATAACTTAAGTAATGAAAATGATGAAGGAAATACTAAGTTAAGAAGCAGAATAATAAATTAATCTAGAGCTTTGGAATCATGCTTCAAATAGTAAACTAGCTATGCACCTATGCTGTAGGAAACAACCAACAGTTCTATTACCGAATGGCTGCAGGAGCAACAGAGTTCTAAATACTTCAATAAAACTTAAAACTAACTCCTGCTTATATATGAATTGAGTTCACCTCCTATGTGGCCCCCCACGGAAGAGTGAATGAATGAAAACTCAAAGGTTAAGTACTAAAGATATCATTGATTCATTCATAAGCATATGTACAAAATGTAGTGACAGAGTTGTATTCACTACTATTGGATTACAAAAAGGATTTCCTGTAAAAACTAGCTAACACGGGAATCTAAAACTCTAGCTTATTTAACAACTTAAAACAAAACTCCCTAAAACTAGGATTCTCCAACGTCAGAGATATGACAACTTTTAAGATACAAAAGAAACCACATCATGCAATGCAGGAGTAAGTTGTGTTCAACTGCGCATGAATCAAGGAATGCATGACTACTAGATTTACTCCACAATGGCTTCTAATCGCATTGACCCAGTCTGCAACAATAACTGCTACTAACTGAAAGTGGTGGAATCATTATGAGTCCTAAAAATAGTTATTTAACTTTATGGCACCACTTCATCTTCTGATGTTGAATTCTTCCTCGCCCTCTGACTCACCATTTCTTGCAAGAGATTAGCATGCACACACAAAAATTGCAACACATATCCAAGATAAAATTCATAATAAGTTTTTCTACATTAGCTTTTCCCTCATCACATGGCTACAAGAGACACTTCCCAATTAATGTGGAATGGAAAGATACAAGATTTCATTCTACATAACCATGTAATATATATATATATATATATATATATATATATATATATATATATATATATATATATATATATATATATATATATATATATATATATATATGTATATGTATATATATATGTATATGTATATATATATATATATGTATATATATATAGATATACATATATGTATATATATATATACATATACATATATATATATATACATATATATATATATATACATATATATATATATATATATACATATATATATATATACATATATATATATATATATATATATATATATACATATATATATATATACATATACATATATATACATATACATATATATATATATATACATATATATATATATATATATACATATATATATATATACATATATATATATATGTATATATATATATATAAATTGGCCTCATCATTCCCCCCATCTTTTCCTTTTGTCGGTCCTCCAGCAAACATGAAGTTCTTTATCCTTACTGTCATCCTATAGTTTGCAGTTATTTTATACCCAATACCTCCCTCTGCATAGCTCCAATAGAATCCTTTGGTTTCCCTATTTTTCTCCCACCTCCTCACTTCCCCTGCCATATCATAATCTTCCAAGTTCTCTGAATTTTCCAACAAAGGAGAAATGAGCAAGGGCGGTTGAAATGTGAGGGGAATCTAGAAACTTTGCCTCACTCTGCACAATGTAATATACCATGGAGCTCATAAGTTTTCCATATTGAAGTTAAGAGGTGAATGTGGCTCCTTATTCCTTAGTTCCCTAGTCATGCTGATCCATCACCACTAAATCAAGTTCACAGCCTCAAGTAACTCAACTTCAACCATTCTAACATACTCATCAAAAGTTGCATTTCTGAGGGGGTAAATGATTCGACTCCCTGAATCTAAAGGAGAAATTTTCAGCGAGTCATAGTAATAAGTTTTAGGATCTTTGGCTTCCAGTCTTAGGTAGAGAGGAATTTCTTCCTCCAACTCCCTATACACTTTAGCTTGGGACTCCCAACTTATTTCATTTTGAATCCATGACATGAGGGCTCTCAATTGGATATCCCCAACATACAATAAGGGATTATAGACTCTATCATTGGGTACAGCAATATTGTGGAGGAAAAGTTCACATAATAAATTTTGTATTGCTGCAGGAGAGCTATGAAAATCTTGAGAAAACTCAAGAGGCTCATTTAACAATGGAGACCTATCTCTCATTATACAAGTCATTTGATATTTTAAGAACTGCTCCTTAAGGAATATGGCATATATAGGAGATGGAGACCAACATCTCATTAACTTAGATATAATGGATGTTACCTTAGTAAGCTTCACCTGAAGTTGCTCCACTTCTTCTTTTTCTAAGAGTTCCTGATAATGTTGATCAATGACTTGATTCAAATATTTCTTCTATTGTTTCCATTATTCCCTTTCCATAACTAACTGGTTAGATAGCTGAAAAATAACACAAAATATTATCATAGGGAAAGAAGCATCTGACATGGAATTTACACTAGGGTTTTCCCCTATTGAATGTGGAATAGTAGTCTTACCATTACCTAGATTCATTTCCTTTGTGGGATCTATCCACATTATCATAGATCTCTCTGAATCACCACACTATTGAGTGGCAGTAGCCAATGCATCTAAACCCTAACTCAATATTTGTTTACCATTTCATTAACAAAACTCATGTTAACATCATAATCTTCTTCAAACAAATTCCTTCCTGTTGTTTCAGGAGGCTTTTTGGTATTTATTTTTCTACTATGAAACATTCCTCTGACATCACATTATTTTCTGAGTCAATGAGGTCATCAACTATTTGAGGAACTTTGGAAGATGAACCCCTCTTTTGAAACCTATAAGTTTTCTCGTCAATCTCCATTTACTATGCATTCTTCATTCATTCATCCCACAGGGAACTGATCTTTTTCAGCTTCAGGAAACAAATTAGGCAATTCTTGTTGACTATCTCTAGGTTCATCTATTCTTGGGTTATTTGGCTCAGAAATTTTAGGCTCAACAACTGACCTTGCTTGTGGTATATCTGTGGACACATTTTTTTTTCTTCTACCACTTCTTCTTAATGGGGTTTTTGTTTCTTTGGAAATTTTCACTTCCTAGGAGCGATTGAAGCTACAGGAGGTTTTTCTTTTCTCTTTTGACAAGAACCAAAGGTAGTCTTTATTCCTTTATTTTCTTTATTCGCAGGAGCCCTAGTTTTCACAGATGGGGGAGTATTCTTTTCTGCATAGTTTTTCTTCTTGTCTTTACTCAGGACTAATCCAAAGGTGGAGGCTTTAGGAGAATTTTTAGGGTTCCTACTGCTAGATCTTCTTCTTGAAGAAGACACTAGTTCTAGGTCCTCAACGATTTTTATAACCCCATGCTCATTTTGAACCCCCTTTCCTACTCTTTTCCCTATATGTCTTAGGGTTTCTTCCTTAAATCCTTCCAAAAGAAAATCCTCCCACAACATATTTGACTGGTCTCTTAACACTTTTTCCATGATTAACTTAATTAAACTATGGTGAGAGACAATATTGGGCTTACCTTCCTACACTAGAGAAGCTCTCTTTTCCAAGATATTGAATAAAAAATTGGGTACATTAATAGGTCGATTATCATGCCGCAAGTAGCTCAAGAACTTGAAATGGACAAAATGTAGAAATGTCAGCCAACCTTCACAGGTAAAATACTTGATGATGTAGACTACACATTTCTTAAAAGGGTCTGGCAAAGATAACATGTTTGTACCTTTCATTTTATCACTATCCAGTGGTGGGTCTGTATATAGAGAAAACCACACCCTAGCAGTTGTCAGATCAAAACTTTCTGAGAAATCTTCTCCTTCCTGTGGAAAACCCATGACCTCGACCAAAATTGTCTGAGTAAATAGTACCCTTAACCCTTTAACCGTGGCTACTCCTTCATTCAGTGTACTTAAAAACTGTGATGCTACCTCACCATCCCAGCTAGTGAGTTTCCAGATATAATCAAGCCAACCTTTGGCTTGGAAATGCGGCATGCATGCTTGATCATTCAATAAAATATCATGGATTGTGGGCTCACACTGAATCAATCCTCCACCCATCTCGTAGAGTACCAATTTACACAATTTTTTTTGTAGAAAATCCAAACAAAATACAACAAGGATTTTTTACAAAATGCTTCAAATGTGAAGCTACAGGGCAATTTCAAATGCATAAAGTTCTGGAGTTTCTAAAATTTAGGCTCTTAAGGAAATATGAGTGCAAATCTAAAACATATCATGAATTAACTATTCATAAATACTCTGCAGACTCTCGTACTAGCCACCTTTGCATATTATGTGCGAAAGAATAGTTCCTTCAAGGTTGTCACATCACACAAAGCTAAATTTGGTAAGAAGTGTGCAAAAGTGCAAGTAAGGTTTAAAAGAATTGCATATAATAATTACATGAACACATAAAACAAAAAATGATATATCTCCCCCCCCCCCCCCAACTAGATTGAGAAATTGGTCTCACAATTGCACATATGACAAGAGCACAACCAATTTTTGAAAAATAAATTTAGAAAATTAATATCTCAGATAGTGTGTAGGAACCTGACAAGGTGTTGATAGCAGCATTAAGTGCCATCCATTGGTGGAGAATGATGAGATGGATGGGTGAAGAGACTAGAAGTGATGAGATGGAATTTATTATGGAGAAAGTAATTTCATAAGGAAAGTATTTATTATGAGGTGTTTGGAATGTTTAAAGAGAAGAACCAAAATGAGCGTGAGACTCATTTCCAAAGGTTATAGGAGAAGCCTTGTTAGTGCCTAAATGAAACTACTATAGGAACTCCTCTTTGCTTTGCATCTTGTGATACAGCTTCAGCCTTTGTCCATTGGCTAGTAATTTGAAGCGTACAGGATCAATAGTTGATAATTGAACAACACCATTGGGTAAAAAAACAATGATCTCATAGGGGCCCAACCACCATGTTTGAAATTTCCCAGGAGTGTTCTGATATTTTGAATCATATAGGAGAGCCCAATCACCAACTACAAATTGCTTATCCTTGATGAATTTATCAGGCCACTACTTTCACTGGTGTTGCACCAATTCTATATTAGATAAGGCAGATTTTCTCCATTCATCAAGGACATTTAGAGTTAGGATGCACTCCTTTTGGGCATAGGTAATATCCAAATCAATCTCTAGTGTGTTCCTTAAGGTCTTGTGTTCAAACTCCACTTGCATCACAAGTGATTTACCATAGACTAGTTCAAAGTGAGTGAATCTCATGGTAGATTTCCAAGTAGTCCTATAAGCCCAGAGTGCTTCTTGAAGTTTGGTTTCCAAATATTTCTTATGGATTAACACTATCTTGGTAAGGATGGCTTCTAGCTCTTTTTTAGTGACCATTGGCTTGTGGATGATAAGGGGAAGATTTACCATGCTGAATTTTGTATTCCTCCATCAAGGGTGCTATGAGATTAGAAGTAAATTGAGCTTCTTGGTCAGATACTAACTCCCTAGGAACACCAAATATTTTGAAAATGAATTCATATAAGAATTTGGGAACATTTTTATCCCTAGGATGCTTCATAGGCTTGGCCTCTGCCCACTTAGTGACATAATCAGTGCAGACTAGGATATAAGATTTATCTTGGGAAGATGGTTCAATAGGACCTAAAAATTCAATCCACCTTTTATCAAAAGGCTCTACAACTACATGAGGCTGCAAGGGCATTTCATCTAGTTTAGTAGGTCACCCCATTCATTGGCACCTATCACATTTCTTGGTGTACCTAGCTGCATCTTTATATAGACTTGGCTAATAGTATCCAGTGGTAAAAATTTTAAATATTGTTTTCTTGGTAGAAAAATGACCTCCACGTGGCTCATTATGACATGCCCTAAGGTTATCATATGTTTCATCTTCTTGCATGCATCTACGCATCACTTGATCATGACCAGTGTAGAACATAAATCCAGCAATCCAAGAGAAGTTAAAACTTTTCTCAGCTAATAATTTTCTTTCTTTGGATGAGAAGTGAGATGGTGTTCTACCTATGGTGAGGTAATTGGCAATGTCAACATACCATGGATTTTATGCAAATAATAGAAATAGGTGCTCATCTATAAAACTGGCATCAATGGTTGTAGGTTCATTAGGAACATGCAAACAAGAGAGGAATTCAACTACAACATTTTCCTTTCCTGGTTTGTCCACAATAGTAGTTTCAAATTCTTGCATGAGCAGTAACCATTTGGTCAACCTTCTAGATATATAAGGTTTATTCACAAATACTTGATGGTCAAATGATTAGTATAGACAAATATTTCATAGCCAGTAATATAATGCCTAAACTTATTTGAAGTGCAGAGATAACTGCAAGCAATTCCTTTTCTATCACAGTATAGTTGAACTCTGCTCCTTGCAGATTTTTGCTGATGAAATAAATGGCATGCTCTACTACTTCCACTTTTTATCCAATCACTAAGCCTGTGGCATAATCTAAAGCATCTGTATGAATGTGGAAAGGAAATCCCCAATTTGGACCTCACAATACTGGTGGTTTGGTTAGAACCTCCTTAAGCTACAGGAAGGAGTTGTCACACTCAAAATCCCAGGAGAATGCATAATCCTTTTTCAAAAAGCTATAAAGAGGTGCTACAATCTCACTAAAATCTTTGATAAATCTCCTATAATATCCAACATGTCCAAGAAAACTTCTGACATCCTATTTATTTTTTGGCATGGGCAAGGTGTTGATTACCTCAATCTTTTTTGGATCTACCTAAATGTCATGTGATGAAATGAAATGACCTAACACAACACCCTCCTACATCATCATGAAACATTTCTCACTATTTAGAGAAAGGTTGTAGTCCTGACATCTTTTGAGAACCTTTTCCAAATTGACCTTAGCTTCATCAAAAGTATTCCCATAAGGAGAAAAATTATCCATATGAACTCCATACAGTCAGCAGATATACTAGAAAAAATACTTATAACAGCTCTTTGGAAAGTAGTGGGCGCATTGCAAAAGCCAAAGGGTAAGACTAATTATGCAAAGGTTCCCAATGGACATGTAAAGGTGGTTTTCTCCTAGTCTTCGGGAGCTATTTGGATCTGATTATAGCCACTAAAATCATCTAGGAAAGAGAAATACTTATTGCTAGTTAAATTATCAAGAACTTGATCTATAAATGGCAATGGAAAATGGTCTTTCTTAGTGGCTAAATTTAGTTCCCTTTAATCTACATAGACTCTCCATTTTCCTCCTTTCATTGGCAATATAACTAAGGGTGAAACCCATTGGCTATTAGAGATAGGGTAAATGAAATCAGTATTTAACAACTTTTGCAGTTCAATCTTAACTGTGTCTCTTAAGATAGGGTTAAATCTCCTCTGAGGCTGTCTGACAGGCTTATATTCTGGGCTGATGTAAATCTTATGAGTGAAAAGTTTAGGATCCAATCCTTTCATGTATGTGTAGTCCCAGGAAAATGCTTTCTGATTTTCTTATAGCAACTTCAGTATAATATTCTGATGTGGTAATGACAAGGCACTGCTGACATTCAACTCTTTCCCTAAACTAACTTCACTCTTAACTACCTTATCTATCATGGATATCTGAGAAATTGGAGAAGAATCCATCTCATGTGGTAATAATGAATGAATTAATTGGGAGGATGTTGAGTATTGAGGTGCATTTGGAGGTGGCAGAATAGTTTCTAGGATACAATCTAGTTGCAAGCACAACTGAGAGTCTACTCCATATTCATTCATGACAATGGATGAGAGTAATCATCATAATCCCAAGAGGATAAAAATGGATCTCTACCTATCATCATGAGCTGATGGATTAAGTTGACTTCTGATTTAGCATCTCCTAAATCAAGCCAAACTACTTGATCATCTTGCAATAGAGGCTGAGCAGGGGAGTATAGAGTCAAGTTCTTAGTATGGATACTATTAGATATTGTCATCTTCCCTGACCTACAAGATATGTAATCATTTGTAGTAGATAACCATGGTCTCCCTAGGATGAGATGATACCCACCAATATTAGCCTTTGGAGAAAGGACAACAAGATCTACTAGATATTCCCAAGAGTTTAATGTAACTATGACATCCTCTACCATCTCGTCTGATTTGATAGTAGAACTATGAGCAAGCTGAAGTATGGTTGGTGTTTCTCTGAGGCCAATGATATGAAACTGAGACAATACCTCTTTTTTCATTACATTTATAGATGCACCCAAATCAACTAAGGCATTTTGTACTTGCATTCCATGAATGGTGACAATAACTACAAGACTCCCTAGGTCATTATATTTGGGTACTGTCAGCTTCTCCAACATAAGGTCAGACAATTGTCCTAAGACATGAATCATTTTAGGATCCTTCTTCTTTCTCCCTGGTTATTTTATGCAAGCTTCTATAATGGCCTTACTGTAAACAAGAACTTCTTTAATAACATCTAGTAATGGTATTTTTAATGTCATTTGCTTTAGCTAATTAAGCAAATATGTTACTACTTGGTTCTTTATGGGCTAAGCTTGATCTAATAACCTTTGAGGAAATGGGGGTTGTTTGATTGCAGGAGAGGTTTGTGGAGTTGGCACATCCACTTTTTCAGTAGGGGAATCTTCAACCTCTGTTATTATAGGCTTTTGAGGTGAAGCAAGGGTGGATCTTGACCTTAGATAGATATCATTCAAGGAGATAGCATAAATTTTTTGTTGTGCTGGCGGCTTGCTATTGTTAGGATTAGGATTAGGTTGAGCTGGAAGCTAGGTTTTCATAGGAGGTTTGTTATTGGCTACAGGAGGAGGCATTAGAGCATGTTGTTGAGGTGGTGGCATTAAGGCCTACTAATTAGATTGGTTAGTCCACTGATTAGGTTGTTTCCATCCTTGCTGAGGTTGTTGCCAACCCTTTTGAGGTTGTTGCCAACCTTGTTGAGGTTTTTGCCAACCTTGCTGGGGTTGTTGCCAATTTCTATGCCCACTAAAACCCATATTCTAGTAATTTTTTCATTGACTATTGTTACTATAATTTTGGAGAGGGTCTTGTGGAATACCTGGTCTTTGGGCCCATGGCCTTTGTTGAGCAACATAGATCACTTCTCCATTTTCATCAACAACTTTCAATTTGGTAGGCATTGGATGTGACTCCAAACTTGCAACAATCTTGTATCTACCATTTCTTTTCCTTTCTCTACAATGCAAACAATATTTAGCTAACATAGCATCAGCTTCTTCCTTCTTCCTTCATACTTTCATGATGTCTAGTTGAGTGGCAACATCATTAATGATGTCTTGCTTGAATTCAGATAGAATATTTGACAATTCCATCTTAGATACCCCTGAACTATTGGATTTAAGAGGTAAATCTTTGAGTCCTCTACCTTTCTTCACAGTAGCCCTTGAATAGTTCAAACATATATTCTTTATGTCAACCCAATTCTTTTGAGTGATGTCTCCACCTGTCATAAGGTCTAAGGCCTCAATACTAACATCATTTACACCTTTCATGAAAAGATGTTTTTGTGACTCCTCATTCAACTGATGTTGTGTATTGCATTTTAGGTTGAACATAAACCTTGAGACATAGTCTTCTAAGGTCTCATCCTCCTTTTGTAACATTTTTAAAATGTCATCTCCCTTCAAATCATGACCACTACAGTACTCCTTATATTTTGAAAGGAACATATTTCTCATTGCATTCTAATCCACTACAGCATTGGCACCTAACCCCATGAACCATCTTAGAGAAGCCTCTTTAAGAGTAGATGGAAACAATTTTAGCTTATGGGTGTCAATTGTATAATCATAACTCCCACAGAGGATGTCAAATTTAAAGAGGAAGGTTTCAGGGTCTTCAGTGATAAGGCCATAAAATATGGGAAGTGCAGAGGCATGTATATTTTTTGAATTTTGGTTACCATGCTGAGTAGGGATGGGGAAAGGAAAGGTAGGTTGAGCCATCCTTGGAGGAGGACCTGGCTATCATGGCTGATAAACAACAAGAGTAGTGGATTATCCTGATACTTAGGGTCAGCAAAAAGTTCATTCAAATGAAATGATTCTTTAGAAGATGATGATGAAGGTAATCATTCATGTGCATCGACAAATGGGTTTTCAAATGGTTCTTCTTCTTCTATGATCTCAACTTGGGGTTCCTTAGGCTCTGGATTAAAAATATCAAATAGTTCAACCTAGATATTGCAAGGAAGGAATCTCCCAAGATGATCTCTTCTTATATGCATACAAAATAATGTAGAACTAAACTAATACAATGACTTCAGGTTTGGATTAGATTGATACCATCCCCAGCAATGACACCAAAAATGACTAGTTCATATAATACCTTTGTAACTAAGGATTGGAAATCCTTTTTATAGTGACTCTATGGTTAATAAAATGCCAAATATCATACTTAAAATAGCATATTGAACTCAATGAATTATCAACCAGGGATGTAAACTTGAAATGATGTCTGCAAGGTATATGATCTAATCCATCTTAGGTGTCATCATAACTTAAGTAATGAAAATGCTAAAGGAAATACTAAGTTAAGAAGTAGAATAAAAATTTAATCTAGAGCTTTGGAATCATGCTTCAAATAGTAAACTAGCTATGCACCTATGCTACAAGAAACAACCAACAGTTCTATTACCGAATGGCTGCAAGACCAACATAGGTCTAAATACTTCAATAAAACTTAAAAACTAAATCCTACTTAACTATGAACTGAGTTGACCTCCCATGTGGGCCCCCATAAAAGAGTTAATGAAAAAAAACTCAAAGGTTAAGAACTAAAGATATCATTCATTCATTCATAAGCATAGGTACAAAATGTAGTAACAGAGTTGTATCTGTTAGGAATGGGAACACTGAGAGGGGGGGGGGTGAATCAGTGTTCTATAATATTAATGTTTTTCTACTTCTTGAAACTTAGCCCAATTAGTTAATTATTGAACTAAATATTAGAGCAAATAAAGTAAACAAAAATAACACATAACACTAGATATGATTACGGGAAAACCTTGGCCAAAGGAAAAACCCTAGTGGGAATTAATACCCACTAATAATTGCACTTTATATTATGAACCTATTAATGTTCCTTTACCCTATTAGGAGTAGTCTTTACAATGCTTAGTACAATGACCTGGTCAATGATCAGACCCTATTAGGAGTCTTGAAGTAAAAAACCTCGTTAGGGGTGGAAGGCTCACTGCCAGAGCTCACTGCTCAATAGAGAAGGCTACAACCTCCTGGATATTAGATACACACTATATCTGCAAGGGTGAACTACTGCTATGATACTATTGTCTGATCAGTTCCTTTTGTGCATTGATTCTTTAACCTCTTGTAAAGCTCTATATCATTCTTACTACTCTAACACACACTTCTCATACTTCTTCTCTTCTATTTCAACTTCTATATCCACTTTATACTCAAATACAAAAGCACATGTCTCATATATAGGCGCAGCCAAAACTAATTACTAAGTCATCCTATAACCTATTACTTACAATGCTTCCAAATGAATTGGCTCAAGTGTGTTTACATAAAATGATATTAACAAGTCTATAACATAAATACAATAGGCACATAGCCTTTACAAAACAAAATATTACTTGCTAATCAAATTCTTTCATGTCGGTTGCATGCTTTGTTATGTTATATCGCTTATTGTCTATGTCACTTCAACTCACTATAACTTCTTCATGCTATCACATCTGACCATGCATTCTTAGACTTAGCATTAATAAATACTTGAAATCTTATCTTCAAGGGAGCATACCAAAACTTGAGCATACACATGTGCACTGATGCTCTGTTCATCAGGTGCTTTACTATCTTCTCTATCTTCCATACTTAGCCAAATTTTGATCTTCTAAGTTAGTGCGCTGACTCCAAAACTTCATATGACTTTGTTTCCATAATTACAACATTAGACTTATTCATATACACTAGTAAATTCAACTTTCCAACAATCTCCCCCATTGTCATTAATGGCAACAAAGGAATATGGCAAAGTTGCTAAATTACATCTTTACAAAAACTTTCTATCTTATCCTTTTTTGAATATTGTACATCATATACTCTATCTTATATCTCCCTTATATCATATTACTCTACTACTCTACTCCCATATTAATCTACTCCCCCTTTGGCATTAATGAGAAAGGCACTCAAAAAAATGAATCTTCAAGTACTTACATAGAGAGTACATTTGGGTATGCAATTTCTTGCTGCCAAAAAACCTTTAGTGCATCAACTATCTATAGATGGGTGCATAATGTATAGGTTAGCTTCTCCATATTTTCCAAATCTATACAGGGACCTTGATCATATGTCACAATAGTAGCATCTATATTCTTGGTATTCTGATTGAGTACATCTAGAGAGGGTGCAAGTGCATGTCTTAACTAAGTTTGTCTAGTTCTTATCTTAGCCATCTCTTTCTCTATCTTCTCAATTTTGTCTATCTGTCCTTGATAAAAATTATTGCACATGTTAATATCCTAGGAGGGATCTTCAACTGATTTTCTTACCGTTTCCATCATAGATTCTACTTCTTGAATCTTCTTGGAAAGGTCTACAGTGAGTTTGTCTTTGTTCATGCTATCAACAATTATCTTCCTTCCTTTTGTTTCTATCTCCTTCAGCATAGCTTGACCAACCTTTAGAGAATTAATTTCAAGTGAGAAATTTCTATCAATTCATTCATCCTTTTCTTGAGGTATTTCTCTTCTACAATTTTAGATGTTGATTCTTCAAGACTTGAGAAATTTGCTTTGAAGCTTGATAGGATGCTTCTAACATCATCCACTGAAAGAACATTTATCACTTTATTATCCTCAAGTAGTAGACTGTTCATTATGCTAACTGATTCTACAAATAATGGATTTCTCATTAATTATTTCTCTTTTTCTTTCTCCATAGCTAACACACCTATTTTGATTAGATCTTCTTCTCCCCATGAGTCTAAACTGGTTGTATCAGGGGTCAAACTTGAAAATAATGAAATTGAGGATTTAGGGGTAAGGAGTGTGATGTCCATAACTTCACTCTTTACCTTCACTAAAATTTCAACAGAGGGCTCTTCTATAGGTTCATGTTCCTTCTCTTCTTCCTATCTAGTTGGACCTATCATATGTGCATCAAGGATCTTAGATTCCTTAGCTTTCTTAGAGGGGACTTGGGTTGCAGGCATAGAAGGTGGATACATGTTTCTATCCAAGAATACCTTCTCAAATGCCTTCTTTGTTTCCTTTGCAACCAACTCATAATCCTTATTCATTATTTGCAGAGTTCTGAGCTTAGTTCTTAGGTGAGGCTTCACCAAATCTAATAGCAATGGTTTCTCTTCAAATGAGCATATTGGGAGGTTGACATCCAATGTCTTTTCTCTTATCCTCATATCCTCTTCAATATCTTTTCTTTTCAAAGAGTCAAGTATGTTTCATACTTGATTAGGAATAACTGTATTAAGTTCTAAAACTAATTTCTTGAACTTAATCATGTGCTTGATAATCATACTATGGATTTTTGATTTATCAATCTCATGATATTTATCATAGAACTTAGCTATTTGATCAATCCTTCCTTCATCAACTACTCTAGTTCTCAACACTTCTAGATTCAGTCTGAATCCTACCTCAGGAGGTGCTTGAGTGTTTCTTTCTTTGTTTCTTGTTGACCTTGATAATGGATGGCTTGCGGCAGTCTACTTCTTCCTTCTATTCATTTTTCTCAACTCAGGAGATGGAGTGGAATCCAAATTAATTTTATCTATGGGCGTAGAGGTGCTGACATTAGTATTTTTCTTCTTCTCCTTAGGATCATCTGATTCTTCCATTTTTACTTGAGAAGAGGATGTGCTCTCAAGTTGTATTGCAATCTTGGCTTCACTAGCTTTATCCAAGTTTTCTTGTGTAACACCATAAATTTTTAGAATGTCTGATGTAATTTTAGATGCTTTTCTTTTTGTTGATGCACTGTATAAGATAGAGTCTACTTGTCTTGTCTTGTCTTCATAAGTTCCCCATCTAGGTTCATTGGGATCCTTAGACATTGATAAGAGGACTTGTTCATAAGCTTCCAAAATGTGTTCCTCCACTTCATAACCAAGTGGATGAATCCACTTAGTCCCAGGCTCCATTGCTTCCATGCATATGATATCAGTTTCCACCATGAAGCATATAGTATCTTTATACTTCTCCACTATACTTTCAGGTATCCTGTACCTTCTCTGCATCCTAATTCTGAATGTTTTGATTTCAAGGTCCATGAAATCCTTCAAGGTACTCTCTAATGTTAACTTAAATGATATTTGAGGCAATATAGGTAGGCTCTTGTCAAGATAAAGATTAGAGACTTTACCAACAATGTGAAAGTACATGTAGATGATCAGTGACCCAAATCTAAACACTTTTCTTTTGTCATGTTTTATGGCTTTTATATTGTCTAACAACTATGTGCGTAAGATCTCATAGAGGTTAAACTCTCCATTTTCCTTAACTATCCTTATAGCTGCTAGAATAGTCACTACAGATACACTGTTCACTCTGTTAGCATGCTGAAACTTATAACCAAGGATCATTTCCATTATTTTTATATCCTTCTCCTCTATAGGCTCAATTTTCATGCCACACTTATCACTCTAGGACTTACAAGCTTTCTCTACTTGTTTCCTGACATCCTTACCAGTAGGAAGAATGGCACCGGTCTTGGAAAGTCCGGTCATCTCATAAATGAGATCTGATGTAATGTGAATAGGAACTTCTCCAATCCAAAATAGGTCATCATGAATTCTTCTTAGCGATATCTTAATCCATTCAGATTCATATAACTTATACATAGTCACATATTCAATTATAGGGTTATTTGTGAAGTGCGCGAACTCATCCTTGAATGACATGTTTGGATTCACCACTATCTCAATGTGTGACCTTAGTTTGTCCAATCCTATAGGTTCCTTTTTACAATAAATGCAGGCGCATATATCTTATACATGCATAACTCCCATCGGAGTTCTAGAGAATGCTCCTTCTAGGTCATCTAAGACTGACTTAAATGGATGCTTCTTGAACACATATCTCTTCCTCTTTGTAATATCAAATACAAATGGAGTGGCCATTACTTAGTTGATCAATGCTTAAATAGGGTTCCAAAGGTTTTCTAAAATGTCACGTCCGAACAAGGGTTCCAAAACCAACTTAACTTCTTTCACTGATGAAAATATCTACAATCTTCCAACACTAACTGCTATGATCTCCTATGCCCTCCAAAGGATTGATCTCAAATGAAGAAGTGAAGATAATCGATCTCCAATGACTATTAAAAAAACTTTCTGCAATTAATGCTTGCCTCCATAACATGTAATGCAATAGAGAATTCCAATCTTTGTTCCTACTAACAATCAAGTTGTGTGATCTTTCATACTACATCAACTATCAACCAAACAACTAAAACCAAAGGTGCATACTCTGAGGGTGATTATACCAGCCATGCAGGGGCCTAGAGATAATCTACCTCCCCCTATGACCATGAGGGTCATTTATCCAAAAGTAGAAGGTGTGTCCACTGAGGATGCATCTACTACTGTGGCACTGACATTATCTTTCTTTACTTCCATCCAAATCTTGCTCACACCTTCTGTAGCTTTCACAAACTTGACTTCTCTAGATTCATCCAATATTGATCCTTGAGACTTATTAGGTCTTTCTTGTCCTTCCACTCGTGATCTACAAAACTTTGAGATGTGTCCAACCTTGTTACAAGAGTAATAAATAACTAGAGACCTTGTATTCCTCGGTGCATTTATGTGAGTTACCATATTGTATTGTCTAGTTGTGTTGCCATTGTAATTTCATATCTAACATGTAATGTTTAGAGGACTTCTAACACTTTGCTGAGGTTGATTTCTCTGATTGTGCTATGTCTGACTTC
Organism: Chamaecyparis obtusa; assembly: GCA_027943335.1. Classification (NCBI taxonomy): domain Eukaryota; kingdom Viridiplantae; phylum Streptophyta; class Pinopsida; order Cupressales; family Cupressaceae; genus Chamaecyparis; species Chamaecyparis obtusa. Next base: position 1,516,001 of record BSBK01000272.1, on the reverse strand, counting down.
TTTGATTTGATCTACAAATTCATAGCTCTATGACCAAATTTATTGCATGAATAACAGTAACCATTGAAAGGTCTTACCTCTTTACAATCTCTTACTATATGTCCATGCTTGTTACAGACATAACAAGTTCAGTTGACTTTCTTGTGTTCATCCTTCGATGGTTTTGCTATAGCTTCAGTGTGATTTTTAGTCTTCTTAGCTTCTATAGATTCTTCTGGTGCTTTCATTCTATCTCGCATATCATTGATTTGATTTTGTGCTTCATTGAATCCAATACCACTGGTATCTCCTTTAATCTTCTGTGCATACAACTGTGACTCTATTAGATCAGTACTTGTGTGCAATTTATCAATATGGTTCTTTGCTTCAGTTAGCTCAGATTCTATCTTTTTCTTGATGTTTTCTAACTCCAAGATTTTCATGTTTGCTTGCCTAAGTTCTTCATCCAACTGTTTGTTTTCTTTGATCTATTCTTCATAGGCTTCTTGATTGTTAGTTAGCTTTTCATCCAAATCTTCAATCTGATCTTTCAGAGATGTGTTTTCTTCATTCAATTTTTTGACCAATTTCCCTAAATAATTTTTTGAACAATCTTTCAAATATTTTCTTAGTTTCTTGATGAATACTTGTGAACCACTGACCTTCAATTTCAGTTCTTTAATTTCTTTTTCAGATCTGTCAAGATCTTCAAGATTTTTCTTCAGATGTTTTACTTCTAGGGATACCATGGTCTCCTTAAGTGGTTAAAGTTATCTTCGGAGGACCAAAGCTCTGATACCAATTATTAGGAATCGGAACACTGAGAGGGGGGGGGGGGGTGAATCAGTGCTCTATAATATTACTATTTTTCTACTTCTTGAAACTTAGCCCAATTACTTAATTACTGAACTGAATATTAAAGAAAATAAAGTAAACAACCATAACACATAACACCATATATGATTATGGGGAAACCTTGGCCAAAGAAAAACCCCAGTGGGAATTAATACCCACTAATAATTGTACTTTGTATTATGAACCTGTTAATGTTCCTTTGCCCTGTTAGGAGAAGTCTTTACAATGCTTAGTACAATGACCTGGTCAAAGGTCGAACCCTGTTAGGAGTCTTGAAGTAGCAAACCCTGTTAGGGGTGGAAGGCTCCCTACTAGAGCTCACTACTCAATAGAGAAGGCTAAAACCTCCTGGATATCAGATACACACTATATCTACAAGGGTGAACTATTGCTATGACACTATTATTTGATCAGTTCCTTTTGTGCGCTAATTCTTTAACCTCTTGTAAAGCTCTATATCATTCTCACTACTCTAGCACATACTTCGCATACTTCTGCTCTTCTATTTCAACTTCTATATCCACTTCATACTCAAATACAAAATTGCATGTCTCATATATAGGCGCAACCAAAACTAATTACTAAGTTGACCTATAACCTATTACATACAATGCTTCCAAGTGAATTGGCTCAAGAGTGTTTACATAAAATGATATTAACAAGTCTATAACATAAATACAATAGGTGCATAGCCTTTACAAAACAAAATAATACTCACTAATCAAATTTTTTCCTATCGGCTACATGCTCTATTCTATTATGTCACTTACTATCTGTGTCACTTCAACTCATTGTAACTTCTTCATGCTATCACATCTAACCATGCATTCTTAGAATTATCATTAATACATACTCAAAATTTTATCTTTAAGGGTGCATACCAAAACTTGATCATACACACGTGCGTTGATGCTCTGATCATCAAGTGCTTTACTATCTTCTCTGTCTTCCATACTTAGCCAGATTCTGATCTTCTAAGTTAGTGCGCTGACTCCAAAACTTCATATGAATTTGTTGCCATAATTACAACATCAGACTTAGTCACATACACTAGTAAAGTCAACTTGCCAACAATATTCACTACTGCTAGATTATAAAAAGGATTTCCCTCAAAAAGTAGCTAACACAGGAATCTGAAACTCCAGCTTATTTAACAACTTAAAACATAACTCCCTAAAACTAGGATTCTCCAACATCAGGGATATGACAAATTTTAAGATACAAAAGAAACAACATCATTTAATGCAGGAGTAAGTTGCGTTCAACTGTGCATGAATCTAGGAATGCACAACTGCTAGCTTTACTCTACAATGAGTGCTAGCCTCATTGACCTAGTCTGCAACAATAACCGCTACTAACTCAAAGTGGTGGAATCATTATGAGTCCTAAAAATAGTTTAAAATAGTTATTCAACTTTATGGCACCACTTCATCTTCTAATGTTGAATTCTTCCTCACCCATTGAGTCACCATTTCCTATAAGAGATTAGCATGCACACACAAAAATCGCAACACATATCCAAGATAAAATTCATAATAAGTTTTTTTACATTACCTTTTCCCTCATCACATGGCTATAGGAGACACTACCCAATTAATGTGGAATGGAAAGATACAAGATTTCATTCTACATAACCATGTAATATATATATATATATATATATATATATATATATATATATATATATATATATATATATATATATATATATATATATATATATATATATATATATATATATATATATATATATATATATATATATATATATATATATATATATATATATATATATATATATATATAGAATATTCATTCAAACTTAAGAGCATCAAAATAAACACATATATATAGTAACAAAACATAAGAAGTCTAAACAATATCTATGAAAAACTCATGAAGTGCTCAAGTTTTAACCATAAAATCATAAACCAAATAGGCCTTAAATTGGCTTCATCAGAGAGAACATATGTACTCTTAAATGGTCAACAAAAGAAAATGATATTTCCTTCCTTACACTAGTACATTTGAGACCTTTTTCTGATAGCCGAGTGTCTGAATTTAGATAGTAAACTATTGATTAAGTGACACCACCTGGCATCACAATTTTGTAGTCAGAAAAACTGATGGTTCTATTAGGTGTCATAATTATGGCAACCTTGGTCATCTCTAAAAGAGGGTGCCAACACAGTGAGCCTATCGTCAAACTAATTTGTGGCCATCACAATTGGGACACGTACCCATCACAACAAATAACAAATGACAGTGACCCATTAGAAGATTCTGACGGGTAGCTATCATTCGTAACATGTTCACCGATGGAAATACTTTTAATGCAACAGATATCCATCAAAAGTTCAAAATGCATATTTTTCATTTGTGGTTTGTAATGATGACTATTTTGTATGTGTGATGGACATGCATTGGACAGTTATGATGGTTATCTATCATTTATGGTTGTTTTCCAACAGCGATGTTGTTAATGCGATGGATGGATGTCAGATTTTTGCAATGGTAAATCGTCACTATTTTAATGTCATCGTAGTTACGATGATAATGAGTTTTTTTTTTAAAATATATATATATTTGTCAATTGAGTTGGTATCGATTCAGAACAGTGCTCTTGAAAATTTGGTTCTTGCTCGTGATTTGGTTATGGATCATTCAGAGATAACTTTGCAGTACATTCGGTAGCAGCTTGTGGATTATTGAGTCAAGTCTAGAGACTTGGATTTGGAATGGATCCTATCGAAATAAGACTTGTGACAGCGACTACTCCAGCATAATTTAGAGATAACTTTGTAGTAGATTCGGTAACGGCTCGTGGATTATTGAGTCGAGTCTAGAGACTTGGATTTGGAATAGATCCTACCGAATCAAGACTTGTGAAAATGACTGCTCCAGCACAAGAAGCTAGTGCGGTGATTAGAGATGCATTCTTCCTAATGTATTCATGGGATATATGCGGACCTGATTACATTCAGATCTGATTCAAGCAACTTCTTACTTCTTTGGTCTAAATTTGATGTGTAGGTTTTCCGTCCAGTTGATATATATTTGTTGTACGTGGATTGAGATCTTAAGTTACTAATCTTGTCTTTGTTTCAAGAATAGTTTAACATTCTCTACTTAATAGAGCCAACAACATGAAGGTGGAAGCTCATCTGACCCCTCCTAGGAGCCTCTTATGACCCTTTATGACATTTTAAGATCTCTAAGATGTATTGTTAGGGATCATAAATGGTTGTAAAGGGTCATAAGGGGTCCTAGGACACAACAGCTGAGAAACATAAATGTAGGCATCATGGTCACAATTGTTTGGAAACACAACATAGTTGAGTGGTATACCCAGATGATGCAATGCAACTACTCCTCCAGTTCCATGTCTACACTGTGTAAATAAAACCCAAAGATGAAGAATAAATTTAGAGAGTGCGGGAGGACAGTGATAATGACCAAAATAATATAGGGACCTGTATTACTGTGGTCGTTCTCACTCTCCTCCGCTCTCTAAATTTATTTTTTATCTATGGATTTTTTTTACCGTAGTGTAAACTTGGAACCAAAGGAGTGATATATAGTTGTGTTGCATCATCTGGGTATACCATTCAATTATGTTGTGTCTCCAAAAAATTGTGATTATGATGCCTACATTTATGTTTGTCATCTATTGTGATATCTACATTTATGTTTCTCATTTGTCATGTTTATGTGCATCTTCTTTATGTGTATCTACTAGAAATTCTATTAAAAAAAATTAGTATCTACAATAGCCCTCTGTTAACCACATTTATGCATATGGTCCCAACAAAGTAGTGCACAAACTACACAAAGAAGGCATCGCAAAAATATGATTTCTGCTTTCACCATTGAAGCAATCTTGGCGGCACTAGCTGCCTCTCGAGCCTTGCACAAGTTGCACTCATTTCCTACATCAGGTAAATATGTAGATGGGGTAGATGTAAATGTGGTTTGATCAACCCACCGAAAGTATTGACATCCAGTATTTCCCTGACAATACCAAATGTACATCAGTTCTTCATAAAATGATTAGTTGTTACATTATTTTTAAACATAAAATATAATTACGTATCCAGACCTTTTTCCTATTTGGGAAAACCCAAAATTGACACCCAGGATTACTTGTTGTGTGTGACATCTTCAACATGCATGGGTCAACACCACATTGACAAAGGCACATTGATCGAAGTCATCGATGCTATTTTGACAAATATTGCATTATCACAAATATTGCATTGTCATTATTTTGTTCATTCATACTAATTATAATTACAATAAAAAGAAACATACTAATGTAGACTTGCACATTTTTTGGCTAAGTCGAAGTCTTTGGTTTAAATCACTAGACATTCAAAACAAAATGACAAACCAAAGACAACCATGCAATTGTAAAGAAAGGTAATTTTCTTAATCACATCACTAATTTTTGCATGTCTAAATACTTGTGTCTTTCAAGTGATTTGATTCTTGTCATGTCCACTACAAATGAGAACAGTCTTAACTAGTGAAGTTGTTTAAGCATATAGAGATTAAATACACTATTTTAGAATGAAATTTCTCTTAACAAAAGATCAAAGATATATAAGTAGGACATATAAAACAAGGTGAATAAGAGTAGTACATATAAAAAAATTGTTAGAACATTCCAAACATCTAGCATAATTGTACATTTCATTCATGTCATTGATAATCTTCTTCATCCATCCCATCATCAAGATCATCGTCATCGACGATATCATCACCACCACTATTGTCATCATCATCATCATCACCATCAACATCATCATCATCATCATCATCCTCATCATCATCATCATCAACATTAGTAGCAGTGTCATCCTCATCAACAACAACATCGTAGCAGCATCATCATCATCAGTAGTAGTATCGTCATCGTCTTCTTCTTCATATTCTTCTTTGACTAGCTCTTGATTGTGATCTGGTTCTACATCATCTTCCACTTCTTCATCTTCCTCAGTATCTTCTTCCATCACATTATACAAGTTATCGATCTTCCTCTTGGATCATGTCTAACAACAAATGACCAACCTGGTTTATATGGAACCTCTAAGTAAAATACCTGCTCACATTGGCTTGGAAGAACATAGGGCTCTTCTCCAACTGGCTCAAACAACCTTGTATTAATCATTGGAAGTCCATTGTCATGTTCAATAACAGTTCTATCAGGATCATTTTTATTGAGTTGTAGTCTGTACCATTTCACAACGAAGAGAACTAATTTGAAGGAATTGAAGTCGTAGTCAAGTATATCAACCAAAATACCATAGTATCAATTTTGCAACTCTCGAGGATGTAAGTCATTTCTAGATGAAATATTAGTCACTTGGAACACTGCACTTATCCCAGAATCACAAGCTCTCTTCGTGTCATCCAACTTTTTGATGCAAAATTTATAACCATTGCAAAACATAGCCTTGTGGTGTTTCACCTGCAATAATGTCAAACATGTATAAATTATTGCATCACGAGTTGAAAAACATATGATTGATTAATTAACAAATTTATAAGTACCTGGTGATCTCTTAAACCATATGCTAAATCTATTTCCTTTTGTGTAACATTGGGATATCCATTGCGATGAGCTTGTATAACCAATGAAGACATAGATTCCCATGTTAATCTATGACCATCATGTTGACATCGTTCAATCCATGCCATCGTCCAATCTTGATTGTTTGCAATAAACAAATGTATTGCATCCCACTCTTTAGCAGCTGTACAAAAGTAAATAGAGGACTTACAATAGATTTATTTTGAAGGTTAAGAATTAATTTACTACAATAAAATCTCATAATTTGTTACCTTTCAGTTTCCTAAATCTACCGTTGCCCACCAAGTACTCCCCTTCAAATTTTGTAATTGAGTCAACATCCCAAATGCAATCTATCTGGGTCTTTGCTACAAGATTAGGAAAATATTGAGTAACGTACACCATCATCTGGTATACCATATATCTCTCAACCATAGAACCCTTGGGATGTGCTCTTTATCGTACCAAACCCTTCAAAAATTTCAAGTGTCTCTCAACCATCCACATTGACCTAGCATGTATAGGTCCACACAATTCAATCTCCTCAACTTGGTGTATGAGGTAGTGTTCTTGTGCATTGAAAAAAGCTAGAGTTAAACACTTTTGCATTTCACACATTAATCAACAAATTATTTTCTTCCAATATTTCTTCCAATAATATGATCTTCAGGACAAGCATCTATTGTTTGATACTCCATTCTAATATGTTTCATAGTGGCACATAATTCTTGGTATGAGAGAGGGAGAACATTTGATGGTGGTAACAGAAAGTCACCTATCAATCTGCAACAAATAATATAAGTCATTACTATAAACAATCTTAATGGTACATGTTTCACCTTTTATAGACTATAATGACATATATGACAAACCTTAGCATATGTGACATTGTTATGTTGGATAAACCATTCATAACCTTCAAATTCACCAACAACAATACAATAGAGAGAAGAGTAGATTGGGAGCCTTCATAAAGGGCTATGTCCACCTTTTCAAGTAGAGGTATATCATGGACATCATCAATGTCATCCTCATCATCAGCAACATCAGTAGCACCATCAGCACCAGTACCAAATGTGTCAATGATCAATGCATTCATACCATCATCTTCAAATGTGTTTTCTAGCGCATGATCATCATCTTCCATGGGATCATGATCTTCAAATTCAATACTCACACCTCCATGTTCCTCTATATTCACACTGGGGAGATTGACCTATATAAAAATGATGATAATCAAACCTCCTTCCATGGTTTATATGTATATTAATTGTGAAAATAATATAACAAACAACTTACCATTTGATTATAATCAAACCCCCCTTCCATGTGACCATTCTCTCTACAATGTCTCTTTGTTGTTTTGATTTTGATTCTTCTTATCTTTAAGCTAGTACAACTCTTGCATGGACAATAACATTTGTCATCGGCTTCTCTTTGAAAGTTAGACAACAATCTAGCGATTGTCTCCCTATTTTGATTGAATTCCCTTGTATTATCTAACATGATCCTTAATGTGTATATCTGCAAAACAAATTGGAGATGCCTCCTTTCGTTAGCTTCATGTCACCTTCTCATAGCTTCTCATTTTCTGACAGATTTCTCCAAAAGCTTTGTAGGAAACCAAGTAAGGGGTATTCTTGAGTTCAAACACATTGAGCTGCTACAACTGAATTATAAATCATGAATTCACTATAAAATTAAAACTAAATAGGGAGATAAGTAAGACATTTAATGCATTATTACTTCATCATGATGATAAAAATTTCATTGGCTCAAAGCACATAGTGGTGCAGGGGCACCTAGAGCACATAAGGAGTTCACAAAACCTATGGAGATCAAAAAGACATTAGTGAACATGAAGATATCCAATGACATCAATTGGAGCATTTTGGAGCCTATAATGACCTATAAGGTTAATACCTGTAATAAATTGGCAATAAGCCCTTAAAGGCCTAATAAGCCTTAGGACCAATTTAGGAGTCTAGGATGAGTTTTTTAGTTGCAAGCTTATAATAGTTTAGATTTGTTTTTAATAAGGTTTAATAAGTTTATTTAGATCATATCCCAAGGTCTTAGGATTCAAAAATCTTAAGGAATGCTTCATTTGCAATGTTGTTAATTCAAATTTTTGAATAACAACGGTCACTTGTAAAAGGAGGGAAAAGGGGTTTTTATGTTTAATTAGTCTTAATATAATTTTCCAACCACCAAAGTTGGTTGAACAGACTTAGAGGAAGTTATAAATTAGAGGATCAAGCCATTATATGGTAGTCAATTCATTAGATGCCATTAAATAGTAGCATTAGATGCATTAGATGCCATTAAACAACATCATTAGCAGCATTAGATGCATAGGAAAGCATTAGATGCCATTAAACAACAATCAATTTGGACATTGTAGATATAGTGAAGTCCTCCATAGAAGGGCATCAACTTCAAATCTCAGTCTTAATTATAGTATACATAGAAGTGAATTCTGGCACAAAATTTTGTAGAAAATCTTAAGGCATGTCTCAGACTATTTCAAGACTAATTCATTCACAAAGGAGGGACTAATATGAAGATCAATTCTGAGAACTTTAGAAGCTGTTTATTCCTAGGTAGAATCTGGAAAATATCAACAAATAAAAGTCTAATTTTCTTGTAAATTTGAAAAGATTTTTGGTATGATTCAAAGTTGCTAATGGTTGGAATGTTTTCTACAATGTTTTGATCTTTATATTTCATGAATTTGAAGTCATTCATGCTCTGAGAATTCTATTCTAGTCACTGTTATTCCATTTTGGGACTGTACAGTCATTGAAAATCTGAATTAGGACTGTTTTCTTGAGTTTCTTTCATTATGAATGTCATTCTATGAATGTAGATTACTGGTTCTCATAGAATGGCATCCAATTAACATGTATTATAATCCTCTAACTTTGGAAATGCAAGTTTGATTGACTGTTGTGGTGATCACCATAGGGAATACTAAGAAACTAAGTGAATTTGGAGGATAGGCTGAAGGATAGAGAGTTCTGGCCAAACAAGGGTAGTATTTTATGATTGAAAGTGTATAGAAATGTTAAGTACAAGGTGAATCAACCATTATTTGTTGCAGGAAACTTTGGGAAACATGACATTGAGGAAGCCCTAGATTTAAGGGTTTTGAGGGCACAAATTGGGGCTTTTGTATCTAGAAAGCTCTTGGAGTCAAATTGACTTCATATTCCTTTGATTTGAACCTATTCATGACACTGTGAAAAGACTTGGAGCCTAGGAGTTTGACTGGTTAGTACTTCCTTTGTAAATGCATGAGTTTTAGGCCTTAAAAATCTGAGAAACAGTGTAAATAGTCATATACCTTCCAAAGAAACCTACCCTATCCTTTTGGCATGTTAAGGTACTCCATAAAGGGTAATCAAATATCTAATAGAATAAATATAACAAATAGAGCACCAACCAATCAAATAGGGACATGAGGTGCTCAAACCGTGAGCTCATAAAATAATATATTTAGTCTTAATAAAATCTTATAAAGCAACATGTATTGTGTGAAGTGTTCGATCTATCTTTATTTGTTTTTTTGTTGATATTCACTATGTGGTACTCCCTGTTTATGATCATTTCATGAGGAAATGTCTTGATAGCTTGCGGGTTGCAAGCTAGGGCATCATGCATTATTTATTAGCTCATTGTTTGAGCACCGACCAATCAAATAGGGACATGAGGTGCTCAAACAGTGAGCTCATAAATAATACATGATGCCCTAGTTGTAGGTATTTATCTCTTCTATAATGATGGAGGAGTGAAAGGTAATGATCAATGAGGTTACTGATATTAGATCATACATTAATACACTTATTGTTTTGAATTTGAGCTCGGGCATCATGCAATGTTATTGCTATCATTGCATGCTTGCTGCTGTTGTGCACCATATATTGTTTTATACACTATTTATTTCATTGAGACTACGAGCTATTATAGTTGACTGTATTCTTTTGGGGTCTAATCTATGTAGTTGTTTCTTTTTTCTTTGAATCATTGTTTACAATTACTTTTGATGCAATATTTGTGTGAAGAACAAGAACAAAATGGTGAACAAGTGTATTTGACAAAGATAAACATGACACATTTTGTTGGGCTAATTAGGTTGGCCTAGTACCATTTTCATTATAGAAGAGATAACTACCTACAACTATATTTCATAATTCCTCCTTTGAAGTCATAGGTTAGTTTAACTATTGGACAATGAGCTGATAGGAGTTTTGAATAGATTTGAATAAAAACTAAGAGTATTGAATTTTATCATGCAATGTTATTGTTGTCATTGCATGCTCACTATTTTTGTGCACCATATATTATTTTATACACTATTTATTTCATTGAAACTATGAGCTATTGTAGTTGACTATATTCTTTTGGGGTCTGATCTATTGTAGTAGTTTCTTTTTTCTTTGAATCATTGTTTAGAATTACTTTTGATGCAATATTTGTGTGAAGAAAAAGAACAAAATGGTGAATGAGTGTATTTGACAAAGATAAAAATGACATATTTTGTTGGGCTGATTGGGTTGGCCCTAGCTTGCAATCCGCGAGCCATCAAGACATTTCCTCATGAAACGATCATAAACAAGGAGTACCACATAGTGAATATCAACACCAAAACAAATAAAGAGAGATCAAACACTTCACACAATGCCTTGAAGGTAATAGAAACGATGCCCTAGCTCTCAAAGCTCGCAGGTCATCAAGCATTCCAAATGAAAAGATGTAAACAATGCTAGTATTAAATAGTGAGCTCATGAACAATGTATCATGCCCTAGCTTGCAGCAGCCCATGAGACACCAAGACATTTTCTCATGAAATGATCATAAACAAGGAGTACCACATAGTGTATTATTTTATTACTGATGTCCCTATTTGATCTAATAGCATCAATATAACAAACATAGCACCAACCAATCAAATAGGGACATGAGGTGCTTAAACAGTGAGCTCATAAAACAATATATTTAGTCTTAATAAAATCTTATAAAGCAACATATATTATGGGAAGTGTTTGATCTCTCTTTATTTATTTTTTTGTTGATATTCACTATGTGGTACTCCCCATTTATGATCATTTCATGAGGAAATGTCTTGATGGCTTGCAGGCTACAAACTAGGGCATCATGAATTATTTATTAGCTCACTATTTGAGCACCGGCCAATCAAATAGGGACATGAGGTGCTCAAATAGTGAGCTCATAAACAATGCATGATGCCCTAGTTGTAGTTAGTTATCTCTTCTATAATGATGGAGGAGTGAAAGGTAATGATCAATGAGGTTGTTGCTATTAGATCATACATTAATACACCTACTGTTTTGAATTTGAGCTCGGGCATCATGAAATGTTGTTGTTGTCATTACATGCTTACTACTATTGTTCACCATATATTGTTTTATACACTGTTTATTTCATTGAGACTGTGAGCTATTGTAGTTGACTGTGAGCTATAAGCAACATATATTGTGTGAAGTGTTTGATCTCTCTATTTATTTGTTTTGTTGTTGATATTCACTATGTGGTACTCCCCATTTATGATCAAATAGACTAATCTCGAATGCCTACCTCAAGTGTCAGTGCCCTCTTCCCACATGGTGTCAGCCTCTTTGGGCACGCCAAACTCGAATGCCTACCTCAAGTGCTAGTGCCCTCTTCCCACATGGTGTTGGCCTCTTTGGGCATGCCAAACTCAAATGCCCTCTTTGCGCCACACAAAAGTGCAGTGTCATCTTCGCGGAAGCTCTTCGAATTCACAAATTAAAAATGACACTTTCTTTTTCTTTTTTTTGTTTATAACCAAATGGGTGTCACAATTTATGAGCTCACTGTTTGAGCACTGACCAATCAAAAAGGGACATGAGGTGCTCAAATAGTGAGCTCATAAACAATGCATGATGCCCTAGTTGTAGGTAGTTATCTCTTCTATAATGATGGAGGAGTGAAAGGTAATGATCAATGAGGTTGTTGCTATTAGATCATACATTAATACACTTACTATTTTGAATTTGAGCTTGGGCATCATGCAATGTTATTGTTGTCATTGCATGCTTGTTGTTGTTGTGCACCATATATTGTTTTATACACATGGAACAATAAATTTGGGGACTTAGACTTATGTTCAATCCTTAGTAATGGTTTGGGGAGCTAATTACTAGATGAGTGACTATAGTACCCTAGTTTGCATTATTAGATGATCTTGTTTAATTTGTGTTCATTTCATGCAAAGATACATGTAAAGAAAAATAAATTTTTGCATCTAAAGATTACATGTATATATATATATATATATATATATAAAATAACTTGTATATACTATACAAGGAAAATAACTTTCAGAAGAAAATGCAAGAGTACAAGAATACATAAGAGGATGAACATAAATAATAAGGGTGCCAGACATTACTTGAAGTGATAAATTTTTTACCCGAGTATGAATCTAGTGTGCCCCTGTGTGATCCAGAACCTGCAAAGAAAAGAGAGATGGGGGTTAGATAAAAATTATCTAAGAAATGAATGAAATCCTATTACTGATCCTCATCTACAATTATGCATGTGCATAGTCAAGCCGTACACTTCTGAAAGAAAAACCAAGCTCACAGTCTCAATGAAATAAATAGTGTATAAAATAATATATGGTGCACAACAGTAGAAAGCATGTAATGACAAAAATAACATTGCATGATGCCCAAGCTCAAATTCAAAATAGTAAGTGTGTTAATGTATGATCTAATAGCAGCAACCTCATTGATCATTACCTTTCACTCCTTCATCATTATAGAAGAGATAACTACCTACAACTATATTTCATAATTCCTCCTTTGAAGTATATATATATGGACATGAGGTGCTCAAATAGTGAGCTCATAAATAATGCATGATGCCCTAGCTTGTAGCCCACAAGCGATGAACACATTTCCTCATGAAATGATCATAAACGGGGACTACCACATAGTGAATATCAACAAAAAAAAAAATAAAGAGAGATCAAACACTTCACACAATGCCTTGAAGGTAATAGAAATGATACCCTAGCTCTCAAAGCTCACGGGTCATCAAGCATTCCAAATGCAAAGATGTAAACAATGTTAGTATTAAATAGTGAGCTCATGAACAATGTATGATGCCCTAGCTTGCAGCCCATGAGCCATCAAGATATTTCCTCATGAAATGATCATAAATGGGGTGTACCACATAGTGAATATCAACACCAAAACAAATAAAGAGAGATCAAACACTTCACACAATATATGTTGTTTTATAAGATTTTATTAAGACTAAATATATTGTTTTATGAGCTCACTATTTGAGCACCTCATGTCCCTATTTGATTGGTTGGTGCTTTGTTTGTTATATTGATGCTATTAGATCAAATAGGGACATCAGTAATAAAATAATACACATACAGTTTTGAATTTGATCTCATAAAGATTAACTTTTAGAAGAATATGAATGACTACAAACATACATAAGTGGATGAACATAAATAATGAAGGTACCAGACATTGCCTGAAGTAATGAAGTGTTGACCCAGGGTTCAATCCAGTATGCTCTTGTATGATCCAAAAAATACAAGGAAGGAAAATATGGGGTTAGATCCAAAGGATCTAAGCAATGCTTGACACCCTATTACTAATCCTCATCTACAATTATGCATGTGCAACATGAATAAAAACTAAGAGTATTGAATTTTATCATGCAATGTTATTGTTGTCATTGCATGCTTGCTACTGTTGTGCACCATATATTGTTTTATACACTATTTATTTCATTGAGACTATGGGCTATTGTAGTTGAATGTATTCTTTTGGGGTCTGATCTATTGTAGTTATTTCTTTTTTCTTTGAATCATTGTTTACAATTACTTTTGATGCAATATTTGTGTGAAGAACAAGAACAAAATGGTAAATGAGTGTATTTGACAAAGATAAACATGACACATTTTATTGGGTTGATTGGGTTGGCTTGGTACCATTTTCATTATAGAAGAGATAACTACCTACAACTATATTTCATAATTCCTCCTTTGAAGTCATAGGTTAGTTTAACCATTGCACAATGAGCTGATAGGAGTTTCGAATAGATTTGAATAAAAACTAAGAGTATTGAATTTTATCATGCAATGTTATTGTTGTCATTGCATGCTTGCTACTGTTGTGCACCATATATTATTTTATACACTATTTATTTCATTGAGACTGTGAGCTATTGTATTTGACTGTATTCTTTTGGGGTCTGATCTATTGTAGTTGTTTCTTTTTTCTTTGAATCATTGTTTAGAATTACTTTTGATGCAATATTTTTGTGAAGAACAAGAACAAAATGGTGAACGAGTGTATTTGACAAAGATAAACATGACACATTTTGTTGTGCTGATTGGGTTGGCCTGGTACCATTTACATGGCCTGGTCAGATATTAAATAGTGAGCTCATGAACAATGTATGATGCCCTAGCTTGCAGCCCACAAAACATCAAGACATTTCTTCATGAAATGATCATAAACGGGGAGTACCACATAGTGAATATCAACACCAAAACAAATAAAGAGAGATCAAACACTTCACACAATGCCTTGAAGGTAATAGAAACGATGCCCTAGCTCTCAAATCTCATAGGTCATCAAGAATTCCAAGTGAAAAGATGTAAACAATGCCAGTATTAAATAGTGAGCTCGTGAATAATGTATCATGCCCTAGCTTGCAACCTGTGAGCCATCAAGACATTTCCTCATGAAAGGATCATAAACGGGGAGTACACACATAGTGAATATCAATAGCAAAACAAATAAAGAGAGATCAAACACTTCACACAATGCCTTGAAGGTAATAGCAACGATGCCCTAGCTCTCAAAGCTCGCATGTCATCAAGCATTCCAAATGAAAAGATGTAAACAATGCCAGTATTAAACAATGAGCTCATGAACAATGTATCATGCCCTAGCTTGTAGCCCACAAGCCATCAAGACATTTCCTCGTGAAATGATCATAAATAGGGAGTACACACATAGTGAATATCAATAGAAAAACAAATAAAGAGAGATCAAACACTTCACACAATGCCTTGAAGGTAATAGCAATGATGCCCTCATTCTCAAAGCTCGCAAGTCATCCAGCATTCCAAATGCTAAGATGTAAACAATGGCACTATTAAAAATGCTAAGATGTAAACAATGCCACTAAAATTGATTTAATGAGAAGACAAAGCTCGAATGCCTACCTCAAGTGCTAGTACCCTCTTTCCACATGCAGGTGTCAGACTCTTCGCGCACGCCAAACTGGAATGCCCTCTTTGTGCCACGCAAAAGTGGTGTGTCATCTTCGCAGTAGCTCTTCAAATTCACAAATTACAAATGACACTTTCTTTTTTCTTTTTTTTTTGTTTATAACCAAATGGGTGTCGCACTTACAATGATATCATCACTATCACAACACCATCAAGGGCACTTGCAAAAAAAAAAACACAAATTGTAGTGGCATCGCAAATTGGCGTCAAAATTTGACCCCAAATGTTGTAGTGTTACCTTTCTCATTTGTAGGATTCACATTTGAGAGAAGAGGATTCAAAGTGGCACGGGAATTTTTTTAAATTGTTCACTTTGATGTTGTCAGTCACTGGCAATATGATCCACTCAACATAATTGGAACAAAGCTTAGAGAGAATGGGAAATCCACAAGCAAATGTCAACATGAGAGTATGTCATCGATAGAAAAATTTAAAAACATGGAGTCTTGTGACGAGGTCAAAAGAGAAATGGAGAAATACGCCATTGTAAATAATATTTCAATACAAGAATTGCCATCACAAATTATGGCATTGCATAAATAGAAAGGAAAAGTGCAGCCCATGACATCATACAATTTGTACCAAAATTTGCTCAACCATTTAGAAAATCTATTCCAAAAGACCTAGTGGATGAATGTACATATGGTAATTGGACTTGAACCAAAAAAAATTATTTTTGGGAAATGAGGAAGAATCTCGACAAGCCAAAGCCCTCTGCAGATCTTTATGACATCGAAGAGGATAAAATATTTAGCGAATTGTGGAATAAGGAGCATCCAGATGAAGCATAGCACAACAATGATTATTGTCCAAATAATGAGTATGAGAAAGATTTTGTGAATCCCACATTCACTAATGTATATTCAA
This sequence comes from Chamaecyparis obtusa, assembly GCA_027943335.1. Taxonomy (NCBI): domain Eukaryota; kingdom Viridiplantae; phylum Streptophyta; class Pinopsida; order Cupressales; family Cupressaceae; genus Chamaecyparis; species Chamaecyparis obtusa. Next base: position 1,499,415 of record BSBK01000272.1, on the reverse strand, counting down.
TTAGTAGTGGAGTTGATGTATCCACAAAAGAAAAATATACCAAAGGGGTAGATATTGTAGAAAAAATGGGCTACCTAGGTTGGAGTGGTCTGGGTCCTAGAGGAAAAGGGCCTTGGTCTCCACCTGACCCACCAATTCTACCAAAATATGGTGAGAAACCAGGCCTTGGAGTTGAATTGTCAAATTCATAAAAAAAAAATACTACTCAGTCTCATACCCTTGTAATTTCATTTGTTTCAGTTTCAAATCAAGTTCCACCTATTACAAGCACTCAAATTCAATCTGAATCAAGTGCCACTCCCACTGGTGTGGATATCATGGGTAGTATTAGTGGTCCAAAAAGGACATTACATGTGGACATGGGATTAGTGGATCCCAGAGATCAAGGCAATGTCAAGAAGAAAAGGTTATGACAAGTACAACAATGGTAATGGTGATTGTGAGTCCAACAATTGCCACACCTTTAGGACAAAACCATCAGAACAGTCCAAAAACTCCAATTATAATGGATCAGGGTGTTGCTAATCCTCATGGTATAATTAGGAGAACCACAGGCAATATAGGTGGAAGCTCATACACCACTACAAGTGTTATTTCACCTTTCAAACATTCAATTCTATCAAAAAACCCTACTTTTTGTTACAATGATTTTGTAACTAACTTTGAACAATAAAAAATTAGGAATAGACAAAATACTAAGACATTGAAGAGGGATGCAGTTGTTGTAGCTTGTGATGTAGAACCTGCATCGAATAGATTATTTCCCACATATGACCCAAAGAAATAAATGATGGAGTTCATGGTTGTTATGCCCCCAGCTAGAGATAACAATCCACCAGAGATTCAGTTAGATCCATCTGAATTTCAAGTTAGCACCCTCCAAATGGATTTATCCAAAATAAAAAATGTGGACAACATAAATGTGTCGAAAATGACCAACCAAGTGGTCTATAGTTTAGTGATGTAGTTGGAGAGAGAGAAAGGAAAGCTCCAGGGCACAATAGATAAGTTAAAGGAAGACCTGGAAAATGAAAAGGCAAAGGAGAAAGCAGCAAATAAAAGGTGCAAAGAATTAGAGAACAGGATAAAAAATTCATCCTCTAAAGAAGCAATTGGACATCAAGAACATATGGATGCAGAACTGAAAATTATGAGGGAAAATTTGGAAGAGAGCAATAAAAAACTTGAGGATGAAAAAGTCTCTTCATTAAGTCTATACAAAAGCATTGAGAATGTGGCACAAGCAAACAATAACTTAAATAAAGAATTGGATAATGAGAGGGTAAAAGAAAAATAATGGGAAGAGAAAGCAAAATAGTGGGAAGAGAAAGTAGAGAAAATAGAAAAACATAGTGAACACTAGTTCTCAGAAATGAGAGAAGAGCTAAAGAAGGCAAATAATATAATTAAAGCTTATGAAAACAACTTTAATGACCGAGTAAATAATACAATCAAGAAAATAAAAAGACTTTTGGGGGAAAATAAAGGTGACTACTGATAGGTTGTGTGATTGGTTTAAACTAAATGAAAGTCTTAGAGATGTTTTTGGGAAGCTGAAAGAGGACATTGAGAAGAACAAAAAAATTTGTCAAGGACATAATACTGCAAAGTAGATTTTGTGACAAATCAACACAACCAGTGACATGCATTTGGAAAACAAGGGAATTCATGACTGCGTTCGTGCATCAATAAAGGTGAAATCTATCTTTCAAAAATGTTAGAAACTAATAGAAGGAGAGGAGACTCTGGCCTTATTTGGGACAAAGCTCGCCAAGATGAATAAAAAAACAACCAAAATGATAACTCTTGGTTTGTCGAGTCCTGGTCCTAATAATTCATCAACAAATTTTATTGGAAGAGAAGCTTAAAAAAAAATGTTAGAGGACACAATGAAGTTTGATTTAGGAAAGCTTCCTCAGGACACAAATCATGAAGGCATTGCAAAGTGCATCAAAACATTGACAAATTTGAATGCAGTATTGGAAGGATCGTTGCTTTCAAGTCACTCTTTTAAGTATGGATGGCTGACAAGGTTGCAGGTAATTTACTATAACATGACAAATATTGACCTTCCAAGCAATGCAAAATGGAGCATACTAAACAAATTGACAAAATCATCTTGATCTCATCAATCATAGTATGTGAAAGTACTTTCAGTTTCAATCATCTCTATATTTTTTTCTAATTGCTTGAATTGAGTTTAAAGTAACAAGTTTGAACTTTGTTTTTTGAATAGGATCAATGTAGCAGATGTTATTGCTAATTTACTAAACCATCCTGTCAAATGCATAAATGTACAGTTGTAGAGATGTTGTAGTTGTCTTATTGATTTTGATTTTCAGACTTCAAATTAGGCAAATCAACCTGAAGCTATTGTTTCTCCCTTGTTTATATAAAAGAGAATTCAGGGTCATTGGCTAAGGGTAATCAAATTGAAATTGGGTATTGAGTCATTGACTTTTGTAAACAAAATTGTTACATTGTATCATATTTGTAAATAAATTAATGTGAATCAGTATTTCTAAGAATTGTAACATATGAATTGCTATGTTGTCAAAAAAACTATAATGAAAATCTACAAGAATTGTACCATATGAGTTAAATAATGCAAATGAAAACCATTATTAATTGTAGAATTGAATCTTGTTGACATTATCAACCATATTCATATTTTTGACATTGGAATATGCTATTATGTATGATTGATGATGAGATACAAAAACTAACAGTAGACTATAGGAAAGAGTTTAATAAATACCTAGTAACTTAGGACATGCTACTTCTACAACGGTTCAAGCTGCCACATCATATCATTATCAGGATCCTCAGATTCATCACCATCAACTTCATATCTTTCTTGGTTCTTCGATATGTTTTCTTCACTCTACATACCTCCGCTTAACTGATGTTCACCGCTAGAAGTACCAGTACATGAGTCAATGACATCATTATCTCTAGCACTCCAACTTTGGTTTCAAATGTTACCCAACCCTCTTCTCTAACATTTCTTCCTCCAAAATTTCAGTGCTCTTTTGTAAGGAAAAGTATTGACTTCATACTTGGATGGATAAAGCCTCAAGCAATTTTCCAAATTCTTATCTAGTTTGTTTCTTATCTTTGACTTTAGGAATCCCAAAGAACTAAAAATATCTTATCCTCCACTGACCCCAATATCATGGTCAAAAATAAATCAGCAAGCTTGAAAAATTCTAATATTGAATCAATCAACATTTCGCTCTCAGCTAGATTTTCCAAAGGCTTGTTACCGATCCATCTTCGTGGGAGTTCTGCATAATATTATATTGCTCCCTCATTGTCTATGAAAAATGACTTGATTTCTCTCTCAAATGAGATTCATCAAAAATTCCATTTAGAGTTACTCCATTTAACTCTTTGGTTTTGCAAAAATGGTCTATCAAAGTTAGTAGCCTAGTTCAAAAATATTTCAAATTGTTCATACTCCAATATCAAGGAAACACAATAGCTATGGACTCAAGTAGTTTGACTAGAGGGAATATTTCTCTAATCTATGAGGAAATATCATAGGCAATGTGCTTCACAAAAGCTATTATAAACTCATAGATCTTGGTAAAGTCTTCCCTTTTAACACTTGATAGTTTCTTCTTGGAGTTCTTTCTTGGTTCCTTGGACTCGAGCCTAGAAAAGTAGTGCATTGGTATCTCACCTCTACGAACTTCTGCACATAACTCCCCATTTGCAATGATCTTTAAAAATTTATTAGGATTGTCCAAATCTATGATTTTCAGCCTGCTAACAAATTTTACATCATCACATGATCGATAGAGATTATCGAGTATCATGCATGTCAATTTATGCAACGCAAAATATTCTACAATATATATAGCTCTTTGTTGTGCCTTTTTCATTATATTTCTCATTTCCTAAAGCATGGGGAAAAGACCTACTAACATTAAGAGTGTCTCTACATTAATTAACATTCGTAGCAATGTAGGAAATTTTGGTAGCCCTGCTTCTTCATAAATTGAGTTAATTAGACCAAGCAATGATTGATATTCTAAAAAAACTTGATGCGTTGGTCCATCCAAAGAGATCCACCTAGTATCATTATTCTTAAGAAGCTAATTCTCATCAGTTGGTCCTTCAGAAAAGTGTTGAAATTCCCTCAATCATTTTAGACTTTGATAGAAGTATTGGTAGAGCTCTTTGATTAAAATTTCAAGTTTTTGTACTAGAGCATGCTTGCTGACAACTCCAAAAGCTAGATTCATTATGTGGGCCATGTAGTGAATGAGAGTAACGTAGAGTACACAAGAAGATTGTATCTTTATGCAAAGACCACCCATGTGGCCTTACATTACTGAAGCTCCATCCGCTCCAACACACATCAAATTTTTGGCAATTGTCATGTCATTTATACCTCCATATTCAATTAGAGAACTCTTTACTTGTTTAAATAAATTTTTCGATGTCGCATTATCCTTCATTTTAGCAACACTTAGTAGATAAGGTTGATTGATAAAATTGTGTTCAGTATAAACATGCATGCATACCCAAGAAGTACTATCTACTGTTGTAACCTGTCTAAAGACAATGCAATAAAATTTGACTCTTTAATTTTTGCGTTTAGATCCTCTTTTTCAACCTCGGTAAGACAACTTGCCCATTCCCATCAATTGTTTATTGACCAGTGATTGTTAGGATAGTTACAAACTTTCAAAAAGTGTAATAAAGCACTCAATAATGGGTAGTATGTCATAGGACGCCCTCTTCTCAAAATATTAAAGACAACACTTAACTAAACAACTTTTCCCATTAGTTCTACTTCCAATGCTTTTCCAAAAAAAGCTTCAATAGAGCCTTTAACTTCAACAGGCTTCATCTTTATATTCTGCTAAAATTCAAATAATTCTGCATTCCTAACATACTGAGATTCCTCCTTTGTTTTCCATCTTATCATTAATTTTTGAACTCCATCTATGGTTTTCTTTTCATAAAATTTATCCATATGCTTCTCTATGGTGTCAATTTTTAGCTACAACCTCTTTTCCTTCTTATTTATCTTGGTACAAATCTTACATCTGCATTCTACCGAAGGCTCACCTTCAATTGGATTGTCCACTAGTTCAATGAATCGATACTTTGACACCCATTCTACTTGAAAATTCCTCGACAGATCCCACATCTGATCTTTTTTTGATTCTCTATCATTCTTTGAATTGTATTTTCTTTTCTTCTTCCCTGCACCATCATCTTCTCTTACATTCTTGAAATCTCATCCAAGTCGATTATATCATTATGGATACTCTAGGTATTTAACTGAAAATATTGTTCAAGTTCATCATGATCTGAGATATCAGGTTTGTTGACTTCTGTTGGCAATTTGGCTAATGTGGATGCATAGATGTTGTCATTATGGCAACATATGATCTCTATTAAGAGCGCAGAATCTGGAATGCAAGTATGGCAAGTTGAAGGAAGAAATTGTCTAAGTATGGATACAGTGATCCTGACAAAGCACCCGATGAAGATTTAGTTGGCAACGTCCACTGGAGAAATATTTTTGTTTGCGTAGTTAACTAAAGCTTCTACAGAGTATGAGGATACCCCATCTCAGTGCGCATAAAGTTTGGAGTAGTACAGACAAAGTTATTCGAAGTTTACTGAAGATAGTTTTTGCAGATAGAACAGTTTTGGAGACAGTATTAGCGAAAGAGTTAAGGGATTATTTTTGCTTGTCAAAATAATGACTTAACATTATGAAGGGATGACATCCTAGATGTTTACTCTTGGATAAAGATTTTGGAAGCCGACCATGTAAAGTTATTAGCTCTAATAAGTCATATATTAGGCATACTTGAGATGTAATGAAAAATAGAAGTGATATGTAAAAAAAAAGAAAAGATAACTTGTGATAGTTGTATATTGTGATAGCAGCAAAGGCTATTGATGCAAAGTTGTAAGCAGTACCATATTATAGTTAGAAACATTTTGTATTACCTATTTGGGCAGTGAGCTCAGCTAGTGATCAGGTTTTGTAATCTAACTCCTAACAGGGTTAAGGCTTCTAACAAGGCATAAAGTCCTTTAACCAGGATAGATCTACTATATATTGTAAATTGAATCCTAACAGGGTCCAATATCCCTAACAAGATACTTTTGATTAGTGATCTTTGTGGGTACCATCCCCACCAGGGTTTTCCCTTGGCCAGGGTTTCCTCAAGAACATATCATGTGCTATGAGTTCTTTCTATTTACTGCTATGTTTGTTAATCAGCTTGATAATCTTTGTATGCACTAAAGTAATCTATTATATCCATAAGTGGGAAAAAGAAAAAGTTTGTGAAATACTGATTCACCCCCCCTCTCAGTATTTCCTATTTCTAACAACTTCTTCAATATACTATGTAGGTTTAAGTTGTGAATCTTGAAAATCTTCTTGTGATGAAGTAGCTTCCTAATTTTGGCCAGAAACATTTCCAACACCATGACCAAAGTACGATGATAATGTTCTTCATTTTTCTAGCCTCTCTTGGCTTTCCCCATATGTGGGAGCCTTACCCTTATTCTTGTTTGACATCTTTATTCTTCAACGAAATAAAGGCTAACAACCTACCAGTGCAAAAATAAAAATTTTACTTGTTGAAGAAGTGACAATAGAACTACAATATATATAAATATGATTCATTGACCCTTAAATCATGTATGAGGTCTCCCTGATCACCATTGTTCACTAACTGGTCCCCACTAAATAAGAATGACCTCAAAATTACATAGTCGAAGAATAACAATCACTTACCTTTGCCTCAAATTCAATTGCAGTCGTGACTTGCCAATGCAGTCAAGACTCAACAGTCTAAACTTCGCTATCGATCAAATTGAACCAAACCAAATTGTGTATAATAACATTGATCTATGAATGTATTTATGCTAATCCTTTTTTGGAGAATTTGGTGGGAGGTATTAGGTCTACAAATATTTGGCGAAGCCTACATAATTATAACACATCTTTTGTTATTTTTGAGGTGATTATGGGTCATCCAATACCTTGGTATGATTAATAAAGTTGGCGAAAATGTGTAGGTTTGAGACGTGTTTATAAAATGTCAGGTGAATTTGGGACCACCTATAAATATATATGTATAAAACTATTGGCGAATATAAGCCATCCATTTGGGGCTTCTTTGAAATTATAGGTTAACGTTTAAAACTTGACGTGTCCAAAAATTATATTCCATTGGCGATAATGTGAAAGAAATGGAGAAAATGAAATAAATTGATGGGCGATGGGCCCGAGAATTGGACCCAATATTAATAAATTCCGAGTGATAGGGTCAATCCAATATGTGCAATATATTGGCCAAATCCCAGGTTGATGACATGCGACATTCACCAAATGGTTTATAGTCACAACTAAAGTTTTCACTGCTAACCACATTGTAGAAGAGATGACAACTCTCCAAATATGTAAGGTGGCGACAGAAAAAGGGTGCAATAAATTATGGCTCGAGGGTGATTCTTTTAATATAATTAATTGTATCAAGGGCCATAACATCATGGACAATAGGACACATCGTGGAGTAGATTAATGAGTATTTAAGTAGTTTCATGGAGACCTACGTCACCCATGCTTACCACAAAACCAATGTTGTGGCTGACAACCTCACTTTTAATAGAGATTTTAGCATCCAAAACAAGATTGACAAAGTCAAAATACTCAAATGATTCTGAAACCGATATTCCATCATACACACATTTATCACAGTCATCTTTAATAGCACTTTCAGATTTCAAATCAAGATGAAAATAGAATGATTCTTCATCGCACATAGGGTCAATCTGGACCGAAGTAACTTCATCATTTTTAATGGCTATCAAATTTGAAAACTCTCTATCCAAACTTGAAAATCCAATACCTGAATTAGTCGTAGAAGGGGGATCACATTGGGCAGCCACCAAGACTTGAGAAACTTCCATTTCATGGAAAATAAAAATATAATCAGGCTCTTTATCCTCTTCATAATGATGCAACACTTCACTAGCCACCGAAGATCCCTGTTTAAAATTTGTTCTTGCACCCATTTCTTTAACAACATTTTCAGACTTGATATGATATTCACCAAAACATGATCCAACTTTTCCATCAACACACAATTCTTCAAGAACACTCAACTTTGCATTCTCATCAAAAGAAAATGATTCTAATACAGGATCACCATAAACTTGTGCAGATTGAAAATCATCTTTATTATCATCTTCTTCAAACTTAAAAGTTTCATATTCTACTTGTGCATAGATTAAAGGATGATTTTCATAAGAAACTTTATGCAGAAAATCATCACTATTTTCATCAAATCTGAAACTTTCAATATCAAGAGAAAACAAAACCATGGGAAAGTCTTCATTTTCTGCTTTTCTTACCATTTCTTTGCCACTGCTAAGAGTGCCTTTGTTCACTAAAAATTGTGCCTCCGAAAGCTGGGGAATTTCTTGCTCTCTAAGAACCAAGCAATTGACTGATATGGGTCCTTAACTTATTGATTTTTCTTTAAGCATATTTGCTAAAACAAGTTTCTTTCTTCTCTAGTCTTGGACATTAAAATATCTTTGGTGCACACACCTTAACAACAGAGTAGATTGATGATCTTCAGAAGAGCTTAATCCCTTTCCTTCGGCTTCAGAAATACTTTCTTTAAATGTCATCCAAAGGAATTGTAAGTTGGGATCACTCTCAGCATTTATTTCTTCAAATATGGATTTCCTTCTGATTTTTTTTCTTGGCTAAACTTCTTGTTCAGTCAAGACAAAAAAATTATAAGAAGCAAGGTCATGTGGAACTTCTGAAACTTCATCATCATCCACCTTCAATTATTCACTTAAATGCAACACCTTTTTTTCGCAATGCTGCAACAACTTCATTTTCACTTCCAACTCTTTCATCTTGTGATACCTGGCACAAACACTTCTCCATAAAAGAACTGGTACATGGTCTTCTTCAATGCTCAAATTCACTTTTCTTCCTTGAGTGATGCCTTCTCTAAAAGTATCAAACAAATCATGCAATACTGTATCGCGAGTTTGATGAAGTTCTATAAAGGAAGGATCCGGCCTCTTCCCTTTCACAACTTTAATAGGCATGGTCTTTTAGGTCAAAGTCACCAATCTCTTGTAGTAGAGATAATTAAAATTGAGGAAACAAATTATGCACTAATCTTCTTTTCCGCCTCCCCATTAGAGTCACCAAACATCTGTTAGTAAATAGAATTGTCCTTCCGCGAATTAACAAACAAATCAACTCTAAATACCCAAAAAGAAAGAAAAACAACACTAACAGTTGGATGAGTTATCATTAATTGATAACTCTCCTCTAAATTGAGAGGTACAACTCCCTCTTAGAAAGATCTACAATGAATTAAATACTAATTATTTCTTTAACTAGAAGACACAAAGGAAATTGACATTCATTTATCAACATGAAATGAATGCAATTATAGATTAAAAGACTCAGAGATGAAAAAAAAAAATGGCCAACTGACGACTTATCTAATCCTCCCAATTACAAAGATAACGAAAAGGGAATTAAATGACTTGTTCTACAAAATGTAGACAAGCAGACCAACCGATTTACCTATAAACATATATTTGATAAAATGGCATATGATGATGTTCAAAAACATGAAAGAAATAATCAACTTATTGATTTCAATTAGAGAAAATAAGTATACAAATCAACTGCTCTGTGACACAAACACCTCTTTATTTCAAAACATAAACATAATAACCAACAGATCATTATGTTCCTTTCCATTACAATCAAAATGCAAAAAAATATAAAATAGTTCCCTTGTTGCCCCTGTTACAGAATACTAAAAATAAAATCTCTCCCTCTTCCTGTAGCCAACTGACCACTGGAAGAAGAAGCCCCCCATCTCTTTGAAAATATTTCCATAAAAATAATCTCTAGCTTCTGTGGCTTTTCAGTTATACAACCATTTCTTGAAATTGTTTCTAACTCCCCTTTTCACTTTTCCATCTTCAGTATGATTAGTGTCGAACCCCCTTAGAATATTTTGAATAGAAGACTTTATGCAATCTTGGGAATATTGAAAAGTGGGAATTTATTACATTTGAGATGTATTTCCCTTTTTAATAAAATGACATCTATTCCCACAAACCATTCGACATAACCATAAAGTGTTTGGGTATGAATAAATATCCTATAAAAAAAAAGGTTGTTGTTCTCATTTATAGACCCGTAATCAATCAATAAATTCTTTTGAAGGAAACATAATTTTTCAAATCTATTTAGTGAAGATTTCAAAAACTTGCCTATGCATAACATATCCCGAAATCATAAAAATCTAACTGTTAAAAAAAAAAAATGCCTCCTGTACCGAGACTACTTTTCTACTTCCATAAAATTCAAGATTATAGACTGTTTAAGAAATCCTTTCAAAAGATCCTCATCTATTGTACTGTATGAATTATTTTACAATGTATCTTGGACTTGCAAATCTGAACCATGCATCTTGAATATTAAAAATTTAACTTTGAACTTTGAACTTGAGGTTCAAGGTTCAATTTCAACAAATCCTCTTGAAATGTTGTCCCCTTACAAAGTATAACCTCCCAAAGCACCATAAACAAAACCATTACAAATTATGAGAATATTTGGGGAAATTTCTTCATGGGACTTGGTTTTAAAAGTTTTGAATTTGGGTGCTAGAGGCAAGCCAACAACTGGATCTAACTGAGGATATAGATCGTGAGGGACATGAAGAATCCAGTAGTCTCTGGTAAAGACCAGTGCCTTATCCATTGGGCTAGAGAGTCTAGGAAAGAATGAGGCAATCAAAGAGCTGCTTGCCGGGAGGGCGGAGGGGAGCAAGGCAAAACCAAAACTAAGAAAGTGAGAAAGGCTAAGCTAAGCACACCAAATCTTACGAAAGAAAATTATTTACAAACATAGGTGAGGAGACCTCACTAAAAGAAAAGAGAGAAGAAAATGACTCATACATGACCATTTACCAGAAGGGAGAAGAAAGAACCTTTCCAGAAAAGAGAATTGTGCTTTAACCAGGTGCACCAAAACCATTGCCTTTTGCCAACCTCATCATAACTGAAAATGAATTCGAAAGCATGCTGAAAATATGTGACCCAAAAACCTTTTCCAAATAACCATGCTTCGTCATAAATTTTTGATTCTTCTATACCCTTCTGCACATTACTTCTCACACATTCGACCACCTTTCGTGAGGAAGAAAAATACAAAGATTCTAAAAATGATACTGGAATATACTCACATTCATCTCCTTCTACAACATCACTTTTAATAGAGATTTTAGCATCCAAAACAAGATTGACAAAATCAGAATACTCAAATGATTCTGAAAATGATATTCCATCATATGTACATTTATCATAGTCATCTTTAATAGCACTTTCAGATTTCAAATCAAGATTGAAATAGAATGATTCTTCATCGCACATAGGGTCAATCTAGACCAAAGTAACTTCATCATTTTTAATGGCTATCAAATCTGAAAACTCTCTATCAAAACTCAAAACTCCAATACCTGAATCAGCCGTAGAAGGGGGCTCACATTGGGTAGGCACCAAGACTTGAGAAACTTCCATTTCATGGAAAAGAAAAATATAATCAGGCTCTTTATCCTCTTCATGATGATGCAACACTTCACTAGCCACCAAAGATCCCTATTCAAAATCTATTCTTGCACCCATTTATTTAACAACATTTTTAGACTTAATATGATATTCACCAAAACATGATCTAGCTTTTCCATCAACACACAATTCGTCAAGAACACTCAACTTTGCATTCTCATCAAAAGAAAATGATTCTAATATAGGATCATCATAGTGTAGATTGAAAATCATCTTTATTATCATCTTCTTCAAACTTAAAAGTTTCATATTCCGCTTGTGCATAAATTAAAGGATGATTTTCATAAGAAACTTTATGCAGAGAATCATCACTATTTTCATCAAATCTGAAACTTTCAATATCAGGAGAAAATGAAAGCATGGGAAAGTCTTCATTTTCTACTTTGCTTACCATTTCTTTGTCACTGCTAAGAGTGCCTTTGTTCACTGAAAATTGTGCCTCCGAAAGCTGGGGAATTTCTTGCTCTCCAAGAACCAAGCAATTGACTGATATGGATCCTTCACTTACTAATTTTTCTTTAGGCATATTTACTGAAACAAGTTTCTTTCTTCTCTGGTCTTGGACATTAAAATATCTTTGGTGCACACACCTTAACAACAGAGCAGATTGATGATCTTTGGAAGAGCTTAATCCCTTTCCTTCGGCTTTAGAAATGCTTTCTTTAAATATCATCCAAAGGAATTGTAAGTTGGGATCACTCTCAACATTTATTTCTTCAAATGTGGGTTTCCTTCTGATTTGTTTTCTTGGCTGAACTTCTTGTTCACTCAAGACTAAAAAATTATAAGAAACAAGGTCATGTGGAACTTCTGAAACTTCATCATCATCCACCTTCAATTCTTCACTTAAATGCAACACCTTTTTTTTGCAATGTTGCAACAACTTCATTTTCACTTCCACCTCTTTCATCTTGGGATACATGGCACAAACACTTCTCCATAACAGAACTTGTACATGGTCTTCTTTAATGCTCAAATTAACTTTTCTTCCTCAAGTGATGCCTTCTCTAAAAGTATCAAACAAATCATGCAATACTGGATCGCGAGTTTGATGAAGATCTATAAAGGAAGGATCCAGCCTCTTCCCTTTCACAACTTTAATAGGCATGGTATTTTAGGTTAGAGTCACCAATCTCTTGTAGCAGAGATAATAAAAATTGAGGAAACAAATTATGCACTAATCTTCTTTTTTGCCTCCCCGGTAGAGTCACCAAAAATTTGTTAGTAAACAAAATTGTCCTTCCACAAATTAACAAACAAATCAACTCTAAATGCCCAGAAAGAAGAAAAAACAACAATAACAATTGGACAAGTTATCATTAATTGATAACTCTCCTCTGAATTGAGAGGTACAACTCCCTCTTAGCAAGATCTACAACAAATTAAATATTGATTATGTCTTTAACCAGAAGACATGAAGGAAATTGACATTCATTTATCAACATGAAATGAATGCAATTACAAATTAAAAGACTCAGAGATTAAAAAAAAAAATGGCCAACTGACCACTTATCTAATCTTCCCAATTACAGAGATAAAAAAAAGGTAATTAAATGACTTGTTTTGCAAAATGTAGACACGTAGACCAATTGATTTACCTATAAACATATATTTGATAAAATGGCATATGGTGATGTTCAAAAACATGAAAGAAACAATCAACTTATTGATTTCTATTAGAGAAAATAAGTATACAAATCAACTGATCTGTGACACAAACACCTATTTATTTCAAAACATAAACATAATAACCAACATATCCTTATGTTCCTTTCCATTATAATCAAAATGCAAAAAAATATAAAATAGTTCCCTTGTTGTCCCTGTTACATTATACTGAAAATAAAATCTCTCCCTCTTCCTGTAGCTGACTGACCGCTAGAAGAAGAAGTCCCCCATCTCTTTGAAAATCTTTCCATAAAAATAATCTCCAGCTTCCGTGGCTTTTCAATTATACAATTGTTTCTTGAAATTGTTTCTAACTCCCCTTTTCACTTTTCCATCTTCGATATGATTAGTGTCGAACCCCCTTAGAATATTTTGAATAGAAGACTTTATGCAATCTTGGGAATATTGAAAAGTGGGAATTTATTACATTTGAGATGTATTTCCCTTTTTAATAAAATGACGTCTATTCCCACAAACCATTTGACATAACCATAAAGTGTTTAGGTATGAATATATCCTATCAAAAAAAAGGTTGTTGTTCTCATTTATAGACCCATAATCAATCAATAATATCTTTTGAAGGAAACATAATTTTTCAAATTGCTTTGCTAAAGATTTGAGAAACTTGCCTATGCATAACATATCCCAAATCAGCAAAATCTAATAGTTAAAAAACAAATATGCCTCCTGTACTGAGACTGCTTTTCTACTTCCAGAAAATTCAAGATTATAGACTGTTTAAGAAATCCTTTCAAAAGATCCTCATCTTTTGTATTGTATGAATTATTTTATAATGTATCTTGGACTTGCAAATCTGAACCATGCATCTTGAATATTAAAAATTTAACTTTGAACTTTGAACTTGAGGTTCAAGATTCAAGCTCAACAAATCCTCTTGCAATTTTGTCCCCTTACAAAGTATAACCTTCCAAAGCACCATAAACAAAACCACTACAAATTATGAGAATATTTGGGAAAATTTCTTCATGGGACTTGGTTTTAAAAGTTTTGAATTTGGGTGCTAGAGGCAAGCCAACACTATGCTACAACCAAATCTCATCTACCTATCCCATCATGCATTGTGACTCATAACATATTCTTAAGTTGTAGAAATTTCTATTTGTTATTTTTCCTACAAACACTAGTCTTCTACTCTTTTCTCTCCCATTTTCACATCCCTCGGAATCAAAGGTGAACTTGTAACCATTTTTACATATTTGGCTCACACTAAGCAATTTGTGCTTCAACCCTTCTACATAGTATACATTGTGACTATGTAACATTCTATCTGTGTTTAATGTGCCTTTTCCTTTTAGCTTAATGGATGAGTTGTCAGGTAAGTGCACAAAGATGGGGGACCAAAAAGGGGGTATACGATGCCACTTTTTTCCTAAAATCTGAAAACTCTCAACTTCAACAAGAAATTGAAGATAGTTAGACCCAAAAGTTTAAGATGCAACAAAAACAAGAGTTGTAATACTCTGAATCTAGTTCCTCAACTACTAACTTATTTTGAAAATGGTGCAGATTAAGGCCCTCAAAAAGGGGGAGCACAAAAAGTGGTCCTATTTTTTGTCAAAAAACATAACATAGCATCTGGTGTGCTCCCCCTAAAATGTTAAACTTTTAAAAAAAAAAATTTTAACCACTCCAGTGAGAAGTTAGCTAACACCACGTCGTTTATCCCAGAAGTTTTTGGTAATTTTTTGATGAATGTATAATTTTTGATAGCTAATAGAGAGATATGCAATATCACGTCATCTTATTTTTACGTTCTTGAGCCACGAGTAAACCTGACGAGGAGTACACAAAAAAAGATGTCTTTTTGTTGTATGTCTACTTGAAAACATGTCTCAGGCCTATTTCAATTGTCCAAGCCTTTGGGATGGATCTCCAAGGCAAATCCAAGCCTTAGGATTGGTAAATTCCAATGCCTTACAAAGTGTGCACACCCTATAGCGCGCACGCCCTATAGGGCGAGTGTACTATTGAAATCTATGACTTTCATAGGGCGTGCACACTATGAAATTCATAGATTTCAATAGTGTGCTCGCCCTATAGGGCATACGCCCTATTTAAGACATAGATTTAAATAGTGATGAGAAATAGTCAGAGTGAGAGGAAGATAGAGAAAATGACTCTCTCTCTCTCTCCACCTTCGTACCCTCTATATTTTCCCTTATTACCCTCTTTCACCCCCCCTCTCTCTCACACACACACACACACATATTCTCTCTCCCACCTTCCTACCCTCGATATTCTCTCTCTCTCTCTCTCTCTCTCTCTCCTCCCTTTTTCTTGTTTTGCATAGGGCGCATGCCCTATTTAAGAGAATGCATAACACTTTTTTGTTTTGTATAGGGTGCACCCCCTATAGCGCACTCGCGCTATGCAAAACTAAACCAATCGGTCTTCTTTGTCAAGGATCTCGTGAAAGAGGCCCACTTTTTATGTATGTTGTCTGAGTTCTGCATGTTATCCGACAAGTATTCATTTTTCATGGTGCTGATAGTGACAAAGAAGCATATTCTATCAATTTGCACCATCTTTTTGTTTAAAAATCAACATCAAATTGTGAAAGTCAATTATTATCACCGAAATTTATCTATTGAGGTAAGTTTTTTATTTTTTTACATGTCAAATGTGAATAAAGAGAGTTTTGGTTTATAATTGGTATGATATAGACTTGTTCAATATATAATTTGATATAATTGTAATAAATTTATATTATAATTTGTCATATTGTAAGAGGTTTATATTATAATTTGACTTATTATTTTACAGTTATATTATATTTTAAAAATTGTAATCAATTCATATGTAGAAATCATCATCATGCCAATGAAACGAGAAAATAATTTAACACCAAAAGAGCATGAAAGAGACAAAGAGAAGAAAAGGGAAAGAATGAGACAATGTCGCGAACAAAAAAAATTAGATACCATACAAGAATATTTTTCTTTGGATGAGGAACATGAAACATCAATACAAAGTAAGAGAGAATTGGAATTGGAAACAAAAATATAATGAATGAGAAACTTGTGTGCAACAAGACAATTGAATTATCCAGATGTGGGACATCATCTATGCATTCCCAAGTTCAAGAGATATCATCATCCAATGTTGGAGGCACACCATTGTCTACTTCCGAAGGTGGAGGTACACCAATGTATCATGTAGAAGGCACACTATTGTCTACTTTTGAAGGTGTGGGCACACCATTGTCTACATCCCAAAGTGGAGGTACACAATTGTATCATGTTGAAGGCACACCATTATCTACATCCCAAGGTGTAGGCACAACATCGTCTCATGTTGAAAGCACTCAAGATGGTATGCAATTCACACATAATATTTTTGATGCTCCTAGAATTATTTATAGAAAGCCAAAATATTTGATTGATATTGATACTAACATTTTACAAGCAATGCCTGACAAGATTCCCAAGTGTACTTGTCAAAGAAATGCTAATCATATTTGGAGATAATTTTTTGAGAATTTAAACATGACAAGACAAACTGTATTTGGAGATCATCTTTAATCAATGCACAAACTATGCTTGTACAGGATAGTCAAAACAAATAGAAGTTAAAACCCTACAAAATGATTTAAATTTACTAAAAAACAATTTAAAAGCTCCTTCCACTACCACATGAATGAAATCAGATCAAATACTCATCAAAACAACCTCAAATTTGCAAGAAATCAAATTTTTATTGCCAAAATCTGAACCAACCCATACAAAAATAGATTTTCATTTGTTCTCCCCCCATTCTCTTAGTTTTAAAGGCTATGCTAACAAAGAAAACTAAACTTATTTTTAGAGTTTCCCTCCTAATCTCAAGTGACCATTTGAATTTAAATATTTAAGTTTGCAAACTTAATCAAATAAACTCCTAAAAACTCTTAACTTTGGATTTTATTATTTTATGATCCAAATGACCTAGCTAAACCATAAAAATTATTCTAAGACCTAATTCCAACCATCTAGGCCCATTATGCCAATACAAGCATTCAACTATCTATTACATCCATTTTGTCATTTTCAAGCCTTTATAATTTTAGGCCTTGTTTATTGCATTAAATGGCTTTACATGCCATGTTACATCAAATAAAATGACCCTTGGTCATTTTCTTCACTCTAACCTCCTTAGGTCCTCTAGGTGACCCTCGTGTGTTCTTAGCTGCCCCTGCACCATAATGTCCTCAATGGACTACAAAATCTTGTTTGTAAATGGACCAATATTGTCCAAGCTTAAATTATGTTTAAAGAGTCTAGGATGGGTCATGCGATAAATTTCAATAGTGCACTCACACTATGAAAGTCATAGATTTCAGTAGTGCACTAACCCTATAGGGTGTGTGCCCTATTTAAGACATAGATTTAAATAGTGATGAGAAATAGTTAGAGCTCTCTCTCTCTCTCTCTCTCTCTCTCTACACCTTCCTATCCTCTATATTTTCCCTTCTTACTATCTTTCACTCCCTCTCTCTCTCACACATGCACATATGATCTCTCCCACCTTCCTACCCTCTATATTCTTCCCCCCATCTCTCTCTCTCTCTCTATATATATATATATATATATTTTCCCTTATTACCCTCTTTCACCCCCTCTCTCTCACACACATATTATCTCTCCCACCTCTCTCTCTCTCTCTCTATATATATATATATATACATATATATATATTTTCCCTTATTACCCTCTTTCACCCCCTCTCTCTCACACACACACACATTCTCTCTCTCTCTCTCTCTCTCTCTATATATATATATATATATATATATATATATATAATTTTATTTTCCCTTATTACCCTCTTTCACCCTCTCTCTCTCTCTCACAAACACATATGCTCTCTCCCACCTGCCTACCCCCGATATTCCCCTTCTCTCTCTCTCTCTCTCTTATCACTCCCTCTGACCTTCCCCTTCTCTCTCTCCTACTCTCTCCCTTTCCCCTTTTCCATCTCTCCTCCCCCTCTCTCTCTCTCTCTCTCTCTCTAACCTTCCCCTTCTCTCTCTCTCTCTCTCTCTCTCTCTCTCTCTCTCTCTCTCTCTCTCTATCCTCCCTTTTTCTTATTTTGCATAGGGTGCACGCCCTATTTAAGATTATGCATAACACTTTTTTATTTTGTATAGGGCGCACACCCTATAGTGTGCTCGCGCTATGCAAAACTAAAACAATCGGTCTTCTTTTCCAAGGATCTCATGAAAGAGGCCCACTTTTTTTGTATGATGTCTGAGTTATGCTTGTTATCTAATGAGTATTCACTTTTCATGGTGTTGATAGTGACAAATAAGCATATTCTATCAATTTGCACCATCTTTTTGTTTAAAAATCAACATTGAATTGTGAAAGTCAATTATCACCAAAATTTATCGATTGAGGTAAGTTTTTTATTTTTTTACATGTCAAATGTGAATAAAGAGTGTTTTGGTTTATAATTAGTATGATATAGACTTGTTGAATACATAATTTGATATAATTGTAATAAATTTATATTATAATTTGTCATATTATAAGAGGTTTATATTATAATTTGACTTATTATTTTACATTTATATTATATTTTTAAAATTGTAATCAATTCATATGTAGAAATCATCATCATGCCAAGGAAATGAGCAAAGAATTTAACACCGAAAGAGCATGAAAGAGACAAAGATAAGAAAAGGGAAAGAATGAGACAACTTCGTGAAGAAAAAAAATTAGATACCATACAAGAAGATTTTTCTTTGGATGAGGAACATGAAACATCAATTCAAAGTAAGAGAGAATTGGAATTGGAAACAAAAAGACAATGAATGAGAAACTTGCGTGCAACAAGACAATTGAATTATGAAGATGCAAGGACATCATCTATGCATTCCCAAGTTCAAGAGACATCATCATCCAATGTTGGAGGCATACCATTGTATCATGTTGAAGGCACACCATTGTCTACTTCCGAAGGTGTGGGCACACCATTGTCTACATCCCAAAGTGGAGGTACACAATTGTATCATGTTGAAGGCACACCATTATCTACATCCCAAGGTGTAGGCACAACATCATCTCATGTTGAAGGTACTCAAGATGGTACGCAATTCACACATAATGTTTTTGATGCTCCTAGAATTATTTATAGAAAGCCAAAATATTTGATTGATATTGATACTAACATTTTGCAAGTAATGCCTGACAAGATTCCCAAGCCTACTTGTCAAAGAAATGCTAATCATATTTGGAGATCATTTTTGGAGAATTTAAACATGATAGGACAAACTGTATTTGGATGTCATCTTTAATCAATGTACAAACTGTGCTTGTACAGGACAGTCAAAACAAATAGAAGTTAAAACCCTACAAAATGATTTAAATTTACTAAAAAATAATTTAAAACATCCTTCCACTACCACATGAATGAAATCAGATCAAATACTCATCAAAACAATCTCAAATTTGTAGGAAATCAGATTTTTATTGCCAAAATATGAACCAGCCCGTACAAAAATAGATTTCCGTTTGTTCTCCCCTCATTCTCTTAGTTTTAAAGGCTTAAATAAACTCCCTTTAACCTCCCACCATTCTCTTAGTTTTAAGGCTTAAATAAACTCCCTTTAACCTCCCAAACTAAATCAAATCAGTTGGATATGATAACAAAGAAAACTAAAGTTATTTTTAGAGTTTGCCTCCTAATCTCAAGTGACCGTTTGAATTTAAATATTCAAATTTGCAAACTTAATCAAATAAACTCCTAAAAACTCTTAACTTTGGATTTTATTATTTTATGATCCAAATGACCTATCTAAACCAAAAAAAATACTTTAAGACCTAATTCCAACCATCTAAGCCCATTATGCCAATACAGGCATTCAACTATCTATTACATCCATTTTGTCATTTTCAAGCCTTTATAATTTTAGGCCTTGTTTATTACATTAAATGGCTTTACATGCCATGTTACATCAGATAAAATGACCCTTGGTCATCTTCTTTACTCTATCCTCCTTAGGTCCTCCAAGTGACCCTCGTGTGTTCTTAGGTGCCCCTACACCATAATGTCCTCAATGGACTACAAAATCTTGTTTGTAAATGGACCAATATTGTCCAAGCTTAAATTATGTTTAAAGAGTCTAGGATGGGTCATGGGATAAATGCAAGGCATTAGGAATAATTTAGAAATGGTTAATTATATAGTGAGTGTTTGATCTTTACACCCTCCAATGGATTGTTCATTAGCTCTCCTTTTCAGGATTGAGCCTCTAAACATGGTAGACTCCTCTCCAAGTCTTAATTCAGGTTTCCCAAACCCCTATCTCTCTCCCAAACACTGCCTCAATCCTTCCCCTACATTTCATGCCATAAAAATACATATTTACAATGTTTATACAATACCCTAACATAATCCAAATGGTCGTAGAGAACCTGCCATGGATTCCTAAGTTAGGGTCATACTAAGAACCTCAACTTTGTACAGTCCAGCAAGCTAGCTTTAGAGGAGGATTTAAACTACAAGCTTGAAAACAAATGCAAGAACCAAAAGAAAGCTAAAACCTAGAGACTAAAACATAAACCTAGAGACCAACTCAATTCAAGGATGCACTATCTCATTTCCTTTCCAACTTCTCCCTCCCTGAAACGGAAGGTTTACATTTTGGTTTATCCAGATAGTGTACCCTCATAGGCCACCTAGTGTACCTAGTGCCTCCATGATATAAAGGGAAGGGTGGTGGGTGAATAAACAAGGAAATTTTATGAATTTTGGTTAACAAAGCCACTATTTTCCTAAAGCCTCAAATGCTTCCCAAGTGCTCAAACTTGACCAGACCTTTTCCAAGGTTCCAAAATGATATAGATGGTATCTAAGGCTTATATCTAAATGTATTTGATATTTTTTAGGCTTCTTGGAAATACCCACAATACCCAAATCTCCAATATTTCCCAAACTGTCTAGAGGCCTAATTGCCCTATCTAGTAGCCTTGTAGTGAAGGAAAATGCCACTTATCTTTGAAACTTTCCAAAGGACTAATCAAAAAAAATTATTTTTTGAGTACCATTTTCTTAGTACATTGTCATATCCAAAGGAAATATATGGTTGTTTTGGAGTGTGTACTTCTGCTCACCCCTATGGCTCCAAAAATGCATGAAAAGTGAGTGATTTAACAAAGGAACTATATGAAATAATTAACCCCAAGACTTAAAACTATAGAAAGTGTCTTATTATGTCATAAAACCTCTAAATACCAAAGGAATTATACTCAGACCTCTTATAACCCCAAAAAACCCCAAATTTGGTCTCTTCAAACCCTTAAACCAAGGGTTTCTCAAATCGGTGCCCTCCAATCACTTCTAGGTTCAAACAGTTATTGATTAAAATTTAAATGAACAATATAAGATGATCCAAATAATCAAATATCCCTATTCTTAAGACCAATATTCTGGTGCTATACCCTTGCCATGAAATTCAATGTATTTTCCACCATTTGATGACTGTGATCACTTCTTCTTTCACTTTTCTACACACCAAAGCATTAGATTTCTATGGTACATGTTATACATGCTCATTCCATGAAATTTATGCCTTTACTTTCATGGGATGATGCTCATGTTTATTGGATTCCAATCAAAACAGTGACTTAGGAACCCCAAACCGTGACAGTGCTGAAAACAGTGATTTAAAATTTGATTTGAATCAATGCAAGAAAAATATG
Organism: Chamaecyparis obtusa; assembly: GCA_027943335.1. NCBI lineage: Eukaryota > Viridiplantae > Streptophyta > Pinopsida > Cupressales > Cupressaceae > Chamaecyparis > Chamaecyparis obtusa. The sequence goes on along the minus strand of BSBK01000272.1, from coordinate 1,477,381 downwards.
AAACATCTTCAATCTTGTAATAAAATAATCCTAAAACATTATCAATCAATCCAAATTAGATTTTTCAACTTCAAAACAGGTAAGACATTAAACAAACTTGCAAAAATTCTGAGTTTTTTTTTTTTTTTTCATTTTTTTTTTTTTTTTTCTGTTGCAGTCCGTACACACAGCCTCCTATGATGTAAAATGGAACTTTGGAATATTTGATGGACTCCTAGAAACTACCCCAACCAATCCCAATTAGTTGGATGGATTAGTTTTCACTTAAACATAACAAATCCAATTCCCTCCATTTTCTAATAACAGTTGCATTTTCATTGCTTATAGGTCATTATAGGTGCCATAAACACCACGTACAAAAAACCTAAAATATTCAAACAAAACCTAACCTAGAGCAGTAGAAAACTTGGTAACAACCTTAATTCCTTCAGAAGTAGCATGCCTAGCTAGCTCTCCAGGTGGCTAGGTGTATTTCTGAGCAAGTTGGGTCAATAATTTTAGTTGACATGTATTGTAAATAGTGATGTATTTAAAATTATTTAATTAATTAGTATTTGTGTTATTTATTTATTTGATGGAGTTTTCATTCATTAATTCATATGTTAAATTTGTTTAGGACATGAATTCCAACTTCTCCCTCTTTGAAACAAAAGGTTTACATTTTGGTTTATCCAGATTAATACATTTGCTTCCATTACTAGGTTTTACCTTCTTCTCTTGCAGCTATTCTATTCATTGTTTCACAAAGTTTCCCTTTTCAGGTCCAGATGCCTTTGCTAGAAAATTGGTGACAAAATCATTGTATAAGACTTTTATTTTCTTATTCATACGTGATGGAAGGCTATTATGCACTTGTCCTCCTTTAAAATACTTGTAAGGACTACATTCTTTGACAACAGGGAAAATATGGACTATCATCTACCCACTCAAAAATATAGGCATCTCCATCCTCAAGATTATTGGAAATTGAAAAATATCTCCATCCATGAATCAAGGAAGCTTCAGGGAGATCTTCGAGGAATTGTACATGCCATTCCCTTCTGCTAGGATCCACAAGAGTCACCATTGTTCTTTCTCTTGGTAATTTGAGTTTATCTACAAATGTGTTCGGTGTTGTCTGTAGAACAAATTTTCACATAAAATAAGCAACATTACCTTAAGAACCATCTAAACATTGTTATTAAAAAACATGTAACAAAACATAGAACCCCAAAATATCCTTTAGACAATAATAGATCCACTTCTTGAACCCCTGTCAAATAGAGTTGCAGAGTATAGGAGACTGTAATATAATAGAGATAATTTTCACTTCATTTTCAACACCTTCTGTTGATTTTATTTTCAACTCAACAAATAATTTTTTGTCCCTCAAGTGATCAGAACTCGTCGAAATAGCACTAGTGGAAGGATCAGGGCATTTCCTCTATGACTCAAAATCACTCTGGATCTTCTCAGAATGAAAAATAGAAATATCTTTTTCACAGCCATTCTTCCCATATATCTAAACTCTCAAATACATCCCCAAAGCATGGAACCTTCTATTCCAACAGCTCCAAATGGTCAGGTAAATGCTAGTGGCAACCTCGTTCGCCATGCACAGTCATTTAATCACCGCCGATGACTCCAGGCCGAAGTGTCCCTCAAGGTCGCTTAAGCATGAAATCAGAAATCTTTGTGGGGTCATATCTTGGAGCTCGTGTGAGGTAGCATCAATCCATCAGTTGCTATTGGACCATGTTGTCGGAGCCTACAAAAGTCTGTCTCAGTTTTTAGAGATTCAAGTTCATTTAAAATTGGCAACACATTCTCGGTCGATATCATAACTCATAGTGTTCCTTAGTTCAAATGGCCAACATTGCGTATCCTTCCAACCATCACTCATAGCATCGAACCGTCTATTCCAACAGCTCTGAATGGCTGAGTAAACTCTAGTGGCAACCTCGTTCGCCACGCACAATCATTTGATCACCGTCGATGACTCTGGGCTGAGGTGTCCCTCAAGGTTGTTTAAGCATGAAATCAGTGATCTTTACAGGGTCATATCTTGGAGCTCATGTGAGGTAGCATCAATCCATTAGTTTCTATGGGAATGTGTTGCTGAGGCTTATAAAACCCTGTCTTAGTTTTCAGAGATTCAAGTTCATTTAAAATCAACAACACATTCTCGGTCGATGTCAGAACTCACAGTGTTCCTCAGTTCAAACAGCCAATGTTGCGTATCCTTCCAACCATCAGTCATAGCATCGAACCTTCTATTCCAATAGCTTTGAATGGTCAGGTAAATGCTAGTGGCAACCTCGTTCACCATGAACAGTCATTTGATCGTCGTCGATGACTCTAGGCCAAAGTGTCCCTCAAGGTCGCTTAAGCATGAAATCAGTGATCTTTGTGGGGTCATATCTTGGAGCTCGTGTGAGGTAGTATTGATCTGTTAGTTGCTACAGGACCGTGTTGCTGAGGCCTACAAAATTTTGTCTTAGTTTTTAGAGATTCAAGTTTGTTTAAAATCAGCAACACATTCTTGGTCGATGTCAGAACTCATAGTGTTCCTTAGTTCAAATGACCAACATTGTGTATCCTTCCAACTGTCATTCGTAGCATCGAACCATCTATTCCAATAGCTCTGAATGGCCAGGTAAACACTAGTGGAAACCTTGTTCACCACACACAGTCTTTCGATCACCGTCGATGACTCCAGGCCAAAGTGTCCCTCAAGGTTGCTTAAGCATGAAATCAGAAATCTTTGCGGGGTCATATCTTGGAGCTCATGTGAGGTAGCATTGATCCATTAGTTGCTACAGGACCGTGTTGTTGGGGCCTACAAAAGCCTGTCTCAATTTTCAGAGATTCAAGTTTGTTTAAAATCGACAACACATGCTCGGTCGATGTCAAAACTCAAAGTGTTCCTTAGTTCAAATGACCAATGTTGCGTATCCTTCCAACCATCGGTCATAGCATCAAACCATCTATCCAATAGCTTCGAATGGTTGGGTAAATGCTAGTGGCAACCTCATTCGCCATGCATAGTCGTTAGATCACCGTCGACGACTCCAGGTGAAAGTGTCCCTCAAGGCCACTTAAGTATGAAATTAGTGATCTTTATGGGATCATATCTTGGAGCTTGTGTGAGGTAACATCGATCCATGAGTTTCTATGGGACCATGTTGTTGGGGCCTACCAAAGCCTGTCTCAGTTTTTAGAAATTCAAGTTTGTTTAAAATCAGCAACACATTCTTGGTCGATGTCAGAACTCATAGTGTTCTTCAGTTCAAATGGATAACATTGTGTATCCTTCCAACCGTCAGTTGTAGCATCGAACCTTCTATTCCAACAGCTCCGAATGGCCGGGTAAATGATAGTGGAAACCTCATTTGACACGCACATTTGTTTGATCGCTGACGACAACTCCGGGCCGAAGTGTCCCTCAAGGTTGCTTAAGCATGAAATCAGAAATCTTTGCGGGGTCATATCTTGGAGCTCATGCAAGGTAGCATCAATCTGTCAATTTCTACAAAACCATGTTTTTGGGGCCTACAAAAGCCTATCTCGATTTTTAGAGATTCAAGTTCGTTTAAAATCGGCAACACATTCTCGGTCGATGTCAAAACTCACAGTGTTCCTCAGTTCAAACAGTGAATGTTGTGTATCCTTCCATCTGTTGGTCGTAGCATTGAACTATCTATTCCAACATCTTGAATGGCCAGGTAAATGCTAGTGGCAACCGTGTTTGCCATGCACAGTCGTTTGATCACCACCGATGACTCTAGGCCAAAGTGTCCCTCAAGGTCACTTAAGCATGAAATCAGCTATCTTTGTAGGGTCATATCTTGGAACTTGTGTGAGGTAGCATCAATCTATCAGTTGCTATGGGACTGTGTTTCTAGGGCCTATAAAAGCCTATCTCATTTTTTAGAGATTCAAGTTCATTTAAAATTGGCAACACATTCTCAGTCGATGTCAGAACTCAAAGTGTTCCTTAGTTCAAACAGCCAACGTTGTGTATCCTTCCAACCATTAGTCATAGCATCAAACCATCTATTCCAATAGCTCTAAATGGCCAGGTAAACGCTATTGGCAACCTCATTCACCATGCACAGTCATTTGATCACCACCGCCGACTCTGGGCCAAAGTGTCCCTCAAGGTCACTTAAGCATGAAATCAATGATCTTTACAAGGTCATATCTTGGAGCTCATGTGAGGTAGCATTGATCCATCAATTTCTATGGGACTATATTGCCGGGGCCTACAAAATCCTAACTCAGTTTTCAAAGACTCAAGTTTGTTTAAATTTGGCAACGCATTCTCGATCGATGTCAGAACTCAAAGTGTTCCTTAGTTCAAATGGCCAACGTTTCATATCCTTCCAATCGTCGGTCATAGCATTAAACCACCTATTCCAATAGCTCCAAATGGCCAGGTAAACGCTAGTGGCAACCTCATTCACCACACACAGTCATTCGATCACCGCCAATGACTCTGGGCCGAAGTGTCTCTCAAGGTTCCTTAAGCATAAAATCAGTGATCTTTGCGGGGTCATATCTTGGAGCTCGTGCAAGGTAGCATCAATCTGTTAGGTGCTATGGGATTGTGTTTTCAGGGCCTACAAAAGCCTATCTCATTTTTTAGAGATTCAAGTCCATTTAAATTTGGCAACACATTCTCAGTCAATGTCAGAACTCAAAGTGTTCCTCAGTTCCAATAGCCAACGTTGTGTATGTTTCCAACCATCAGTTGTAGCATTGAACCATCTATTCCAATAGCTCTGAATGGCTAGGTAAATGCTAGTGGCAACCTCATTTTCCAAACACGGTCGTTTGATCCTCGCCGATGACTCCGGGCCAAAGTGTTCCTCAAGGTCCCTTAAGCATGAAATCAATAATCTTTGTGGGGTCATATCTCAAAACTTGTGTGAGGTAGCATCGATCCATCAGGTTATAAGGGACTATGTTGGCAAGGCCTACAATAGCCTATCTCAGTTTTTAGAGATTCAAGTTTGTTTATATTGGGCAACACATTCTTAGTCGATGTCAGAACTCAAAGTGTTCCTCAGTTCAAACGACCAATATTGTGTATCTTTCCAACCGTTGGTTGTAGCATTGAACCATCTATTCCAACAGCTCTAAATGTTTGGGTAAATGCTAGTGGAAACCTCATTCACCACACACAGTCATTCGATCACCTCCGATGACTCCGGCTGAAGTGTTCCTCAAGGTCGCTTAAGCATGAAATTAGCGATCTTTGCGGGGTCATATCTCAGAGCTCATGTGAGGTAGCATCGATCTGTCAGGTGCTACAAGACCATGTTATTGAGGCCTACAATAGTCTATCTCAGTTTTTAGAGATTCAAGTTCGTTTAAATTTGGCAACACATTCTCGGTCGATGTCAAAACTCAAAGTGTTCCTCAGTTCAAATGGCCAACGTTGCGTGTCTTTCCAATCATTGGTTGTAGCATCAAACCATTTGTTCCAACAGCTCTGAATGGTCGGGTAAACACTAGTGGCAACCTCATTTTCTACACATGGTCATTCAATCTCCGTCGATGACTCCGGGCCAAAGTGTCCCTCAAGGTCCCTTAAGCATAAAATTAGTGATCTTTGCGGAGTCATATCTCAGAGCTCATGCAAGGTAGTATCGATTCGTCAGGTGCTATAGGACCATGTTGCTGAGGCCTACAATAGCTTATCTCAATTTTTAGAGATTCAAGTTCATTTATATTTGGCAACACAATCTCAGTCGATGTCAGAACTCACAATGTTCCTCAGTTCAAATGGCCAACATTGCATATATTTCAAACCATCGGTCGTAGCATCAAACCATTTGTTACAACAACTTCGAATGGTCATATAAATGCTACTGACAACCTTTTTTGGCACACTCAGTCATTCAAACACCATCGACCACTCCGAGGCAAGCAGTAGGATGAGTGTAAATATGTATTTAGATGCAAAAGGGCTTGTGTCCACTTTGAAATTTGATCATGTATTTGGATCATGGAATGTTATTTGGATCATGTATTGATCATATTGTAACCCAATCTTAAATGTAAGCCTTAATGGCACTAAGAAGCCTAAAAGGTACCTAAGGGTCACTACGAATGGTTATGTATTGATCCTAGGTTAGGGTTTGATGGAAATACCCTATAGGGGTCTATAAATATGTACTAAGGCCATTAGAGCCTTTACATAGTGTTAAAAGAATTAAATGTGAACAATCTTGTACATTTCCTATATTGGCAATATAAGCCAAATAGGGCTTAATTGGAGTTAGTAGGGGTTAGTAGGAAGTATAAGTTAGTTTGGTTTGTAAAGGTTGTCTCTAAACCTTTTATAAGTAGTTAGAGTGGGCAAAGGGTGTTGGGTTGACGAGTTGACAACTTTTGTTGTCAATTTGACAACTAATTCTAGTGTTTGTCATTAACAATCTGTCAGTTAGGGGACAATTAGAAGTTAGTTTGTAAAAGCATAAGGTTGCACATCCACATCCACCCTAGTAATCTTATTAATAAAATAACTCTTGCCAACATTAGGGTACCCACAGATCAAAATAAGCTTGGTATTGGGGTCAATAGACGACAACCTTGCCATATGCTGCCTCACCTATTCGAGGTCATGTCTTTATATTGTGACTATCCTGTGGAACATGGAACACACCAATGAATATAAATGTTTGATTCCATGTGATCTTGGATAGGTTGTGACGTAGAAATATTGCCTTATATTATATTTATACATTTCTACATTCATTTCATTACTTTTGTTATTATTATAGTTAAGGAATTGATTGTTATTGAGGACAATGACTGACATTTGTAGCAGAGTCAACAAGTTAAACATACATCAATAAACATACAAGCATAACTATAAGGCATGGGAAATTTACAAAGCATAAGACATCCACATAAACATAAATTAGTATACATCAATATACCAAACACATGAATTGCATACATAAAACATAAAAAATATATATTCATAGGGCATGAAGCCAAATATAGATGTCCAATAATGTCATACATTGATATTCAATACAGTTAAACTACCTTCCTCAAAGCCAAATGGATGTACAATGTGTCACTTATACAATATACAAAAAATATGTCCACTAATGCCATATAGGCATACAATCCATATCCCTAATCTAGTCCTTTCCCACCCGGGGAAGAAAAAAAATCCTGAGCTATCTTCGATCATCGTGTCAATGGAGATGTAGTGGATACTGTAGTCTTTTGAGTGCGCTCACTCATCATCCTGTCTAGACTCTTATGTAGCTCGAGCTGATAAAAAAATATTTAAGCATCAATAACTAATATACATCAAAATTGAATTATACAATGACATAAAATTGAATATTCGCTTACCGCTAGCAAATAGTCACTATGTTCATCCACCGAAGGTGGATGCTGGCAATCTGGAGTAATAAGTCCCTACAGCAATGATCAAAATAATAATTAAAATACATACATGAATATCATTATAAAATTCAATACAAACTATTAAAATAACAATTAAAATTAAGTGATCTCTTTCATACCTCAGTCAGTGCTTCAGAACTAGCTACTGCTGCAGCTACTCCACGATCCAAAGTATCACAGACAGGAGGAGTCTCCGATGTCAATAACTGAAAATGAAACAAGAAAAGTATTATGCAGTTATCAAGATTACATATATATATATATATATATATATATATATATATATATATATATATATATATATATCTATATATATATATATATATATATATATATATATATATATATATATATATATATATATTACAACCCTACTAATGAGTAAATGATACCTCCGTGAAGGTTCCACCATGTCCTCTGGTGTACGGTGTCGATGTCGAAGCTCCAACATTCAACTAGTGCACATGTACATGGAAAATTATAAGATAACCATTCATATAAGAACATACTACTGACATGTTAATTATAATGCATTATTACATATATACTTGTGGACTCACTGGTGATGTCACAAAGCTAGGAGAAAGAATGTGATCATCACATGCCTCTGGATTTTGATCACAATTTGTCTAGTAATTTAGTTATTCATTCATTTATTAATTAAATATAATCAAGTAAATCAAATTAACATGCAAATAAAGATACCTCAAGGAAAGTGGCATGATGCCCTTTGCTGTCTGTTGTGAACATCGATGGTCCACTGGTGAACATCTAATGCACATGCACAATAAGTTATGATACAATTATTCATACAATTACATAATAATCAAATATATTAATTAAAATGTTTTATTCGATACATACTTGTGGAATTGACAATGATGTGTAGAAGGGGACATGAGGATCATTGCCATTGCCACTACCACCGCCACTAACACTCATGCCCTGAATTTTCATCATAATCAATAGATACTAAATTAATTAGTTATTCTTTTATAAATGAAATATGATCAAAGCAATTTAATGAACTTGGAAATATTTACCTATGTGTCAATGCCAAATGTCATATTTAGAAAGCTATCAGTCATCATTCTAGGATCCTCTTCCTCTCTCTCGCTAGTACCAAATGTGCATAAGGATCCACATGACTGACAAATATGCCCCCTCGAGGATTGACCATGGTCACCCTCAACTAAAGGAGTGGCACACTGAATGAGAGTCTGTGTCAGAGCACTAATCATGCCTAGTGTGTCTGCCTCTACATGTTCGTTCACAATGGAAGGAATAGTAACATGATCCGCCTATGGCTTGCCAATAGGAACCCTAGGTGCGTTAGGGTCACAATGTGCCCCCACGATCAAATGATGACCCCCCTCCTCTACCCTAAGAATCTAGAATGTCAAAATAATTTGGCACCTCCTTGAGTACAAACTCGCAATAGAGTTTCCTCAAGAAATATATAGGAATCTCATGATTGTTACAAGGAGGTGAATCAAAGACCATCCACCATCTCTCCCAAAAATTGTTTTTAATGTCTTCATTTAAGCACCAATGAATTGGGAACCTCCTTGTTGTAGCTCTAAGAGTATTTGTGTCCCCTAGATTTTTAAATAGCTTGCAAATGTCATCTTTTGTGATTTTTTTCTTTTTTATGTTTGCATAAGATAATTTATTTGCATAATACTGTTTTTGTTCTTCTCTTTTATCCCGCCATAAATTAATTTTCCCACTAACCGAGCTTACATGGGTCAAGATTGCTTCCAATGATTTTGGAAGTCTTTCCCTTCCGGGATTTGTACCACTAGAATCTTTTAACCTAGTAATTAAAGATTCTAATTCTTTTTTCCCTCTTTCAATTTGGTTCATCAAATTTTGTTGTGTTCCAAGAGGAGGTTTCTCAATTAGTGGAGGCAATTGAGGTTCATTTTCTTCTTTTGTTTCTTCATTCAGTTCTTTATGAGGAGATGAAAGGTTTGGTGGAGGGTTTGGTTGAGGGAGATTATTTCTTCCTGGCAATTAAAAAAACTAGATTTTAAAATCTTCATTTCACACAAATTTAAACAAAAAAAATTGCTACAAAACTAAAAATTTAAAACAAATAAGAGGCATGGGCTGTAAAATGACTTACATCTTCTTCCGAATCGAACCTGATGACGCCATGGAGCCATTTTATGGATGAATCAATGAAAAAATTGGATTCCAAGCCTAAGCAATACTGCGTGCGTGCTTGGGATGTCTTTCTTAGCTACAAATGCGGGTTTGAGGAAAGCAAAATAAGCTTTCCAACTTGCAACAAGCTATATATAGACTTTTTTCAAAGCATGTGTGCGCTATAGGGTGCACGCGCTTTGAAAAACACTAAAAAGTGTTTTTCAAACCGTGTGCACCCTATAGGGCGCATGCGGTATGCTTTGCATTGCCCAAGCCTTAGGCTTGGGCAACCCAAGCGATAAAAAATGTTTTTCAAAGTGCGTGCACCCTATAGCGTGCACATGGTATACTTTGCATTGCCCAAGCCTTAGGCTTGGGCAACCCAAGCCATAGAGCGCGTGCCCTTTAGTGCGTACACACTATGGCTTGATGGGGGACCAAAAGGCAAAGTGGCACCTTTTTGGTCCCCCATCTTTGTGCATATACCCTGTCACCAAATTTGATAGAACCAACATTTCAATTTTCTAGTTTAGTAATTTTATTCTTGTCTCCTATCATGTGGTTTGAGTAGCCACTGTCAACCACCCAAATATTTTTCCCTTTTGTATGGAGTGTTGTTTGAAATAAAAAATTTGACTCTTATCTTTCATCCTCTTTTTTCAAATTTGTTTAGTTGTAATCCTATTTTCTGTCATAACTTTTGATTTTGATTTTCTTTTGGAGGGGGTCTCTACTGTCTTCTTTTGTCTTACAACCTTTTTTCTACAATTTTTTGTAGTATGACCAATATTATGAAATTTTTAGCACATTATGTTATTATTTAACATGAAAGTGGAAGAATATCCACTTGACTGATTTGATCTTCTTCTATATTCATTTCTTTTGTGGCCTAGCTCATTATAGTTGTAGCAAATAATATCCATATTTCTCAATGGAGCAAAAGGATTCTTTCTTGTAAAGTTTACAATAGGTCTATTTAAAAGTCCACAATATAAAATATTATGACCAAAAACATTGCATTTGTAACAATATCCATAAAATTTAGGGGCATACCAATTATTGAAGAGAGAATGTCTCCATGTTGATCTTCTTCGAGTAGCAAGCCTTGGTCTTCTAAATTTTCTTCTAATGTCTTTAACCTTAGTGAATCCGTCATCCTCGTGCTTGATTTTCTCTTTTGGGGTAGTGTTCTCTTCTTTTTTAGAAGCGACAACAATTGTCTTCATCTTTTTAGCTATGAAGTTCAGGTTTATCTTCTTCCTTGGTGTGTTACTCACTATGAAGGTCTTCTCCTCTCTGTTTGTGCTTGAGGATATAAAGTGTATATCTTGTTTAGACAAATATTTACTAGTTGAACATTGACCAATATCATACCTAATACTTGTGGGATCTTTATAGTATTTTTTGCTTCTTTAATGTGTCATTCAATGCACTGGTGCTACTCTCATGTTTTAGTATCAGTTATAGTCTTTTTTGCATTTCACAATTTCATTTCTCAAGTTGACCACTTCTTGGTCTAACTCTTATCACCTCATTTCCTTTGCATCAAGATCTGATTTCATCACTTCACACATTCTTTTGGCTTCTTCTATTTGAATTTTTGGATTTATCATGTTCTAATCAAATTCTTCAAGGCTCTTATTTTATCGGTTTTGTTCCTCTAAGACCGAGCTCTTGTATTCAATGTGTTCTCTCTTCAATCATCTTAGTTCCTCAAGTGCACACTCTAGTTCTCCTTCTAAGTAAAATTTTGCATTAGTGTCACCTTCCTCATCGCTACTAGATGAAATAAGGTCTTTAGATTGAGTCTTGTTGTTGCTCTTTGATGTCTATTTCTCATCAAAAACTTCTTGAGCCATGAATAGACTAACTTCTTTTTCATCTTCACTTCTGCTATCAGTTAAATTTACTTTCACCATTTGTTTCATCATTGTCAATGGTAAGAATTTAATCTTCTTCTTTGAAAAGTTTCTTCTCTTAGACTTATAAAATTATCTACCTTTATCCTTGACACTTACCTCATCATTTTCTTATTTTTTTCTAATATGAACACTTTGCTACAAAGTGACCTATCTTTCCACTGTTAAAAGATTTAAAGGGCGGCTTTGCTCTATATTTGCCCAAACCTTTCTTTAATTTTCTTACAAAGTTTTCTTTAGCAGTTTCAATTTCATCTCCATCATCATTACCTGGAACTTATTTTCCTTTCCTCTCAATAGTGAAAGTAGCTTCTTTCTTGGAATGTTCAACACTTATAGTTCGCATCTCATAAGTTGACGATGAGCTAATTAGCTCATCCATAGAGAAACTACTTAAGTCTTTTGCCTCCTCAATAGCCGAAACCTTCATGTCATATTTTATTGTCAACGATCTTAGCACTTTCTTAACTATCACATCATTTGGAACCTCTTTACCAAGTCCTCTAACAACACTGACCACTTCATCTACTCTCAATAGATAATCAACATATTTTTCATCTTCTCTCATTTTCAATTCTTCAAATTGAGCCTAATATTTTGCAGCTTGGCCTCCTTCACTTTCACATCTCCTTCATAAATTATTTTTAGTTTGTCTCATGTATCCTTTGCAGGCTTACAAAGCAAGACCTTAAAAAACTAGTGTTTGTTAACCTACTAAGTATAACATGCTCGACTTTGACATTATACTCATATTCCTTAACATCTGGATCAATGAGAGGGGTTGAAGGGACATTGTACCCATTTATAATAGCCATCCAAACATCATAACCTAGGGAGGACAAGTAAGTTTCCATTCTTTTGCTCCAAAAGGCATAGTTAGTGCCATCAAACATGAGGACTTTCATAATAGTGGACTATTTCTTAAACATTGTGTTCATAAACTAGGATCTACCTAAGTTGGAGAAAGCTATACAACAAGGAGCCTAAGGCTCTGATACCACTTGCTGGAATCACCGTTGTCATTACACCAAAGATTGAACAATCAAAGAATGCCAACAACCAGAGAAAAGGATCCACGGGAGGCAATTAAGAACATGTCACGAATCCATCCGTCAATGTTGAGTGGTACCTTCACCTAGAGGGGACAAAGGCACCAACCTCCCAACAATGTTCCCTACAATATTGATAGTCGTACTCCCTCTTCTCCTCCTCGAGGATGCAAATGAGGTTACAACCAATTTGCCAAAAGAGATTTTGGTTCCCAATCTCATTGTTCTTAGTAGTTGATTTATAATAATCATATCTCAAACGACCCCTCTCCTTCTAGAATTGTATTAACTTCGTATAATTATTATATTTCATATAAATTTGATCTCATTTAGATTTTGGAGTGTATATTTTACTATTTATTTTTTAATTTGTACTATTATCTTTTAATTTAATTAACATCTTAAAAAATCTCTATGTATGTTCTCTTCTACAACTATGTAATCCACCGTTATAGATTCGTTAAGGATGATATCGTTACCATATTAACTCCCCTCCCAGATTTAGGGATTTCCGAGCGAAGGAGGGAGAGTCTATCCAGCCATCAGATAGTTAAATCTAACTAGAGAGGGACTTAGTGATCTGATGGGTGGATAGACGCTGGTGCAAAGGAGCAACTTTGTGATTCCTTCCACTTATTAATATTTCTCGCCTGTGACAAATTTAGGTTTTTCTATTTTTAAGATTGCCCGCCACTAGAAATTCAATATCTTTCACTTCGAAAGAAATCCCGCCATCAGGTACTGCTATTAGCCACAATTATCTCTATTTAAGATTTTTCTGTGTTAGGTATTACAGATAACCTCTTTACTCTCTTCTTCTGCATTTTTCAAGTGACAATCATGCCTACCCAGGATGCATTCTACACACTTCCTGATTCTCTTCTGTCTTTCATACTAAAAAAAATCCCAATGAAAGAAGCTGTCAAATCTTCTATTCTTTCTAAGAGGTGGAGATTTATATACACCCAGATGCCTGAACTCACTTTTTCTCCACATCTTGTTTTAGAGTCTGCTTGCACTTCCCTCGATCAGCTCCTCATGTCAAGCGTTGAGAATATTATTTCCAACATCTTGCTTCTGCACTCAGGAAATTTAGAGGCATTTCACCTCCACAACACTTGGTTAGGTAATACCCAACGGCAGCATTTCTCCCATGAAAATCTATGTAAATGGGTAAGATATGCATCTTGGTGTAATGTCAAACATCTCACTCTGTTTGATCGCAACGTGCCTTCAATAGCAAAGCTTGACAATGATTTAAAAGAAATCCCATCCCCTACTCTCTTTTCATGTTTAAGTCTGGTAACACTCTACCTGAGCGAGTACGTTCTCACCAGTTTCCCAAACAATTTTGTTGGATTCCCCCACCTTATTACTTGTGAACTCCGAGATGTTCAATTGACAGATGAATCTTTAGACTCCTTGATTTCGCTTTGCCCCCTTCTGCAAAAACTTGAAATAATAGGATATTCTGGGCTGGGTAATGTTGAAATTGTTTCATCCACTATTGAACGTTTGAGTATGGACTATGGAGAGAGTAAAGTCTCTATCTATTAACTGCTCAAAACTCAGATTTCTGTCAGGATACATGATTGAGGATTTGAATGTGAATGGTGTAAGGTTTTATGAGCTTTCTTATGCCATCTTTGATCTTGAAATGCACCGTGGGGGTACTCTAAGAGAATTGAACATGGACTGCTCACAAGGAAACAGTCCAGGAGTTATTTCAGCGAGTAGATTTCTTCACATCATGGGCAACTTTCAGTCCTTGAAGACACTTGTCATATACATTGCCGAACCCTTTGAAAGAGAATCAGATACGGGTGTTCCTCTATTTGACCTACTTCACAGGCTTCCAAATCTTCAGGTGCTCTCTATATTTGGCTTCTTTATGCAGGTATTTTCACACGTGAACCTCAAGCCCAATGGTTATAATTAGTAGTTCAAGGTCATGCATTTTGAATATATGTAAGTAAAAGATGAAAGTGCTTCTTATTTAGCAAGTCATTAGAACTTGTCTGGGTAAGAGAAATAACTCTTGCTTAAATTACTTAATCATAGTATTGCAATGCAAGAGCTGGCAAGAGATCCCATACCTGAGTGTGACACCCCACCACGTCTGAACGTCAAGAAAATAAGCGTAGAAATTCTTTAGTTTGATCACAACGAAGTTGCAGTGATAAGTTGCTTGATTCAGAGTACGCCTTCTCTTGAAGCCTTGAAAATTCAGCTACCTGATGAATATAATGAGGGACAATGTTTGAAACTTTTTAGAGATATTATGTATCTGAGGAGAGCATCCTCATTAGCAAGGATAATTATACGGGATGGTGCGTGCCAAGTTAGAAGATTCTCTAGTGACTTTGTGATTTCATCAGCCTCTTAGATGTTGTCTTTTTTTCATGTTCTTTTCTTTTTTAAGTGGTTGGGTTTTCTATTAGGGCCTCTGCTCAACAAGAAGATTCCTAGTGAATTTTTGATCTCATCAGCCTCCTTGCTCTGAAGGGAAGGACCATAAACACAATTGAAATTTTGAGGTGCCTTTATTATGTGTTTGGTGTCACTATAAGACTGTTAAAGACTTTTCCCAAGTCCTTGTTATATTCCTAAACCCTGAGCTGCCTAAACCTGTAAAATTGTTGAAGACTTTCCTATGTCCTTGCAATATGTGAACCAACAGCTCCTTTTGAATCAACAACAATTCTTTACCATCATAGGGTCTCTCTATCTAAAGATTCTTCACATTATCAAAACTCTTTCAATATGACATCTCACTGGAATGTAAAGACCCACATTCAGCACTTCTGCACCACTAAAATGAATTATAAGCATGACTTTTACAAACACTAATGCAACCATCTCATGATAGTTGAAAGTAGCCCATAAGCATTTCCTTGTTGCAGGGCTCAAGAGATTTAGGACAATGTGGCATCTTGATGCCAAGCAAACACCATATCAACACCCACAGAAAACACCTAGAAAACCAGACCCACCTTGCTGGGAACCCACAACTCCAGTATATCGTAAAGAGCACACCAACAAAGCATGATTAGAACCCACAACTCCTTTGCCGGCTTTTCCCTCATGAATGCCCACATGCCAGTTTTTGGAAAGAGGATCATGTCTAATAACAAAGAACGTGAGAAGAAATGCTTTTCAAGTCCCAATCAAGATAAAGTAAATTTTCTGTAGTATCTTTGTCCACCCCACAGTTAATCAGCCGCTGTGTTGGAGGCCCTTTGAGAATTTGAATAGACAACTTCCTTGAATCGAAGGCTTAAAGTTACATACTAGGCCTTCTCCAAAAGTCTTCTTAGCTGCCAATTTGGACATGAGCCTTTCTACAAGTTAATCATTGCAAGGGAGTCTCTGTCTATTATTGAGTAATGAGCACCTAATGAGGTGACCGGCACAAACCCTCCATATATGCATGAATTTGTGCAAGAACTTGTACATTATTTGCAATTTTTCTTTATGCATCAGTTATTCACACCTCCATTTTCAAATTTTTTAACTAAATTCATCATTATACAGTTGTGGGTTTAGGAAACAGCAGCTTGGATAGTGTTCTAAACTTTTATTTTTTAACTAACCTATTTTGACATACTTCTGGTTTCAAAATATAATTAAAAAAATAATATTAAAAATTTAATGTTTGAGGATTGAATTGGCATTTTATTAAATTTCAAACCTTATAAAGCTCAAAAATTTCATAAATATAATAGAGAGATTTGAGATGATTACAAACATTATAATTTAAGAGTTCTCTTATAATTCATAAAATAAGTCAATATAGATATTTCCTTGTCTATTTTACATAGAATTTTGTAAATATAGATATAAAATAGTTCATACAAGAAAAATAGATTAAAATATATAGAATATTACACAGTACATTATTAACCAAACAAAATAAAAAAATTAGTATTCTGAA
Organism: Chamaecyparis obtusa; assembly: GCA_027943335.1. NCBI lineage: Eukaryota > Viridiplantae > Streptophyta > Pinopsida > Cupressales > Cupressaceae > Chamaecyparis > Chamaecyparis obtusa. The sequence goes on along the minus strand of BSBK01000272.1, from coordinate 1,460,915 downwards.
GCTCTAGTCTCTCTAAATGTATGACTCTGAATACATAGTAGAGATGATGTCATCCCATTCTAGAGATGACAGCAAAAGATCATTTTCCAAAGAGAAGAATATTATGATTTTTTTTATTGGAATAAGACAATAAAAATACACAGTTAATAATGAAGGTAGCAGCTGAGAAACACCAGAATCAGAAAATCACCAGCAGCAACAATAAGCTGCCATAACATGAGCAACAAAAGTTAAATGTTAACCATCAGTAGAACAAAAAAACTCTGCCATACTAATCACCAATAGCAATAAGGATATTGCTCTCATAACACCAACAACAATAATTCTATGATAACCTTTGGCAGGAAAGAAGATGTTCTTATGAGTAAACAGCTGCCCCGATCAACAAAAAATAGTATTTTTCTTAGAATACAGAGGCCCAACAAGACGTCATGGTTGCTATCAATATTCCAACATTGCAATTGGAAGAGGAAATATTGTCTTTATCTTGATTGTGTAAACCATCAGCTCCAGATACATGTAGGTGAGTGTAGCTAGCAGATCATTCTGGATGGTTCTGGTTTGTGCCGATAGTACTGGCAGCAGATAATTAAGTTAACTATTCTAACAATATTCCAGCATTGCAATTGGAGAGGAAATATTGTCTTTATCTTGATTGTGTAAACCATCAGCTCCAGATCCATAATGAAAATCATTTGTATCAAGGGATACCTGCTCTGTAATCCTTTGCCAGATGTAATTTAAGAGCTTGAAACAGTAACCTACAAAATGACTTCAAAAGCTTGGATTTATGCTTGCAAAATGGCCAATTTGTATTGGAGATCAGCATTGGCTTGAAAATTATGCTGAAGGACAGTGATATAGAGTGAGAAATTTGCACTAGGCATCACGCCCAATGGTTATAAATACTAGTTTAAGGTCGTGACTTTTGAATGTGTATAAGTAGATGAAAATCTTTTTTTAGCAAGTCATTAGAATTTGCCTCGTCGAATAGCTCTTGGTTGAATTATGAATAACTGCAATGTAGAAGTTGGCAAGAGATCCTATACCTGCTTGTCTCACCTCTCCATGTCTTGACCGCGAAAAAAAATACATGTAGAAATTCTTGAATTTGATTACAAAGTGCATTTATAAGGTGCTTGCTTTTGAGTATGCTCTGTCTTGAAGCATTGGAAATTCAGCTACCTCATGAATAGGATGAGGGTCAATGTTTGAAACTCTTAAGGATATTATATATGTGAGAAGATAATCCTTACTAACAGAGATAATTATATTGGATGATGTGTACCGTGTAATAGACTGAAAAAATGCCCTTTGAACTATGCATGTGTGTTCTCTGTAATACCATGTTTATGGTATTTGATTCCATACTCTTTCACTTTTATTCTAAAAATTGTTTTTGTTGGTTAATCTCCTTATACTTTTACTCACACTATAGTCTAGTGATTTGTTTTAAAGAATATAGATTGTGGGGATGATGCAGAGGTGGGAATGGTGGACTTGATCTACAAGTTTGACAGGATTCAAATGTTGTTCTTCACATAAGACCAACTAGGCCTTCTTAAGGATCATCCTCTTTATCCAATGCCAACTTCACCTAATTAGAGTGCACAACTGATTTATGATGCCACCACCCTCTCTACACCTTTGGAAACAACTTCATGTCCCTCTTCCAATCCTTAGAATCACCCAAGCAAGTTCTTCAACTCTCAAAACCCAAACAAGTCACCAAATTAGGTTCATTCTCCTAGTAGCCCTGCCAGACCAGTTTTTTGAGTTTTACACCAAACTTCCCCAAAACACTAGGGAAACAAAAAGCATATCTAGATACCCCTTTTGAGAGTTACATAACATATCACAAATCCAACTACAACTTATTTGGATCATCTAACCGAACAACGACTGGTGCTCTGCCTATTAGCCTTCCATTAGGCCTCCCATTACAAAGCAACTACTAGATCCTCACAACTCCAATCCTCCCAACCTTCAACAAAGTTTAAAAATGATCCTAATCCAAGGGTTTTCTACTTTGCAAGATGATCCAACAAGTTTTAACACCCAAACACCAAAACCCTCTATTTAAGGCCTTCACACCTAGGGTTCTCTCAAAGTGACTCCTCCAATCACTTCCCAACCAAACTAATGGTTCACACACCATGTCTTCAACATATTATGGCACTCTATGCCATAAAACATGGTTCTCATGTGGACAAAACATTCAGACCTTGACTGGTCTAAGGGCAAGTGACCCTTCAATCAACAATCCAATGCAATCGGAGATCTTTTCTTCACAACCTTGTTCATCCCTGCAAATAAACTTCATTGAAAGCATTCAATACATAAAATAACTCATCTCTACATCCCCTATCATCCATGGTAGTGAGGGATCTCACCAATACACCATTGTCTCAAAACAAATAATTGTTGCCCTTGATCATTGTTCAGGAACAATCATGCATAACATGGTTTAAACACTCTTAAAACTCCATAAAAAATATTCAAAACACACAAGGAATTCATAACCATCATATCCTATTCCTTTTCACTCATACTTTGCATTGGAAAGAGAATCCAAGAACACAAAATTAGGACTGTGTCCTCACGGGCAGAGACAGGGTTGTACAAATAAATTTACATTTCATTGAACAAAGAAAGTTTTACATTCCTTCTTTCACTCACCCATGCCTATCTATCTCTCCCTAACTCTCCTCTACTCAAACTCACACTCAAGCCAATCTAATAACCTATTCCCCAACTAGTTAACTACTTGTAATTGCCTCTTAACTAGTAACAATCAATTAATGACTGATTGCATTAAGTTTAATGTCTTATATTATTGTCTAGTTGACAACATAGTTGCCAACTTCCACAATCCTCATTCTTGGACATTCATACCAAATTATAAAAGGACTTTGTGATCCCATCCTATCATTAAAGACCTTTAAATCCCTCTAAAACCCTTATGTAAGCCTTCAAGGCCTATTTTGCCAATATAGGCAATTTTACATCTTTTGCACCTTGATTGCTTTTACATGCTTTTTAATGGCTCAAAATGGCCATATTACATTCATTTGGACCTTTATAGGTCATTATCCCAATGCAACTAACCTAGGATCAACCTAATCACCCCTAGTGACCCCTAGGTACACTTAGCCCTTACAAATGCCATTAATGGCTTACATGTTTGATCCTTTACAAAAGATTCTCAATCATTACAAATAACATTAAAATGTCATCAAATGACCAAATATGGTCTCATTACAATCAAATAACCCAAGTTGGTTATGTTTGTCCTTCCATTCCTTCGAATGTCTTCTAGTGACCCTGGTGTACTTCCATGGCTTTGCCCTTGACCTTCGTGCTCTTGCACCAGGGGATAGACTAGCTTTTCTTGGAATGAAGAAAAATGATAGATGTTATTAAATTGTGACCAAATTTTGATGTTATTTCTTTTGCAAATCAATGCTCACTCATTCAAACCACTGTCATCATTCTCACAAAACTATCACAGCATTCAAACCACATCAATCATAACATTAACATGCAATCAAATAAAAAGAACTTTATGTTAGATTAAGTATGGAAAGGTGAGTACTAAGATGGGAGGGGTGAATCAGTACTGCAAAACACTTTTAACTATCTTTCTTAACCATTCATCTTTTCATAACTTCGCATGCATCTCATAAAACATATCAAACATAAAATATAACTCATAACACATTCATTTTGGTATCTCCTTATTAGAGGATAAAAATTGCAGTGGGGATGACACCCACAAAATTTCACTACTATAGTATTAACTTACCTTGTTAAGAGTATCTCCTTGTTAGAGCTACACTGTTAGCTATTTCTGATAGCTTACCTTGTTAAGAGTATTAACTTGGTTAATAGTCTTAAGACCAATTAAGTCTACTTTGTTAAAGGATTTTACAATTCTAATCTTAGAATTGTACCCAGTTAGAGGATTTACAGTGTAAGACCTGTTAGAATCTTCTTGGTTAAGAGACTTTACAATTTTGATTACAAACTTAATTAGTAACAAATATGTATGTAGTACTTCTATCAATCATATGTTTATCAGACTCTTTATGCTCATTAACAGATTAACTCATATTGTGCTCCACTCACAATATCAATTGTGTACTTGGTAGATTCAACTCTGAATCACAATTACTCTCTGCTCTTTACTGCTTTGTTACTCAGTGGCTTCTCTGCTCATAACCTTCTCTTTGCAATCTCTACTTCAAATCAACACATACACGTTCTCTTCTTCTCACATGCGTACTAATCTTCTCACTTAGATCCATTATATACAATTCTAGAAGCAATGGAAATGTTCTAGAATCATCTCTTTAAGCGGTGCTAGCATTGGTTACTCCTCCAATGCATATTTGACATTTAATTCTTATTGTTGGATCTCACCTTGTAATCATGCATAATCATCATATTTAAATCTCCAGCGTTTTGTCAGACAATCTCCTCGAGATTTGTAAACCATTTTTTGCTTGGTGTCCAGGTTCAATGTATCTGTAGATTCTCCTTGTGTCGGTCTGTAATGATTAGTAACACATTTTCCTCTTGCTCGGTAAGTGGCTCATCTCTCAGTTCCGTGAATGTTGTAGCTTGGTACAACTAGGTATTTGGTGCTCGATTTTTCTTTGCTCAGTGACTAAACTTCCTTTGTCTTTACCGAAAACTCCCTTTCCTTTATTTCCTTTCACTGAATAACTTGTGTGCTTTACCGATTTGTTTTACCTTCATTACCAAATGAATTTGACAATCATTATGACTTCATCATAACGAATGACAAAAAAATAACTTTTAGGAGTATCAATCTCTCCCTTTGGCATTAGTTTGGTATCTTTGTTAAAAACCTTCAAAGTCATCAAAACTTTTGTCCTTAGCCAAATTGTTATGTATCTCCATATCTTAGTAAACTTATTACTCCCCCTGAACTAATACTTCTTGTACACATGTCCATCCATCTTCTATATATATCATCCCTTTACTCTCTCATATACATATTTCCCCCTTTTTCATATAATATATTTCCCCTTTTTTTAACAAAAATGCCAAAATAACAACTTACTATTTATCTGGTGTAGGGATCTTGGCAAAAATAGATTTGTATATGTCTTGTGCATCATTCAGTGATTCCTTCAATGAATCCTTTAGTGTCTACAACATTATGATTTTCTTACTAATGTCAGTTGTTAATCTCATCGTGTTGTCCATTGCACTTACATCCGGTGTGCTAACTAAATCTTTTGCCTTCTATGTGTGGGGAATCAAAAATGTTTGGAGTTCTAGTAGATGCATTCTGATCTTATTCTCCTCTTTTCTCAACTCATATTGCACTCCCATTAAGTCCCTCAACTTTTGATAATATACTTGGAAAGAATTAGGTTTGGTGAATAGTTTTGATAATTGTTTAGTGAGCTCCTTTTCCACATTATCCTCTTTTTCTTTAATGTCCTTTGTGAAATTTGAAATCAAACAAATATGTTGAAACAATAAAAGAATATCTTTCAATTCTTTCTCCAATTTAGTAACTAACTCAGATAATGTTAACTTGTCTAGTGCAACTAATTGAAGAAGCTCTTTAATAACCCTAGTCTCCATTTGTTTCATGTACACTTGCATTAAATATTCTAAGGTCTCGGTACCAGGTTTTTTTATTTGGTTTACCAATTCTTGTAGCTGGCTGTATATATATCTCCTTTTTCATTTACATCAGCCTCTAGTACAATTTCATGCAATATGTCTTTGACATTCTCCAAAACATCATTCTTTTGTTTCTTTGCAATCAACTTATCTTGAGCAACTTTTCTTTTCAACCAGTCTCTAAACTTAGATAGTTCTTTGGGGCTCAAAGTTAAAATATCAACCTTAGGAATAATGATAGGTTGGCTCAAATCAACATCTTTTTCATGCTTCCTCTTCTTGGTCCTTCCCTTCTCTGTGGATGCCTTCTTTGCATCAGATTGTGCAGTAGTGGTGTCATCAGTCTTCTCTTATTTTTATCTTCTTCTTTCTTTTCCCATTTGTCTTCTTTCTTCCTGTCATTTGTGACCTTTAGTTTATCTTTTTCCTATTTCTTATCTTGTTCTACAGTCTCGATAGGAGTTACCAACTCAGTGGTTTCCTTTTGCTCGCTTTTCTTTCCTTGATCAGTGGGGGCATCACCATCTATTGGAACATATCTTATTACCTCTGAGATAACTTTGTCAATCTCAAGAAAGTTCAATACATGTTCAATTACATGATCTTCTTGTTCCATTAATCTCGCCTTTGCAAAATCATCTATGTTCATTTCTTCTATTTCTTTGGCCTCAGTTGCCATTATATCTTCATCATCTTTTATTTCCTTTATAGGGTCTTTATATGTGATATCCTCAATGATAACTTCATCTTTATCAATTGTCAAATCAATTGGATTTGACTTACCTATTTTCTCTTTGATCTCTTCATCATTCAGTTGATCAAGAGAGAAAATATTTCTCCAAAGATCATCAGTTTCATTTTGTACTTCATCTAACTTACCGACCATAATTTTGAGTGCTTTGCTCTTCGCTAGGAATCTCTTGGAGTATTCTTGTAGATTATCTTTGATTCCTCTTTTAGTTAGGTCTGATATTGTGATGGCCAAGGATCTTTCCCTTATTTGCTTCTTCAATACTCAGGAATCTTTCCATCTAACATCAATCTTTTGATATAGCTCATCAACCATATTTGGTGTTACTTCAACTGGTGTAATTGTGAATTTGTGTAAAGTGAATACAATAGCCTCTTCAATTTTATCCTTTTCTTCATCATTCCTCTTCTCCTATTTGAGATGTTTCAGACCTGAATAACCTCCAAATTTCTTGAGTGTTTTTAGAGACTCATCAAGGTCTTTAAGTTTTGGTATCTAACTTTGTACAACCTTGAATTGTGAAACATCCTCCGATTCAGATTTGCTTTCCTGTTGCAATTTCAATTTTCTTCTAGACTTCCCAGTAGCCTTCTTTTCCCTTGAGTATGTTTTTGTCTTTGTTGACTCAATTTTTTCTTTCTTCTTCTCTTTCGGTGTGGAGGAAGACCTTGTTGATGGTCCAACACCGATTGGGCTGGGGGTCTCTTTCATCATTCTTATCTTATTCACCTTAACCTCTGATGGTTTAGCTTCATCTTTTTCAACAGGGATACCCAAATTTTTTGATAGATTACTGATCATCTTGCTGGTTTTTCTTATTGCCTTAGGTATCAAGATACCTAGTTTGATCTTATTATTGACTTCCTCATAAGTACCATACCGAGTTTCCCTTATGTCAACTGGTTTCTCTAGTATTCCTTTAATCTATATAGAAGCGACATCTATATCCATTTCATATCACATGGGTGGTAGCCACATAGTTCTCGGCTCCATAGCTCTCACTATACAAGTATCTGTATCTAGCTCAAAACATATCTCATCCTTATATTCTTCCACAAGATGGGTTGGAATCCTAAACCTTTTATGCATCTTAGTTTGAAATTTAGCAAAATTGTCATTCATCACCATGTCAAAATTTTCTCCTATGCTTTGAATAAATTCATTGATTTGATATATAATCGGTTTATCTGCTTTCCAAACTACTTCATCGATTATAGGAAAGAAGTTCTGAAAATAAAAGAAAATGCGTACCAGTAATGATAAGAATTTCAATATATTGGATTTTTCCTTCCTTATATTGTTCATGTTGTCATCCAACTGTTTCAGCAAGATCTCGCACAAATCTATCTTCATGTCTTTTTTTACAATCTTATAAGCAATATCTACTGCTCCACATGGTACATTGTCTATCTGAGATGACTAAAAGATTTGGTAGCATATGATTTTTCTTGTGAATATTAGCTCAGGGTAATCAACAGTAGACAACTTCAAACCTTTACCATCCCATTTGGCTTGAGTAAGCTCACATAATTTATTCTTGTTTGATTTCTTGTATGCCCTCGGTCTGTCATCAACCGAAAATCCAGTGACTGTGTAGTACATCCTTGGTAATCTTCACCAGTGCATCGAGCCACATGAACTGATCATGTACTCGGCTTAGAACCATTCTCATCCATTCTTGTTTGAATACTGTCGGTACATGCATAACATGCACCAAACCCTTGGTTTTCAGATGAGTGTGGTCATCTTTCAACTTTCTATTAATGCATAAATTCCTATAGGATGTATCAATTTCAGCTTGGCAGATGTCTTCAATCTTGTAGTGTATGAAGGCGCAAATGTCTTCAATATGTATCACTCTTGCTGGGATTGAAGAGAGGGCACCAAATTTATTCACTTCAATAGCAATGGCGGGTGGCAACTTATATTTTAGATTGATAGGGTCAATCTAATCCACAACAACGATCTTTTGAACTTTGGGGCCATTTGGATCTCATAAATAATCTTCAACTACTAGGGTATTACTTGAATAACAACTTGATTATTCTAACATAGCTCAGAAAACACTAGAAATACCTTGAATGCGCTTGAAAATACTTGGAATTGTTCGAAGGATCGCTCAAATTCGCTCGGTAGTCTCTTCTCTGCTAAGTGCTTCGAATTCTCGTGAAAGTGTAAGGTGAAAATAAAATAATATGACCTCTATTTATAGTTTTTCTTCGATTAGGATTTCTAACGGCTATAATATTTGTATTAAATGCAATTTATCGACTCCCTTTTCACCAATTACAAAATACACTTTCTTTCACTAAATGGAACAAAATAACTCATACTCTTTACCGATCAAAATATGAAATGTTACCTTTAATCATATATCCAAATGCATCTTAATATGCTAATATGGATCTTTTCTCAAATTCTAGGAATTGATTTAAGATAGAATTTAGGTTATCAACTCCTACATACCTTTGACCGATTAAGTAAAGATAGGTGCACCCGATCCAGAGGATGCAATGCCATCAATTGTTCCAAATTCAGTTCCATCATCTTGAGACTTCCTTCTTCATGTCCTATTCATTTGTTATCTTATCTCATTAATGTTAACTTGAGTATTTTCATTTCGTTGTTCCTCGGTTGGGGCTTTGCCTCGGTACCTGCAATTTTTGGCTAGGTGATCGACCTTGTGACAATGAGAACAATCTATTCCAGAGTTTCTCCATGACCTTATATTGTTCATACCATGCATCCAAAAGCAATTTGTAGTAATGTGACCAAATATCCCACATGCAGTACAAATAATTCTTGTATTAAAGTCCCATGGTATAGTTGATCCTTGTCGGTTGTTTGCAACATTCTATCGGTTAGGGACCCATTTCTCATTCTTTCTTTGTGACTTGCATTCTTCAGACTTGTGACCATATCTATTGTAATTGTTACAGTAGCCATTGAAACTTTGCTAGCAACCCTTGATCTACACTCAAACGCCTTATGACCATACTTATTGCACTTGTAACAATGACCATTAAACTTAGGATTACTCGGTGGATTACCTCTTTTGCTCCTATAGACATTAGCTATGTGTCTCAGTTTTCCACAATGGTTGCAAGTAGGCTTCTTTGTCTTTGGTGGAATAGCAACATTATGTTAGTTGGCTACTTGTTTAGAGGACTCACCCTTCTCGGTAGTATTGTATGCATTGTATCCAAGTCTAGTAGTATCTCTCAGTTGTCTCTAACCTCTTAGCTATTAATCCAATATCCTTAGTGATTCTTCATTTCTTTTCAAGACTTCATTAGCATCTTTTTCAGATTTCAGTTCATTCTTCAAATGTTCATTCTCAAATCTCAGTTCAACAATCTCTCCAACTTTCCTTGCAACTTCCTGATTTGCACCGAGTAGTTGGTCTATCAAGTTGTAGTGAATTTGCATCAACCTTAGTATTTCCCCATCTTTCTCATTCAACCTTATATTCATTTGTCTTCTCTCATCTTCAACCATTCTTTTGTCATCTTCTGCTTTTCCCTTTTGTTCAAGGACTTCACACATCCTTACCGATTGGGCTTCTTGTTCTCTTTTCAATGCTTTCACTTGATCACTTAGGTTTTTTTTCTTTTCTTTTTAGTCAGTTCTGATATTGCAGCTTCAGATTCATTAGACATACTTCCCTCTGATTGTTCTTCAAATTATTCAACCTGATCTTGAGTGTCCTTCAATTGATTTGCTAGCTCATTTCTCTTGTTGATTGAATGCTTCAGTTTTCTCTTCAATTCATCAATCTTCTCATTAGCCATTCTCAATTCCATTTTCATGTTATCAATCACCCTTTCATACCTATAACATTTAATTCCTTCAAATATTTCCTCTCAAGTGGTTAAACTTCTAAATAAGAGACTTGCTCTGATACCAATTGTTGGATTAAGTATGGAAAGGTGAGTACTGAGAGGGGAGGGGTGAATCAGTACTACAAAACACTTTTAACTATCTTTCTTAACCATTCATGTTTTCATAACTTTGCTCATAAAACATAAAAAACTCATAACACATTCATTTTGGTATCGCAAAAATTCTTGTTAAAGGATAAAAACTACAGTGGGGATGACACCCACAAAACTTCAGTACTGCAGTAAGAAGTTTGCTAAGTTAGAGCTACACTATTAGCTATTTCTGATAGCTTACCCTGTTAAGAGTATTAACTCATTTAAGATTCTTAAGACCAGTTACGTGTACCTTGCTAAAGGATTTTACAATTCTAATCTAAGAATTGTACTTGATTAGAGGATGTACAATGTAAGACCTATTAGGATATTCTCAGTTAAGAGACTTTACAATTTTGATTACAAACTTAATCAGTAAAAAATATGTTTGTAGTACTTGCATCAATCATATGCTTATCAGAATCTTTATGCTTATTAAAAAATTGCCTCATACTGTGCTCCACTCATAATATCAATTTTGTTCTTGGTAGATTCAACTCTGAATCACAATTACTCTTTTCTCTGTACTGCTCTGTTACTCGGTGGCTTCTCTACTCATAACCTTCTCTTTGCAATCTCTACTTCAAATTCATACATACACATACTCTTCTTCTCACATGCGTACTGATCTTCTCACTTAGATCCATTATATAAAATTCTACAAGTAGTGGAAATGTTCTAGAATCATCTCTTTAAGTGGTTCTAGCATTGGTTACTCCTCCAATGCATATTCGACATTTAATTCTTATAAATGGATCTCACCTTGTAATCATGCATAATCATCATGTTTAAATATCCAACGCTCTGTTAGACAATCTCCTTGAGATTTGAAAACCATTTTTTTTCTTGGTGTCCAGGTTAAATGTATCTATAGATTCTCCTTGTGTCGGCTTGTCATGCCCGATAACACATTTTCCTCTTGCTTGGTAACTATCTCATCTCTTGGTTCAGTGAATGTTGTAGCTCGGTACAACTAGGTGTTCAATGTTCAGTTCGGCTTTGTTCGGTGACTAAACTTCCTTTGTCTTTATCGAAAGCTCCCTTTCCTTTATTCCCTTTTACCTAATAACTTGTGTGCTTTACCAACTTGTCTTACCTTCATTACTGAATGAATTTGACAATCATTATGACTTCATCATGACTAATGACAACAAAATAACTCTTAGGAGTATCACTTTATTAATTATCATACACTTTATCCCTTAAATCTTAAATAGGTATTTTTTCATCTCTACTCTCCTTAAATCACAACTATGACTCAATACTTAATAGAACATGTACTGAAAGCTTCACAGATAAATTTTCTTAACTCTATTTTTACCTTGATCTAGTCCCCAGTTTCCAACCTAACATTAAAGATACAATCATTCCTCCTGACTCTTATCACCTATATACAATCACTTCCTTGTCTCCAACAAAGGAGAAATGCAGAGGAAATCATAGCCTCTATTTTCCTTTGCCTCCTCAACTTTTCCTTTGCTATCATCACTTTCCTTGGTCACCTCTATGGACCATAAAGAAACATAGAAAAATAGAAACAATAAACAAACACAATTAAATAATATCAACTTGCACCCCTTGTAGACCTTCCACTTTCTCAAGTTTCCACCTTCCCTATGCCATGCTGAACTACATGGTAGAAAGTGGGAAAAAAGAGAATATGATTATTTTTGGCTTGGGTGCTTAACCATCCGACTATTAATGGGCTCCAAGTTCAAATTCAAAATTTGAAATAAGCTTAAGACAACCCCCTTAAAAATAAAATAGAAAGGGAATAATTAATCATTGTTAACTAGGTCCTTACTTTTTTCCTTCTTAAAGATATCATTGGTAGTCTTTGACATTCGATCAACATTTCTCCAACGTCATAATCCTTCTTGTAGCATACCATAAGCAACCATAGAATTTGCAGCCGCATTTTCCTCTCTATAAGTATGTCAAATGGTGAAGTTATCTAAATTGACCAAAAGTAATCTGATGTCTTTCAAAATCATTTGAAATTTCCATCTTGCAAAATTCCTACCAATACCAGCTTCCACAATCAACTTAGAGTCACCCTTGATTTCCAAGTGTCTAATGCCAATAACGAGGGTGAACTTAAGTCCCCACAAGAGAGCCATACCCTCTTGGTTAATAGTGTAATTCTTCAATCTGCTAGAGTAAGAAAAAAAAAGCTGAGCATAGTGATCCCTTATGACTCCTCCTACTTTCCAAGCATTGTTAGCATCCCCATCGAAGTTTAACTCGTACCATGATGGGCACGGGGACTCCCATTTGGTATTTTTTCTATGATTTTTTTTGGTGTTGTTGAAGGATTTGAATTTTGGGGGGAGTTTTGATGTAGAGCATCCTTCACACACTTCAACATAATAGGAACCATTTGTTCCAATATTCATTTAATTATAAGAACAATTTATTAGAGGCATCTCACAAGATCAAACCCATCATTGATTAGGAAACAAAATAATTCATTGTCAAAACTTGTTGGCCACATTGACATGTTTTATAGATCAGCACTCAAGCATCTATAACTTTTGTTTTGAAATATATCATCAAAATCCCTTTAGTGATTTTTTGGTAAATTAGGATAACCAAAACATATATCCAAATTAGAAGGATCCAACGGTTAGATTAATAGTTATGGTGTCTACACCGAGACCCATTTTTACTTTCATCAACCAGAATTAAATCATGTAACCTTGCCTAGAGCATTAAATATCTTTTACAAAACAAATCCAATTTAAACCAAACCAATTCCACATTTATCATTTTTGAGGTTAGTTTCCAAATTTGTAAGCCATTTATTTTTCCAATGAGTAAATCATTATACAAGCACAAATCTTTGCTTGCAACTCCATTGAAGAGGGTTTAAAACAAATATTCATTAAAAACGTCATATATTCCACAAATCATCGTAAAATTGAACCAAACCAAAAGGAAATGAAAGATTACTAAAATATATTTTTAATGCATATAATTAGAAGTCTTAATTCTTCCATATGCATTTGTACCATGCATTTCAATATGACTTTTCTCAGAAATCCCGAATTTGCAAATAATAACTTGCACCAAAAACCTCATAACTTCCTCCAAAGTTAATCAAAATTGATCAAACCAAAATAATAAGAAAGAGGATTCATTATAATATCTAACCATTATAAATATATAGGGTTTCCAAGCTGTACATGGCTATACAAGGCCTGGAAACAACAACTTAACACAAAAACCGATCAAAATGAGAAATTCAAACTCACTCAATTGTTCCAAAATGTTCTCCCCTTTCTGTATTCTCTCCAATAAGATTTGGTTCAACCATACAATTATATTTATACATATTTAGGTAGTTAGAAACTACCAAACTACCCTTATGACCTTTCATCTTCATTTTTACAACTTTTAATGCCTTTTTGCATTGTTTCATGCTTTGCAACTTTTATGCATTTTGACAACTTTTGTGACACTTAATAAAAATGACTCCACACTTTGTAAAAACACCCTAGACATGTCCAAATAACCTATTTAAGACCTTTTACATGATTTCTAGCCTTTTCATGGCTTTTTTATACAAATTTGACCTTTTGACCAATCTAGGTCTTGAATGACAACTAAATGACAACTTCACAATTTTATTACCCATAGGCATTACAGTTGATTCCATTACATGGAATACCACATCCAAACATATGGATTTACATTAAATCATTAAAATATCCTTTGGGATCATCTTCAATATCCTGATGTCTAGGTGCTCCTGCACCATATTCTTGACCTTCAAAAATTTCCATGTCCCTTGGAAACATGGATACAATGACTTGCAAGAAAAATTTGAGTGAAATCTTCACCTTTTTATTCATTTGACCTTTTCCTCTTTATGCCTCTTTTATCATCTCTATGCTTCTGCTATCTTTGTTCAATAAATCTTTTTGTGACTCCTACCAATAGAGTTTGTAGTGGTTGCTATCCACGGTGCTTTACCAACATCTCAAGTCCACCCTCCAATGTTGCTTGTGCCTCACCCAGGAGTCCTTTCTTGCCTCTCACTCCAGGTCTTTTGGAAACCAACGTACCATCTCCTTTGTGGCCCTAGACCATCTTCAGTGCCCTTTTGGTATACCTCCATGTCCACCTCTTGTAGCGAGTGAACAAGCACCTGCAACCATAAATACTTCACAACAAGAATCACAATACCCAACACTTCCTAGTGTAGATTATCTTCTATCTACAGGCTCTGAATCTTCTGAGCTCTGATACCAATCTGATGCAGAGCATCCTTCACACACTTCAACATAATAGAAACCATATGTTCCAATTTTCATTTCATTATAAGAACAATTTATTAGAGGCATCTCACAAGATCAAACCCATCATTGATTATAAAACAAGATAATTCATTGTCAAAACTTGTTAGCCACATTGCCATATTTTACAAATCAGTAATCAAGCATTTGTAAATTTTGTTCTGAAATATATCATCAAAATACCTTCAGTGAGTTTTTGGTAAATTAGGATAACCACAACATATATCAAAATTATAAGGATCGAATAGTTAGATTAATAGGTATGGTTTCTGCACCGAGACCCATTTTTACTGCCATCAACCAGAATTAAATCTTGTAACCATGCCTAGAGCATTCAATATCTTTTACAAAACAAATCCAATTTAAATCAAACAAGTTCCACATTTATCATTTCTTAGGTTAGTTTCCAAATCTGTAAGCTATTTATTTTTTCAATCAGTAAATCATTATACAAGCACAAATCTTTGCCTGCAACTCCATTGAAGATGGTTTAAAACTAGCCTTCATTAAAAATGTCATATATTCCACAAATCATCATAAAATTGAACCAAAACAAAAGGAAATGACATATTACTCAAATATATTGCCAATGCATATAATTAGAGGTCTTAACTCTTCCAAATGCGTTCATACCACACATTTCAATATGACTATTCTCAGAAATCCCGAATCTACAAATACTAACTTTCACCAAAAACCTCATAAATTCCTCAAAAGTTAATAAAAATTGATCAAACCAAAATAATACAAAATATGATTCATTATACTATCTAACCATTATAAATATACAGGGTTTCTAGGCTGTACATGGCTGTACAAGGCCTAGAAACAACAACTTAAAAGAAAAACTGATCAAAATGAGAAATTCAAACTCACTCAACTGTTCCAAAATGTTCTCCCCTTTCTCTATTCTCTCCAATAAGATTTGGTTTGACCATAAAATTATATTTATACATATTTAGGTAGTTAGAAACCACTGAAATACCCTTATGACCTTTCATCTTCCTTTTTACAACTTTTAATGCTTTTTTGCATTGTTTCATGCTTTGCAACTTTTATGCATTTTGACAACTTTTGTGACACTTAATAAAAATGAATCCACACTTTGTAAAAACACCCTAAACATGTCCAAATAACCTATTTAAGACCTTTTACATGATTTCTAACCTTTTCATGGCTTTTTTATACAAATTTGACCTTTTGACCAATCTAGGTCTTGAATGACAACTAAATGACAACTTCACAATTTTATTGCTCTTAGGCATTACAATTGATTCCATTACATGGAATACCACATCCAAACATATGGATTTACATTAAATCATTGAAATATCCTTTGGGATCATCTTTAATATCCTGATGTCTAGGTGCTCTTGCACCATACTCCCGACCTTCAAAAATTTCCATGTCCCTTGGAAACATGGATGCAATGACCTGCAAGAAAAATTTGAGTGAAATCTTCACCTTTTTCTTCATTTGGCCTTTTCCTCTTTATGCCTCTTTTATCATATCTACTCTTCTTCTATCTTCCTTCAATAAATCTTTTTGTGACTCCTACCAATAGAGTTTGTAGTGGTTGCCATCCACGGTGCTTTATCAACATCTCAAGTACACCCTCCAATGTTGCTTCCTTGTGTCTCACACAAGAGTCCTTTCTTGCCTCTCACCTCAGGTCTTTTGGCAGCCAACGCACCATATCCTTTGTGGTCCTAGACCATCTTCTGTGGACTTTTGGTAGACCTCCATGTCCACCTCTTGCAGGGAGTGAACAAGCACCTGCAACCATAGATACTTCACAACAAGAATCACAATACCCAACACTTCTTGGTGTAGATTATCTTCTATCTACACGCCCAGAATCTTTTGAGCTTTGATACCAATCTGATGCAGAGCATCCTTCACACACTTCAACATTTAATAGAAACCATTTGTTCCAATCTTCATTTCATTATAAGAACAATTTATTAGAGGCATCTCACAAGATCAAACCCATCATTGATTAGAAAACAAAATAATTCATTGTCAGAACTTGTTGGCCACATTGCCATATTTTAAAAATCAGCATTCAAGCATTTGTAACTTTTGTTCTGAAATATATCATCAAAATCCCTTCAACAAGTTTGTGGTAAATTAGGATAACCACAACATATATAAAAATTATAAGGATCTAATAGTTAGATTAATAGTTATGGTGTCTGCACTGAGACCCATTTTTACTATCATCAACTAGAATTAAATCATGTAACCATGCCTAGAGCATTCAATATCTTTTACAAAACAAATCCAATTTAAACCAAAAAATTTCAAAATTTATCATTTCTTAGGTTAGTTTCCAAATCTTTAAGCTATTCATTTTTCCAATCAGTAAATCATTATACAAGCACAAATCTTTTCTTGCAACTCCATTGAAGGGGGTTTAAAACCAATCTTCATTAAAAATGTTATATATTCCACAAATCATCATAAAATTGAACCAAACCAAAAGTAAATGACATATTACTCAAATATATTTCCAATGCATATAATTAGAGGTCTTAAATCTTCTAGATGCATTCGTACCACACATTTCAATATGACTATTCTCAGAAATCCTGAATCTGCAAATACTAACTTTCACCAAAAACCTCATAACTTCCTCCAAAGTTAATAAAAATTGATCAAACCAAAATAATAAGAAATAGGACTCATTATAATATCTAACCATTATAAATATATAGGGTTTCCAGGCCGTACATGGCTGTACAAGGCCTGGAAAGAACAAATTAACAAAAAAAATGATCAAAATGAGAAATTCAAACTCACTCAATTGTTCCAAAATGTTCTCCCCTTTCTCTATTCTCTCTAATAAGATTTGTTTCAACCATAAAATTATATTTATACATATTTAGGTAGTTAGAAACCACCCAACTACCCTTATGACATTTCATCTTCCTTTTTACAACTTTTAATGCTTTTTTGCATTGTTTCATGCTTTGCAACTTTTATGCATTTTGACAACTTTTGTGACACTTAATAAAAATGACTCCACACTTTGTAAAAACACCCTAGACATGTATAAATAACCTATTTAAGACCTTTTAAATGATTTCTAGCATTTTCATGGCTTTTTTATACAAATTTGACCTTTTGACCAATCTAGGTCTTGAATGACAACTAAATGACAACTTCACAATTTTATTGCCCTTAGGCATTACAATTGATTCCATTACATGGAATACCACATCCAAACATATGGATTTACATTAAATAATTAAAATATCCTTTGGGATCATCTTCAATATCCTGATGTCTAGGTGCTCTTGCACCAAGTTTGCATTGATCAACAATCCAACATTTAGCTCTAGTGGGAGTGTTAGAAGGAGTTTTTCACTTCGTAATAGAGATATTTTCCATAATCATCTTACAAAAACTATGTACTATTTAAAGTACCTTGATAGAGTTAGCTTGACAATAAATGAATAAAATAGACTAAATACCACAAATAGTGAGTTATTTAATGCAAATAAAACTAATAAACACCCTATGGATCTCTATTTATGTATGCTAATGATAAGCTCTCAGCAAGCCTCCATTAGTGACAGCCTTAAAA
This sequence comes from Chamaecyparis obtusa, assembly GCA_027943335.1. Lineage (NCBI taxonomy): Eukaryota > Viridiplantae > Streptophyta > Pinopsida > Cupressales > Cupressaceae > Chamaecyparis > Chamaecyparis obtusa. The sequence goes on along the minus strand of BSBK01000272.1, from coordinate 1,442,639 downwards.
TGAGAAAATGATAAGATGATTAAGCTAATTAAGTGATTTCCAAATTGAAACTAGGCTCAAAATAGCCTAAATGCCTTTATAGCTCAAAAAATCAAGAGGTTTGATGCAATTATTAGATTTGTGGATGGATTTCTTCTAATTTTGGTCTTCTTTTTATAGATTTTTGCCAGCATAGGGGGTGGTGTTGAGTTAATCATGATTAGGTTAAGGTTAAGTCCATGGTTCCACCTTTGGGGACAATTTAAATTGATTGTCCTCAAAGCTTGGGACAAAGAGACAAAATGAGTGGTCAAGATGCTCTCACCTTATGTGTGATTGATATTCGATTTGAGCTTGATCCATGTGAGTCCAATCCTTAATTCTCATTGGTTGAGGCATTTTCCTCCCATGTGGTGGGTGAGGGAGAATAGGGATTAAATAATTGAATTAAATTGATTTGTTTAGCCAAGTGTACCCCTTAAATGGGTTGATTTTATTTAAATTGAACTATAGAATTAATTAGATTAATTGCACAGTTAATTGATTTAACTTGATTCATTTGATTTAAATTGATTTATTGGATTTTAAAATCCAATTAAAATTGGATTTTGGCTTGATTGAAATTTATTGCTTTGATTTTTCCTTAGTTGCTCACTTGATTTAGTCTTCACCATTTTTAGGTGATTACAAATGCCCCTCTTTGAATCGATGTGTGAAGGGCATCAATTCAAAGAATGTCTTGATGTGTTGATGCAGATTCCTGATTTGATTTGATTTGTTGATTTGATTTCAATGATTGATTTTGATACTCCTTAGTTGCTCACTTGATTTAGTCTTCACCATTTTTAGGTGATTACAAATGCCCCTCTTTGAATCGATGTGTGAAGGGCATCGGTTTAAAGAATGTCTTGATGTCCTGATGCATATCCCTGATTTGATTTGATTTGCCGATTTGATTTCAATGATTAATTTTGATATTGATGATAGACCTATGATTCTTGATGAAGTATCGATTGATTGATGTCTTTGATGCTTGTTCTGATGATAGATTTTTGATGCGATGCCCGATTTGACCCGATTTGCCGATTCTGATGCCCCACTGATAAATGCAAACTTTTTTATGATGAAAGATTGTGCTTCTGATTTGATGTTTATGATGTTGATTCTAATCATCCGAGTGTATGCCCCATCAGAAATGAAACGAAATTTGATTTTGATGAAAGAAGTTGCATTTTTTATCATTTGCATTGAAAATGTTTCAATGATGAGCTAATTTTGATTTCATTTCTGATAATGTATTTGTGATGTTGTGATGACAAATGCCCCTGATTTGGCTGATTGGGTGTGAAAATTGGGTCCTGGGTCATTTTTTGGTCAAAAGTGCCCCTTTTTAGGTCAAAAGGGCTATATATAAGCGTAAAATGTCATTTTCACTATTCATTTTCACCCTTCACTTTTAATTTTTCACTCTAACCCTCTGAGCCCTTTGCGATGGTTATCCCCATTCGAGAGCACAAATTTGAGTGAGGTCAATGGTACCAACACTCACCTCGCTATAAACCTTTAGTATGTACCCCTAGAACTTACTTTGTCCATTTTATGCATTTAATTTTGAAAAATTTAGATTTTTCTTAGAAAATACCTATTTGTTTCATTTTCCAAATTTAGTTGCACATCCAAGCATTTATGCTGCACGTACAAGTTTGTTTGAGCGCATCTGCAGTTTTCCATAGCGTGTTCAAGCATTCTTCTTGTGCTTTTAAACTTAAAACCTAGGTCAAGATTTCACTTTTAGAACTTTTTGTTGTAATTATAAATTTAATTGCGCATTTAATTAGTTTAGCAGAGTGTACAGGGGAATCCTGCAACATGTACTAGTTCCTATTGTGCTTTCAAGTTGTTTCTGTGAATTCAATAGTTTTTGTTGTGCTTTCAACAATTTTAGCTACACATTTTATTTTCAGTGCATTTAAATAATGAAATAGCGTGTACACCTTGTTTGGCAATTTTTTTGAAACTTTTAGTCAATTTTCCTATTTTTCTGGTGTCATCAATTATTCGATTGGCATTAGGTGTTGAGTCTTGTCTATACCAAGTTGTTTGATGTCAGTTCTAGTCATTTGATATTAAATTTTGATTGTCAATCTTGATTTAGATGGTCGATTGTGATGATAAATTTTCCATCCTTTTTGAATAGAATCAAGAAAATTGATTGTGGTTTGATTTGATTTTGATTGGTCAATTGACTTGTGATGATCCAATATGTGATGATTTTGATTTCTAATGTGTTTAAACTTGCTTCTACAGGCTCACCTTCGGAAGTTGGGTGTTTGAGGTCTATTTTCCTTATCATTTGACATGGTTGATGATTTGAGTTGGCAGGAGCACCGATTGATTGGTCAGTGTGGTATGTCATTTTTGCTTTATCTCCTCCAATTTCATGTGAATTGAGGTCTACTCATAGCTATGATAGAGCGTTGGCACTCTGACCATAACATGTTCCAGTTGTCGACAGGGGAGATGACCATCACCCCTTAGGATGTGTATAGATTATTGAGGATACCCACCCATGGGGAGATTGTATACTACGATTAGGTCTATGACAACACAATCTGTAGACGTATCTTTGGCGACCCCACTATTGAAGATGATAATATCTTATGGGTGCAGTTCCCTTCTTTTCCAATGCTTCTGGCAGTTCTAGGTGTTTTGGTCGGTGGGTTTTTGGATCCACATCATCGTGGACATAGATTTGTGGTTGGATGGAGCCACATACTGGAGGAAATGATTTCCCACCCATATAGATTGATTGGGGCTCATGCATTCTAGTGTTTCTTTATCATGAGCTGCATGATGTGGTGTATCGGCAGGGGGCTACTCTTTCTGTTGAGGTAGTGTTACTACAATTGTGGACATGGGAGCACATTCCTGTGACTCAGCCTATTGCAGTGCAAGATCATGATGTAGGATGGACATTTTCTTTCATTTATGAGGGGATGGCTGTCTAGGCCCACTTAGGCAAGTTGGATTACTGGAGTCACATAGTTGACGATATAGATCAGGTGGTATGGAGGCTATATGTGGGATGTGAGTCGTGGCCTGAGGATGCATTTGAGCTTCCTTATATGTGCATGCCATGATGGATGATAGGGTGGATTCCCTTAATCATTGAGAGATTATGTTTTCACTAGGTTCTATGACAGTTTGGTTGGTTGCAGGGTATGCCATAGGGGTTTGCTTTATATGCACAAGTACATGTAGAGAGATCCTTATGGGGTCCTTAGATAGATTACCACATTGCATGAGATGAGTTTTTGTAGCTTCCTCACCTACCCTAGGATACAAGGGAGCATATCGTAGATGCTAGTATGACAGATGACTATGCCCAGTGGTTCTTACAGAACCCATTTCCTAGGTTCACTGATCCGACCAAGCTAGTACTAGGTATTGATGAGAAATCTGATGATGATGGTAGTGGTGATGGTGGTGGTGGGAGATGAGGTCATCAAGGTCGACAAGCAGGGAGAGCTAGATGAGGTGGCAGGGTTGTTATTCCTATGATTGTTTCCCCCGCTCTAGTTAGAGGTGTAGTCTGCATGAGAGGTGGATGGGTTAGGGTTCGAGGTGGCCCCTTTAGGGCTATACATTAGGTGCATCAGGATAGATTGGCTAGATGGGGCCAGCATAGGGTACAGATCTTCAGGCTAGTTGTAGTATAGATTGTCACTGATATTGACACACAAGTTGCACAAATATTAGCTGATCAGACATAGTCACCTCTGAAACCTCCTCTTCCATAGGGTTCTCCTCCTTCTACACAGCTTCCATCTTCTTCTGTTCTTACATCTTATTTTGTTCCATCTTCTTCTATGGCTCTTCCTTCATAGGCTCCTCCATAGGCTCCTCTGCCATAGGTACCAGCAAAGGCATCTGATGTTCAGTCTTTACAGGATGAAGTTTCAGAGATTAGACAGTAGGTTACGTAGCTCAGTACCATGATGTAAACATTAATGGCTGCCATGAGTCAACATGGGCTATAGGCAAGCTCTATTCGAGGTCCTGATACACGTCATGGTACTGATGGTGCAGGTGGTTCTAGCAGTTGATGCATATATGACGATCCATTACTTTTTATATACATTATGATTTGTTGTATCGATACATTTATACTTATATTCTTTATTTGATGATGTTCTTTATGATTGATACTTATTCATGTTTGGGACTCTGATTTCATATACTGATGGTGGACATTGATGATACCATGGACTTTGATAATGCTTCCATAGATTTACTTTATGTGATATCATCATGTGTTGGACTTTCTTTTCTCAGGTGTTTTATGATATGCATATCTATATGCTTTATCTCTATATGTTGTTTTTATGCTTTTCAGATACAATTTATGATATGAATGCACATGTTATGTCTAATTATCCAAATGGATGTCTTATTTATGACATAGGTTAGATGTATGTATTTAATATATGGTTTAATGCTTAATGATGTATAATAATGATATTTAATGCTTTGATGTTTATGTAACGAGGTGGATGATGTTTATAGATGTATTTAATGATATTATGGATGTAATGTGATGGAATGAAGTAGATGGATAATGTAATGTAAATGTAATGGATGAATGGAAATTTCATGCAGTTATATGATTTGATGTGATTAATGTATGGTTTTACTAATATATAGAAGTAAAGAAATGTATTGATTCTAATGGATGCAAATGATTTAATGATTAATGAGTTGTACTAATGATGTGATGAATGAATAATGAATGATGGACTTAATGCAATTTAGATGATCTAATGCAATGTAATGATGCACTTAATACACTTATACTCCTGAATGTAATTCAAAGTTTTAAATGTAATGAACCTCAAATGAATGCACCTTAATGAATAATGCAATGTAATTATGAGATGAATTGAATGTAATGTTTAAAATGAACTTTAATGCAATGCAATTAATGACCTCCTGATGTGAACTATAATGATTGATGCAATGAATCCGACTAAATGATAAGATATAATTAATACAACCTAATGATAAACTTAACGTGACTCAATTAATGCCCTAAATGTAATATGACTTAAAATGCAATTAATCTAATGCAATGCACCTTTGATTTTGATTTTTGTCGATGTTGAACACATTCTATCACATAAGGTTTTTGATGAAAATTTCAATTTTTTTTTTGCTTAACTCCACCCCCTCTTGTTCTCTTTTCAAATTAGTTTTTGAGCTAAGAAAGACAAACAACTTAAGTTTACTTAATCTAGTATGGATGCAGCTAGCTGTCACTATTCAGAATTTAGGAGCTTATTTTCATCATTGAGTAGTTTTGAGACCTGAAATTGATACAACCATCACTAGTTCAACCATGATGATATGAATACCCTTTTTTCTATCCATGTTGCATTCCAAATCTTGGCACAACTATCACTGATTGAAATCAATCATGAGAGTATGAATACCGCTTTCGTCGGATTCAATGTTGCAAGTGGATTTTGGTATTATGATATTTAACATCAAAATATCCAAGGTATCTTGTTGCCTAAACAAAAAAAGATCCCAGTTTGTTCATATGTACATGTCTTCGATGATTCTTTGATGATCATGTCATTCAACGGATGATACATACTTTAAAACCTTGATCTTAAGACACTCATTCAGAAACCAATAAAATATAACACTTTCATCCTTTCTTATCTAGTTCAAGACTTCATCGATTTGCTAGAAAGACATGATTTCATCAATCAAGTAATCACTTAGAAAAATTTTGCACTATTTTTCAAATCCATATTTCAAGTATAGTTCCATCGATTTCATATGTTTAATCCTAATAAAGGTAAGGTCTTTGTGAGATCTTGGATCAAAAGTTTGCATTTGTTTGATTTGGAGTTTAGATTAGGATTTGATTGTTTAAATGTTCCACTTGTGTTTTGATGAATTGATTTTGTGTCAATTGATGTTTCATTTGATGAAACCTTCCTTCTTATAGGATAGATTTGCCCCCAGTTTGATGTCATTGTGTTGTTGGACTTGGGACATTTTTCAAATTTATGATGAAAGCTTTAGGTACTTGCTAATGCATCTGTGGGGTTTTATTTTGCAATATATATACAAATACTAGTGAATGCAATATCTACAAGGATGATGACTAGGCATGAGACCTGACTTGACTTTCAATGGTGCTTGTTTACCAGGTTTTCATCGATTTAATTGACTTTCTCTTTTCTTTTTTTTAGAATTTTTCTCTTTTCCAATTTTTTTGGTATTTATCATCAAGGCTCCTATTTGCTAGGTTTTCCCCAAGACAACATCTTTTTGAGGATCATTTCTAAATGTTTTTGTCTTTCTTCATGCTCAATTTTTCACTATTTTTGATCTTTTCTGCATTTCTGATTTTTTTCTTTTTTCTTTTTTTCAATGTTTTTGAAAATTTTGAGATCTCTTTTGAATATGTGCAATAAATAAGATGCTTCTTGATGTTATTTTCTGATACTCTTTCTCTTTATACCCTTTCATCTGCTTCATGTGTAGAATCTTTTCAGGTGTATACTATTGATAAGTTTTTGTAACTCTTCCCCATCACAACCAATTAGTTTGGAGGTACTTGTTCCAAAAGAAGAGATGACCACAAAAATTCCTAACCAGTTTGCTTCCATTTCCCTTTCTTTTCTCTTTCTACTTGATTTTTAGGGTTTTCTCATAACACTAAATCACCTATTTGGAATGTTCTTGGTTTGATGTGCTTGTTATAGCTCCTTGACATTTGATTCTGATACACTTTTAAATGTTCAAAGGCTTGTTGTTGTCTTTCATCTGGCAACTCCAATTCTTGCAACCTAGCAACCCTATAGTCTTCTTCAGTCAGCAATCCATGTAGTGAAACTCTTAAGGATGGGATTTCGACCTCCAAAGGTAAAACTGCTTTAACTCCATAAACTAGTGAAAATGGTGTATCCCATGTTGGCATTCTGATACTTGTTCTATAAGCCCATAGAGTAGGGTTTATTTGAATATGCTAATCTCTACCTGAATTATTCACTATTCTCTTTAATATTTTCAGGATGTTTTTGATTGTAGCCTCTACTTGTCCATTACCTTGTGGATAATATATTTAAGATGAGTGATGTACCACATGAAATTTTTCACATAATTCTTTCAAGTCCTTGTTCTTGAAATGTTTTACATTATTAGTTATGATGGCTTGAGGAACACCATACCTACAAATTATGTGGTTTAATATGAACATGGAAATTTGCTTTCCTATGGGAGTGGATAATGGCACAACTTCTACCCATTTGGTAAAGTATTCAGTTATTGTAATGATAAAATTATGACCATTTGATGATGGTGGATAGATCATCCCTATTAAATCCAACCCCCATAGATAAAAGGGCCAAGGTGTAGTCATCAGATGCAGTTCTTAAGCTAGCACATGAATCAAGTTCCCATGGTATTGACATTTCTGACAAGTCTTTGCAAAGTGACAAGAATCTTTTTCCATAAAAGGCCAATAATATCATATCCTAAGAAGTTTCTTAGCTAAAGTTAACCCATTTGAATATGACCCACAAATTCCTTCGTGGATTTCTTGTAAGGATAAAGTTGATTCCTCCTTCTCTAAATACCTTAAAAGCATTCCATCTAGACTTTTACGATACAATGTGTCAGATACGAGAGTGTAACAAGAGGCTTGTCTTATGAAACTTTGATTTTGGTTTCGGGTTTGGTCCATGGGTAAAGTTTGGTCTTTTAGATACATATAAATGGATCCATACCAAGGTGATTCATCTCCCACTAATAGGAAAATGGTGTGCGGATGGGAAGGGTCAAATGCGGGTTGTCCAACTTCTTCTACCAAGAATTCATATCTAGTGCTTTGATCCATCATTTGGAGAAGTTAAGCTAATGTAGCCATAGCATTTGCTGCTTTATTCTTGTCTCTTGGCACTTGTTCAAAGGTCATCAATGTGAAGTACTTCTTGAGATCTTCTATTATGTTTTTGTAGGGTATCAACTTATCATCCTTGGTTTGATACTCATCATTTATTTGATTAATGACCAATTGAGAATCTCCATATATCTATAATTCTATCACCTTCCATTCCAATGCTAACTGAATGACGATGACTAGTGCCTCATACTCAGCTATATTATTTGTACATGGAAATAATAGCTTGTATGATTTAGGGATTGTGTATCCTCGAGGAGTAATTAGTAATATCTCTGCTCCTGATCCATGTTGGGTGTAAGAACCATCAAAGTATAACTTCCATGTCTTTGCTTCCACATTGATTATCTCTGACTCTGGAAATTATACTTGAATAAGATGTTCATCTTCTAATGGTGCCTCTACTAGTTGGTCTGCTATCACTTGGCCTTTTATTGCCTTTCTATCCACATATTCAATATCAAACTCACTCAACACCATGACCCATTCAGCCAATTTTCCAGTCAAGGCTGTTTTGCTTAGGAGGTATTTCAATGGATCAATTTTTGCTATGAGTCAGATCTTATCAGATAGCATATAATGTCTTAGTTTTTGGGAAGAAAAAACTATCACAAAATATGCTCTTTCTATAAATGTGTAATTCAAATCATATTTTACCAAGGTTCTTCTTATGTAATATATGGCTTTTTCTTTTCCATTTTCATCCTCTTGAGACAAGAGCACCCCTAAATCATATTCTATTGCTGAAATGTACAAAATCAAAGGTTTCCCTCTTATTGGTGGCATCAAATTAGGTGGATTCATTGGGTACTTTTTAAGTAATGTGAATGCTTCTTCATAATTCCCATCCCATCTAAATACTATGTCCTTGTGAAGGATTTGAGTAAAGGAGTGGCATTTCTCCGCCAAATGTGATATGAACCTTCTGATTGATTGAATCCTCCCTTGAAGTGATCTCATTTGGCTTATATTTTGAGGTTCCCCCATTTCTATTATTTCTTTTACTTTTGCAGGGTCTACTTCTATTCCTTTGGTTGAAACTATGTATCCTAGAAACTTTCTTGATTATACACCAAATGCACATTTCTTGGGATTAGGCCTTACTTTGAATTGCTCCAACCTTGTGAATATATTTTATAAGATAGGTAATGTTCTTCTCTTGAATGGAATTTTTCAAGTATGTCATCTACATAGTCCTCTAGGAATTTATGCATCATATCATGAAATATAGTAGTCATGGCTCGTTGCTATGTTGCTCCAGCATTTTTGAGACCAAAGGGCATAACATTCCAGCAAAAAATCCCCCATGTGCATGTGAATGTTGTTTTATCTTGATCCTCAGGTGCTATTTTAATCTGATTATAGCCACTAAATCCATCCATGAGGGAGAACATTGAGTGACCCACTGTTAAATCCACTATGGCATCTATGCTTGGTAATGGAAAATCATCCCTCGAACATGTGATATTGAGATATTTGAAGTACGTGCAAATTCTGATAGACTTGTCTTCTTTTGAAATAGGCACAATGTTTGATATCCGTTCAGCATAGTCGATGGCTCTTATAAATCCCACTTTTAGTAATTTTTGCAATTCCACTTTGACAAGAAGTGCTATGTGTGGGTGCATTTTTCTGAACTTCTATTTAAATGGTCTAACTCCTTCTTTGATGTTTAAATGATGCATTATCATATTAGGATCTATTCTTGACATATCATCATATGACCATGCAAAATTTATTTGTCTTTCCTTGAAGAATTTTATGAAATCCTCTTTTTCTTTACTAGATAAGGATGCTGCTAGGTGTATAATCTTTGGTTCTGATTCTGACCCAATGTTGACTTTCTCTATTGGCTCTATCAAAATAGGTGACCTTTCCTCATAGTGTTTGGGAAAAGTATCCAAACTCTCTTCCTTAGGTGCCTCTATTGGGTTTGACCGTCGAAAACATTCTTTATTTCTTTCTCTTTTTTATCTAATGTTGCCACAGTGTGGTTTTCAACATTAGATTCTTTCAATTTTTTTCTTTTTCTTTTTTTCATTTTTATATGAACTGAGAGATTGGACACTTCCCTTCATCACTTCTTGATATTGAATGGTAGAAGAAGGTTCAACTGCATTTAGGTATTGGGACACTGATTTATCATTTAAGAATGTGCGAATGATAATAGGTTCGATGGAGTCCCATTCAATGAGTTTTGGATAGACAAGGGATAAGGGATCAATGTTTCAGTTTAGCTTGATAGGATTTAACGCCATGACCTCATTGGAAGGTTTGAACATTGTATCACTCAAATCTATAACATGTTCCTCTTCTAGGTTTTCTAGAGAACTTGGGTCAAAGTCTTCTTCACTCAAATCCTCTTGGGTTTCTAATGGGTAAAAATCTCTTGGGTTAAACCTAGTGTTAGATCCTCCTATAGTAGGTATCTATGATGGAACATAAGGATCTCCTACCCATTGAGTTTCTTTGGCTTCTTGATTTGGCACATTTTATAGAACTTCTTGATTAGAACTAGATGCTTGATTATGATTTGATCCTGAAGCTTATTCTTTTCCTTTTCTCAGAGTATAAGTGTACATTGCATTGACCTCTATGTCTTGGCATGATTCACTTGATAATGAGTCCCACTCCCAATTGTTTTAATCTTCATCACTTTGTGATCCTAATTGCAAAATCTGATCATAAATCAAGGGGTGTTTCTTTTGAGTGTATCCTTGTTCGAGATACCCCAATCCATTTTTTTCCTTACTATCCCTCCAAGACATTTCTATGGGTTAAATTAACCCTTCATTTCTTGTGCCTAAAGGTCCTTTTCCTTTATATCCCATTTTATGCATTATTTGGAAACCTTTTCCATATTGATGAGTGGGAATGCTAATATTTTGGATGCATTTTTCATGGGTACTTGACTCCTCATCTTTATATAACCATTTTAAGATTTCATTATCTTATTCATCCATAGATGAAGAAGTACTAGCCCTTACAAAGTGGTCATTGTATTTATGTGGTGTATGTAGGCTAGAGGGTTTTCCTTGGGATTTTGGAGATAAGGGTAGATCCATCATAGATAAATAGTATTCACCCACACCTTTTTGTTTGATTTTGCATTATTTCTCAAAAATCTTCATCATGCTATCCATTTTTTGACAATGTGCATCCTTGGTGTGTATTTGAATGGATCTTTCTTGGTCTTCTTTTTCTTCATCATGCATACTTTCCTCACTAACTTTCTCCTTTCCTTTAGTCAATGTAGTTAAGTTAGTGGGAATTTGATGATTTTCAACATCAACCTCTTCTTTCTTTACCCTTTGTTTTCCTTTCAAGGATGGAAGATCCTTTGAGATTTGTCCTTGTTCTATTCTTATTGACATAGATCCTTCTTCATTATGGGGAACCGAGGAGTCATTTATGGGTTTAAGATTATTGCAATATTGGAATGGATTCAAATCTCCACTCACCATGATCTCTTGTCCCATATAAGGAAACTTAAAACATTGATGATATGTCGAGGGTACCACCTGCATTTCATGGATCCAAGGCCTTCCTAAGAGGATATTATAGGTCAACTTGAGGTCTAGGACTTGACAAATGGTGTCTTTCTGCATTGGACTAACTCAAATGGGGAGTACTATTATCCCTTTAGATGCCATTTCTTCATCATCGTAAGCTTTAATGGTTATTTTCTTCTTGGGGTCAATAGCTTCCTCAAAAAATCCTAAGGTTTTGACAAGGCTTAAAGTGCATATGTTTAGGCCAACTCCCCCATCAATGGGGACTCTCTTAACACTATGCTTATGGATTGAAACTTCTATATGCGATGGCAAATTTTGTGGGCGATTCAAGGACATATCATCTTACTCAAAGAAAGATAAACAATGGGGTGCAACAAGATGACCTACCATATTTTGTAACTTATCCACATCCAAATTCAAAGGCAATTTTGTTTCAACAAGGGATTTTTCCAAAATCTCCTTATGCATGGGTGAAATTTTGAGCAACTCTAAGATAGAAATTTGTGCAGGGGTTCGTTGGAGTTGGTCCACCAAATTGTATTGTTTTGGAGAAGAGGATGTTTGATTAGGTAGGATGATCCTAGGGGCACCTTCTGATAGAATGATCTTTGATGATTTCCCCCTAGTCACAACATTTGATGTTGCTTCCTTTCATTTTTCCTTTACCACAATAACATTGATTGTATCTTCACAACCACTTAAGACATTAATGGTATTTGTCATAAGTGTGGGCAAAATTTACCTTTTCATTACCCCTATTTTTATTGTGATTAGCATTTGATGTTTCCCCATTTTCATGGTTTAGCAAAGGGTTCTTGAAAGCTGTATGATCCTCATTATTTTGAGGTCTTTCCACTTTTATGGTACCATCAATGATTAGGTCTTGGAATATATGTTTCAATTTCATACATTAATTTTTTTTATGACCTTTGTTATGATGATATTCACAATGATGCAAGTCATTACACCATGTAGGTTTGACTTGAGGTTTGTATGGCCTTGATTCGGGTAGAACAATGATTTTGTTGGCCTCTAGAGTTCTCAATGCTTTTTCCAAGGGTTCCCCTAGGATTGTGAACTTCCTTCTTTGATATGTGGAAAAGAAAGGTTTAGGTTTATTGACATTTAAATTGTTGAGAGGGTTGTTGTTGGTGTTATTGTTGTTTTTGTTGTTGAAAGGAGCCTTGGTTGTTCAACTAACATTATGTGTTTGATTAGACTCGCTCGATAAATTAAAAGGATTATCCTTCAAGTTGTGTGCTTCCACAACTCCATCATGGACAAGATTCTTGTTGGTGTTTTTCAACCATAATCTTGGTTTATCATTTTTATTGATGGCTCCTTTATTATTATTATAATTAGATAAGTTATTGTTATTATTGGTGTTGGGGTAACCTTTGTTATCTTTAGATAGTTTTATTTCACCCCTTCTTACCAACACTTCTTTAATTTTGATCCCATTTTCGATGATCTTCTCAAATGTAGGGGGACATTGAAGTTGGATCCTATAGTTCATCTCCATATTTAAGTTATTCATAAATATTTCCATCTTTTCTTTCTTGGGTATACTTCATGGGTATCATGCAAAAACCATCCTCCATTTTGGAGAAACCCTAGAAAATACTTACCATCTCTTTGTTTGGTATCACATAGGTTGAGCATGGTGATTTCATGCTCTATGTTATAGGAATAATGAGTCTCAAATTTTGAGGCTAACTCTTCAAATGTTTTAATTCCTTGTGGTAATTTGGAAAACCACTCCATAGCTTGACCTCCTAGGCTCTTGGAAATAGCCTCATTAAATAGGTAGTGTCGTGCATGAATTCTATACTTAAGGCACAAAATTATCTTAAATGGTCTTGTGGGTCTGATTTAACCATGTATTTATCATATTTAGGAGATACCACATTAAGCGGAAAAGGTGCCATAACCAAGCTCTTATCAAATGGAAATGGGCATAAAGCCTCGATGGAAAAAGGCTTTGGTTCGACAGCTTTCTTCATTGTATCAATTTGTGCTTGGAACATTTTCAATTGTTTATTCATAGCACCTAAAGGATTATCCTCTTCCTCATCTTTCTTAAGTGTTGTAATATATAGTCATGAGGAAGTTTTACCCCTTATTGGGCTAAGTTAAGAAAATATCTTTCCTTATTTCTTTCTAAAAGTTTCTCCATAATTTCAAGGAACTCAAGATCTTGGGCCATCCTATTGGCTTTATCTTCAGTTGTCTCTTTTGGTCCTTGGCTTGTTTGATTAGTGTTTCCTTGGTTTTTTGCTCCTTATTCTTCATTGTTTCCCCCATGAAGATAGTCATAAAATTTGCGTTTCGATCCATTAGATTGACTCTTTCTTCGAATAGGTTTGGGAGACTATCCTCTTTTTCTAGAGTGTTAATGAAAGGAGTTTAAAATTCAAATTCGGGGACCTCTCTTGCTATGCAAGTGTTGTCTTCTTGTAAAGATAATTTTAGTTTGTGAGATCATGTGGAAAATGACATCAACAAAGGTTTGAATTGAAATGGTTTTCCCCAAATCAGTGATTATTCTTTTTTTAAGAAGATATTAAAAAATATGATGATATTCAATGGATATTTCTTCTTTGTTATATTAGTCTTCAAACAAAGCAACCACAAGTACACTTTTTCTTTTTACCCTCTACACACAAAATATTTGATTTGTTATAATGTTATCACAAGTTTTCACAATAAGTAACTCCAAGCAATCTACCTAGTTGTCAAATTGGTTCGTAAACATGGCTTTACAAGGTAGGACTTTCTAGATTAACAAGGCAATTTGTAAAGTTTCCATTCAAAAGAGATATCAAGTTTCATCCCCCCAAAAATAAGGGGCTTCCCACCACCAGTATGTCAGAGTTTTGCGCAATCTCGAAGGACTAGAGGAAGTTCGAGACTTAATATCCTTTTGTCATACACCCCATTAAGGATGAATGTGTTTCCTTTTATAGTGGGTTGAATTATTGTGGCAAAGGAAATTGTATCCCACTTTGGGCTGTCCCTCTCACCGGCCTCGTTAAGGAAAATCTCAAGAGGTGAACCCACTAAGGTTCTAGCATGTTCATTTTAAAGCGAATAAATGGAGTTAAGAGATAGGTTGGGAGTTTGATTCACCAAAAGGTGAAGAGCATATCCCTACCATTCTTTCCTCCCAAGCACAATTAACAATTTTCAATTTACCAAACCCTCTAACTAACGGTAATCAAGTATTTCTACTTTCTTCCACAAACAAGGGGTTTTTGATTTTAAATGCTTCATTATTCCATAGTCTTTCTTTTAATCAAGGCGTTTGATAGTTTTGGAATTTTGATTCACTTGAAAAGTGAAGTTCATAGGCCTAGTATCAAATTCCTCAAACAATAATAGGCTATTTTAATTACTAGATTTAAAATGAAATTACCAAAATTTAAGGAAAAATTGACCAAAGTTTGAAGGCTTAGCTTATTTCGAAGCTAGCTAAGGCTAGGGGCATTTTTAATTAATATTTTCATATTTTTATCTCACCTAGTGGTGATTGTTTTAGCTCCCTTGCCTCTTCTTCAAAATAGTTAGTCAACACAACCAAGAAAAATCAAGAAAAACCAACAAAAATGAATTTTAAGCCTTAGTTTTCAAATTTAACTAAAAATTGATTAAGGCCTAAAAATCCAATTTAAGGATACAAACTTTGATTTATAAGTGTTTACAACTTGTAAATAATGTTCATAAGCCTTACCTTCTTGTTGGGAATCCTCCAAAATGTGCTTGATATGTGCTATGTGTTTTTTTTATCCTCTAATTTGCTAAGACTTTATCTTCGTTGTTATTTCAGAAACTCTGGATTTTTCACTCTTTTATGCCCTGCCATCATAAATACACGGGAAATTCATCTTGGACTGTCAGATTTATCAAATTTTTAAAATAGTCACATGCACAGTAGAAATGATTAAATGCGCTATTAAAATCCTAGAATGCGCAGTAGAACAAATAAGATGCGCTGAAACAAAAATTAAACGCACTGTTTTAATTAGAAAATGCATGTAAATAAAACTAAGGATGTGCAACAGGATGAATCAAATGTGCTTTGGGGTCAAGGTGAGCATGTAGAAAGAATAATGTGTGTGAAAATTATAGCTAGATGTAGACACAACACTTTAGTAAAATATTAGAGGTTAGGAAATCGAGAGATATGTAAATGAAAT
The DNA here is from genome assembly GCA_027943335.1 of Chamaecyparis obtusa. NCBI lineage: Eukaryota > Viridiplantae > Streptophyta > Pinopsida > Cupressales > Cupressaceae > Chamaecyparis > Chamaecyparis obtusa. The sequence continues at coordinate 1,426,974 of BSBK01000272.1, read as the reverse complement.
GAATGAAGCTAACTATGCGATTTACTGCCTTCTAGTAGATGCGAGTACAGTATTCTCAGATTCAAACCGAGATCAGTGACAATGCAACACCTAAATGAAGGATTTAAAATGATGAAAGCAATGAAATATGAATGAAAATTAATCTATTTTTTTAGATTTTGTATGCAACAAGATGAAAAATTTGATATGAAACTAATCTAGAATGAATTGAAATGATATGAAAATTGATCTAACAATGATATGCTATGATATGAAAATGAATGAATTGAAAACAAAGATCTCACAAATCACCTGTCGTAAGAGCTTGATTCTTCAGATGCAAATTCGCCAGAGTAAGTATGCAAATTTGAGGGATCCTTTTGTGAGGAGCTGAGCCTTTATTTTATAGAAATCTAGGGCTTGAGGATGCATTGAGAAAAGTCATAAATCACTCTTGATAAAATTAGGTTGATTTTTGAGTTATCAATAAATCTGAAATAATTAACTCACAAAAATCATGCAAAAGCACTTTTTGACTCAAAATAGAGTTTAGTTCACTTTTTCAACTCATAATCGCATGTTGAGTTTAGAAAGTTATCAAATTGAAATTGATAATTGATTTGAAGTTGACTGCTTTTCTGATTGTGCATGATTTAATATGAATTAATTTAAAAATAAAGTGATTTATTCTCATCTTAACTAATTTTGAATTAAAATAACTGATTTATGGGTTAATCAATTATTAAATCAAACTATTATTCCAGACTATATCATTACATATTGACAACTGGATTTAATTAATTAAATAGGAATTTAATCAATTATTCATAAGATTTTTGATTTATTGTCAAAATTAAATAATATAAATTAGGAATAAAATAGAATTAATTCTAATTAAACAATTAAGTGACTGAATTAAACTTAATTAATTAAATATTCAAAATATTTAATTAATCAAATTTAGGATAAATAGGATTTATCGCCAAATAATATTTAATCAAGATAATTATGATAATAAGGAATATTTAAGAAATATTCCCCGATGCAGAATTAGGATAAAATCAATTAGGGTTTCGATGAACTGATGTGCAGATGTGCCTTAGGATAGGACTTTTGTATTGATTTTGTTCGATGTGTCGATGTAGGAGGTTAATGAACCTATAGCCCATTTTTGGGGTATTACATTTTGCCCCTGTTCGAATTACTATGCGAAGCACAATGATTCAAAGATTAATCTGTTCTTGATAAAGATGTGGACTCAGTTATGTGATGAGAAAACTGATCCTGAGAGATTAATCGATTTCGAGAGAGAAACCGATTGAAAGATTTGAAGATGTTGTGATTTAGGTCATGATTGACCAAAGAATCGAGATGATGCTAGCTATATCAGCAATGAACTAATGATTATGAAGAAGTGCCAAAACGCTTGATTCTGAACCTATGATTACGAAGAAGTGACTGTCCTGACTCCAGATCTATTTGTCCAAAGGAATTGAAAGGATGCCAAATCTCAACCCTTCAGTTATGAAGAACCAAAGAAATAACATGACTGAACCGATGGTTACGAAGAGGTGATACAATTCGTAAGATTAAGAGAATACCAGATTGATATGGATCTCGATGAGCCTGATATGCCCCAAGCGATGAGGACTTTTGATGAATCAACAACTAGACGTGGTTGTTGTCTTGATTACTGAAAGAAAGGTGTTTGATTTACAAATTTGATTGATGTGCAATACCATGCCCCCTTTGGGATTCAAATCAAAATCTGACAAGAAAAGTTAGCGTTAAATGGTGTAGAAGCATATTAATTGATTTGAGAATTGGTTACATACATCTGGGAATGCGTTCAACATCATTTGGAGGTCCTGAAGACTAATTTTGACTAGGTTTGACCATGAGTTGACCATGGTTGACCAAGTTGGAAATCATGAAGTTTGATGTTAGATAATCAATTAACTTGAGTTTTGGATTTCATTGATGTTTAGACGGTTGATTATGCAAGCAATCGGCCATCCTAGGTCCAAAAATTTTAAATCACAATTTTGAGAAAGTAAATGATCTCAAATTTTGATTTTGATCACAAAAATGGATTCAGAACGTCGAAATTAGTGAGGGGTGCAATTTTTGTGGAAAATGGAGCACTTTGAAAAATTAGGTCAAAACCTATATAAGGCTCGAAAGGGTCATTTTCAAATCATTTCAACCTTTTGTCTTTTGTGAACCTTGTGGAGCCCTCTGAGAGAAAAATGGAAAACATGGCAGTTTTAGTCTCCTCACATCATTTCGAGCGCAGTTGGTGGTACCAGCGACCTCCCCAGTATGGGAACCTGGTAAGTGGACCTCTGTGCCTCTCTGTCAATTCAAATTTATCATGTTTTTAGCATTTTAGGATTTTTTCATACGTTTTTAGGTTTTTCATTCTTTGCACCATGGAATTTGGTATGACAGTCTGCTTGGACTCGTACGAGTTTTCAACTTCGTATAGAATGTCATCACCATTCTATTTGAAACTCATATGAGAGGGATCCATCTGTCGTATGACATTTCATTGGGTCCCTCAAGTGTCATACGAGAAATATTAGAATGTTGTGTACACATGAAATGTCATGCGGGAACCTATAGAAACTCGTACGATTTTTGACACCAGTCTGAAAACTCATATGGAAAACAACAAGCATTTTTCACATCCTTAGGTCAATTTTTTTATTTTTCTGATTTCATAGGCTGATTCCTTAGCATTTAATGTACTATTTGAAGTGTTCAACTTGTCAAATTCTATACTTAGAGCCTGATTTTTGACCAAATTACTGATAGGATACCTTGTTTTTGTGCTATGTATGTTGTCTATGCTGATGTTCACGTCTGGATTTCACACCCAGTGACCCAGAGATTGTGTGTCATTGCCTGACCCTCTTAGAGTGCACCTTGCTGCCTGTGGATTTGAGTATCGTATATGTTTGCCTAAGATTCAAGTGAACCATGGGTTACTGACTGCCTTGATAGAGAGGTTTCACTCGGAGACATAGACTTTACACCTACCCACTAGAGAGATCATAGTCACACCTGAGGATGTCTTATAGGATACTCTAGATACCATTCCATGGTCCTCATCCTGACTATGTCAGTGCGGGGAATGCCAACCTACATGCCTTTCGGACACCGTTCGGTGATGATGAGTAGTTGACATAGTCTATCTCCTAGGAGGCATTAGTATAGAGATATTGGCAGACCCATAGATTGGAGTGCATTATTGCTGGTATGATAGGTGGGATTATCATGTCGGACCTATTAGCACCTGCAATAATTTTCATGGCTATGAAATTTTTCTCTGGCCTCTGCAATGTTTTTCCTTGCCCCTGGCCTCAAACCCTAGTTCATAAATTCAAAATTTCTAGCCGTTGGTAAAAAAAAAAACCCTAGACTAAATTGACCCTATTCTAATTGAGCGTTACTTTTATGGTCACTAAAGTCCCAATTACCCATGTGTTAAATTGCCCCCGTTCGTTGATGACCACTTTTACATGTTATATCATTAGGTTATTATGTTGGGGCCCCCTTTTAATTTTTCTATCCAAGCCTAAGTCTACCGAGATTTATTTTCCTAAGTGTCAGCCTTTTAAATTGTGTGGCTGTCGTTATTCTGCAAGGTTTCCTATTGTCAGAGTTTTTGACATGCGGTATAGCGACAAGCGGACACCTATCCTAGTGGGCCCAATGTCTCAATCTATCTTTAATCCTACAGTGGGCGCATGATCTCATGAAATCTTAGTAGGCTACAAGATCATGCGACGACTGTCAGATTTTCTAGGTAATATGATGTTTCTCAGTGGGTCCACTGCCAGGTATGCACAAATGGCATCTTTTCATTGGTCATGATAGATGGTGAGTCAGATGATTCAGTGGGGCCTGACATTCAGCAGACTTAAGATCTAACGACTGGCATAAAAGTGCATGGAATATTCTTCCTCTATCAGATCATGCACCAGTCGTTGATTTGGTATCAGGCCATAAGGGAAGGCAGTGGGCCCACTCTATGCAATGTGGCAGTTTGTGATTCGACAGAGTGGATGATGCGGCAAGGTGGGACCAAGTTTTTAGAGAATTGGCTCAGATTCAAGATCTACGACTGGTGTATGATTGCATGGAATATTTCTAGGCCATGCAATCATACAAAAACCGTCTGATTCTCCAGAGGACAGAAGGGCTTAGTGGGTCTGATGTGCTACATGGTGTTGAGGTGCTCATGTTTCATTGGTTGACGTGGATGGTGACAGGGATGTGTGAGTGGGCCTGAATCTTTCAAAAGGAAAAGGAAGATCTATGGTTGTCACTTGATCACATGGAATCTTTCCAGGCCATGCGATTATGCGACCACCATTCGATTTAAGTACTTACTGGGTGGGACCTTTATCACCAGGTCGCCAGATATAAGGTCAAAAAAATTTATGACAGTTAGTAGACTATAGTCACTGGGTCGTGTGATGAGAAAATTTAAAAGCTCCTGTTGTTGCCAGATCAGAGAATGAAGAAGAAGTGTTCCACGACTGAGAATATGGTCTCAGTCGCATAATCTCTAGATGAAGTCAAAGGGTTTGATGGTGGTCTTTTTCCCTACATTCAGGTAGTCTCGTAATGATATCACGGTTAGTGTTTTTATCTCGTGACTAAGAATCTCTTCAATTGCATGATCTCTGAATAGTTTGGCAGTTAAGAAGTAACTGCGTGACTATGAGACTGCAGTCACCGAATCGCTAAGTATAAATAAGGTTAAACAAGATGTCTGGCGATCTCGTGACTAAAGGAAAATGAAACTTGGGAAAAGTAAGAGGATCTGACGGTCGTGTTTTAAAGTTGATCTTAGTTTGAATTCTGACCATCAATATGCTGTCTCGCACCTTGATGTAGCCATTTTCTTCCAGATTTGAATATTTTAAGGGTTTTCAACCACTAGAGGACTGGAATTCAATGCTGGAGTGGCTAGATTAGGTGGATTTTGATTTTGTTTGCTGTTGCAGTGTGGTCCAAAGGTGTGTTGATTGTTTGTAGGGGGGATTGTACCATAAGGAATGGGTAATGTTTCTCGAGGCATGTTGCAGGTAGTTGATTAGACTGGTTAACATGGTGGATTCATGGTCCTCGATACAAATTAGGAGATTTCTCATTGATGAAGACCATTCTAGGATCTATTTTCTCTAGGTTGCTTGGTTTTTCTCCCATGTAGTAAATTTTGATTGTATTTGGTTGGTTTGGTGGGTGAAAACCCTAGCCCTTGCCTCAGTCATCTGTAGCTTGTTGCATCCTGACTTTTTGGGATTCCAAGATGATTGGTGGTATATATTGTTGTAGTTTTGATTTTGTAGGGGTTCCAAGTCTTTTGGTCCCAAAGGTTGTTGTTGATGTTATGTTGAAAATCAATGTAAAAGACTGAACAAGGAGAGCTTGTATTTTGGGCTAGTTTCCTAGCATTTTGTTGTCTTGGTAATGTATAGATTCTACAAATTTTAATGAGAATACACTTGAATTCCAATCTCAGAGTTATGTTTGTCTTCTTGTTTTGATCTTGGGCTCATATATGTTAATGTCACAAAGTGAGTTAGCATATGGTGGACAAAGAACATTATGGAATTATCTTTGAGTTACTAACAAAGTTAGGATTAAAGTCTTTAAGGTAGTTTTAGTGAGTTCAGGGTTGGATAGGAATTTGATGATCAGGTTTGGGAGTGAGAGGGATAATAGGCAAAGCACTTATTCTAAGTTCAAGAGTGTTTGATTTAAAATTTTTAGTTGGCATATGTTATTGAGTGACTCTACGCCCTAGGTTAAGGCACTGATCCATTCTCTAGAAGCAGTTCATCATCATCAATCACACACATATATGATAAAATATTTAAAATTAGTTTGTAAATGATATAAATGCTTAGTATTTAGTGATTCCTTTCAAGAAGTCAATCAAAGGTACACCCACCTAAGCATCTAAGCTTAAAGTGTAGGAGGATCCTTGTTGATCCTTGTTAATTGGCCCTTTTCCTTGCAGACTTTGGAGTGGTGATAGAGTCAGTGACATTAGTTTGTCAATCATAGTGTAAACCTGCAAGTAGAAAGAAAAGAGTGCCAACAAAATGGCGACTCTGCTGGGGAGAGTCTAGAAAAGAGTCAAATAAACAAATAAGCATTTGCTAAATCTTCTCACTAAGTGTTGAGTGGCAACTCTAAGTATCTGTTTGATCAGTTTTTTGTAACAAAGTGTGATATATTTGTAGTCCTGACAAGCAGTTATCCTCTGCAGTTATGTTGTGATTGTGGGTTTTGAAGAGGGTTCAGGGTTGAGAAAGGCTTTCAGCTGATTCAAATTTTTCCTCTAGAAGGAGGTGGCGACTCTACCAAAGATTGAAAGGTGATTTGAAGGAGACTTTAGACTTATATTTTGTAGCATTCACAACATCTCCAGGTAATCCTATTTTATAAAGCAAAAATAGTCCCTAATTAGGTGAGCAGGTCACCATTGAGAAGGGAAATTAATCTTGAAGTTTAAGGCCATATTTCTGGATAAAAGCTTTTGTTGTTGTAAAGAGTATCAGAAATATGTTGGTATTTAATGAAGATAATGGTTGCATGAGTTTGAACAAAAGTATTGTTATGAGAACAAGTTGTATTGTTTTGTCAGTATTTTAAAATGGAGTTTCCAGCTTTGATAGATCAGGATGATGTTTCTAGTTACCAATCAGGCCAAAAATATGTTAATAGAGATAGAGACATCTTTTTGAGTGGTCAAAAAATCCAACTAGCTTGCATAAGGATTTTAAGATGTGCAATAGGGGAAAGGAAAGAAGAGTCATCCCACTCATACTATAAGAAATTTATTATAGCCTGTGATGATATTCTTATGGGTGTTCAGCTTCAAGATTTCCAATATGCTGAGATGTTTTTAGAGCTTGGTATGCCTGAATCAGCCAGTTGGACTACCTCTTTTAGAAATGAAGCACTAGAAAATGTTAAAGAATGGATGGCTTCATTTGTGGATGTTGAATCTTGTGATGCTGATGCTGATAATGGAACTTATGGTTATCAAGAAGTAGAAGATGAATCTACAGTTGATGATGGTTCCTGTTGTGACTACTTTGCACAAGTTATTGTGAGACAAGATTTTTAAGTCCCTATCTTAGATGAGGAGGATATTTGCAGTACTAGTAATGAGACCAAAGAGGCAGAATGTGAAGTTTAGTGCTTACTAAGTAGTGAGCAAATTTCAAAACTTTTGGAAACTGAATTTTAGAGGTACACTCTTGACTATGTTTCTAAAATTCCATGCCCAGTAGATATAGATTTTGATGAAGATAAAGAAAGTGATGGCATGATGTGTGAAATGTTTGTGGATGTCCTTTCTCCCATTTTTGATGTGCAAGAGGATAGTACACATCATTGTAGTGAATTTGATAATGTCATATTTGATGAGTATGATGATGTGTGTACTAGTGCGGATTCAATTTTTCAAGAGCCTAATGTCAGTGGTTCTTGTTTACATTTTGATGCTAGAGAATGTGGTAAGTCTGAATGTGTTTTCTTAGATTTAAAAATGGCTAATGAGTCATTAACTAGCAATACTTGTTCCTTTTTATAAAATGCTGATAGGATTTTTGATCAGCAAGTTGTTTCCAATTTCATGCAATCAGATTTTTGTCTTGAGAATTTTTATATTAGTTTGCAAAGAAAGGAGATAGAAAGGGTTTATTCTTTATTGCAAACTAATGATTAGAATGCTGATGCTATCAGCCATGATGTTAAGTTGGAGTTTTTCCTCTTTCAGCAGGACAGTGAAAGTGAAGAGTGTGACATTTTGATGTCACAAAATGATCAATATTTATGGCAGCCTAATGATCATATCTTGCTAAAAGATGGTGAGTATGGTGATTATTTTCTATGTGACATTTTGGGAATGGATCACCATCTTTTTTTTAAGCTAGATGAGGGACATATCTTTAGTCTACCTCTACTTTATGGAGATGAAAATTACTTATTTGATAGAAGTAAAAGCTGATCAGAATCTTTGGGCTTAGAGCCCTTTTGTAAATATTGTGAGTTCCTTGTATAGTTCCTTGTTGTACATTCTATATAGTGGTGTGTTTCCTTCCTATTTTGTTTATCTCAGTTCATAGGGTTTTGTCCTACTACTCTCTTTTGTTTAGGTTTTATCCAATAGGTGGTCTGCTTAACCTGAGATTCTAGATCCTTGCTATGCCTGCAGGAGGCATACATCCCCAGACAGAGCCAGTGTAGCACCTGCAATAATTTTCATGGCTATGGAATTTTTCTCTGGCCTCTGCAATGTTTTTCCTTGCCCTTGGCCTCAAACCCTAGTTCATAAATTCAAAATTTCTAGCCGTTGGTAAAAAAAAACCCTAGACTGTATTGACCCTGTTCTAATTGAGCATTACTTTTGCAGTCACTAAAGTCCCAATTACCCATGTGTTAAATTTCCCCCATTCATTGATGACCACTTTTACATGTTATATCATTAGGTTATTATGTCGGGCCCCCCTTTTAATTTTTCTATCCAAGCCTAAGTCTCTCGAGATTTATTTTCCTAAGTGTCGGCCTTTTAAATTGTGTGGCTGTCATTATTCCACAAGGTTTCTTGTTGTCAGAGTTTCTGACATGAGGTATAGCGATCATTGGACACTTATCCTAGCGGGCCCAGTGTCTTAGTCTATCTTTAATCCTACGGTGGATGCATGATCTCATGAAATCTTAGGAGGCTACGAGATCATGCGACGACCGTCAGATCTTCTAGGTAATACAACATTTCTTAGTGGGTCCACTGCCAGGTATTCACAAATGGTAGCTTTTCATTGGTCGTGATAGATGGCAAGTTAGATGATTCAGCGGGGCCTGACATTCAGCAAACTTAAGATCTAACGACTGGCATAAAAGTGCATGGAATATTCTTCCTCTATCAGATCATGTGCTATTCGTTGATTTGGTATCAAACCATAAGGGAAGGTAGTGGGCCCGCTCTATGCAATGTGGTAGTTTTTGATTTGACAGAGTGGCTAATGCGACAAGGTGGGACCAAGTTTTTAGAGAATCAGCTCAGATTCAAGATCTACGGCTAGCATATGATTGCATGGAATCTTTCCAGGCCATGTGATCATATGACAACTGTCTGATTCTCCAAAGGACAGAAGGGCTTAGTGGGTCCAATGTGCTACGTGGTGCTGAGGTGCTCATGTTTCGTTGGTTGACGTGGATAGTGATAGGGATGTGTCAGTGGGCCCAAATATTTCAAAAGGAAAAGGAAGATCTACGGTTGTCACTTGATCGTATGGAATCTTTCCAAGCCATATGATCATGTGACCACCATTCGATTTAAGTACTTACTCGGTGGGTCCTCTGTCACCAGGTTGCCAGATATAAGGTTGAAGAAATTTATGACACTTAGCAGACTATAGTCACTGGGTCGTGTGATGAGAAAATTTAAAAGCTCCTATTGTTGCCAGATTGGAGAATGAAGAAGTGTTCCACGACTAAGAATATGCTCTTAGTCGTGTAATCTCTAGATGAAGTCAAAGGGTTTGATGGCGGTCTTTTTCCCTGCAGTCGGGTAGTCTCGTAATGATATCATGGTTAGTGTTTTTATCTTATGACTGAGAATCTCTTCAGTCACGTGATCTCTGAATAGTTTGGCAGTTAAGAAGTAATTGCACGACTATGAGACTACGGTCGCCGAATTGCTAAGTATAAATAAGTTTAAATAAGATGTCTGGCGATCTTGTGACTAAAGGAAAATGAAACCCGAGAAAAGTAAGAGGATTTGACAGTCATGTTTAAAGTTGATCTCAGTTTGAATTCTGACCGTTGATATGCTATCTCGCACCTTGATGTAGCCATTTTCTTCCAGATTTGAATATTTTAATGGTTTTCAACCACTAGAGGATTGAAATTCAATGCTGGAGTTGCTAGATCAGGTGGATTTTGATTTTGTTTGTTGTTGCAGTGTGGTCCAGAGGCATGATGATTGTTTGTAGGGGGATTGTACTGTAAGGAATGGATAATGTTGCTCGAGGCACGTTGCAGGTGGTTGATTAGACTGGTTAACATGATGGATTCATGGTCCTCGATACAAATTAGGAGATTTCTCATTGATGAAGATCATTCTAGGATCTATTTTCTCTAGGTTGCTTGGTTTTTCTCCCGTGTAGTAAATTTTGATTGTATTTGGTTGGTTTGGTGGGTGAAAACCCTAGCCCTTGCCTCAATCATCTGTAGCTTGTTGTATCCTAACTTTTTGGGATTCCAAGATGATTGGTGGTATATATTGTTATAGTTTTGATTTTGTAGGGGTTCCAAGTCTTTTGGTCCCAAAGGTTGTTGTTGATGTTATGTTGAAATCAATGTAAAAGACTGAACAAGGAGAGCTTGGATTTTGGGATGGTTTCCTAGCATTTTGTTGTCTTGGTAATGTATAGATTCTACAAATTTTAATGAGGATACACTTGAATTCCAATCTCAGAGTTATGTTTGTCTTCTTGTTTTGATCTTGGGCTCATATATGTTAATTTCACAAAGTGAGTTAGCATATGGTGGACAAAGAACATTATGGAATTATCTTTGAGTTCCTAACAAAGTTAGGATTAAAGTCTTTAAGGTAGTTTTAGTGAGTTCAGGGTTGGATAGGAATTTGATGATCAGGTTTGGGAGTGAGAGGGATAATAGGCAAAGCACTTATTCTAAGTTCAAGAGTGTTTGATTTAAAATTTTTAGTTGGTATATGTTATTGAGTGACTCTATGCCCTAGGTTAAGGCACTGATCCATTCTCTAGAAGCAGTTCATCATCATCAATCACACACATATATGATAAAATATTTAAAATTAGTTTGTAAATGATATAAATGCTTAGTATTTAGTGATTCCTTTCAAGAAGTGAATCAAAGGTACACCTGCCTGAGCATCTAAGCTCAAAGTGTAGGAGGATCCTTGTTAATTGGCCCTTTTCCTTGCAAACTTTGGAGTGGTGATAGAGTTAGTGACATTAGTTTGTCAATCATAGTGTAAACCTACAAGTAGAAAGAAAAGAGTGCCAATAGGACCATCAGTAGAAGGGTCTTCTAATGGGCTGGGCCCCTATGGTCGCACAATTAATGGCTTCACCTTTTGAGATGGGTTGGGGTCAGTGCATGCTTGCACACATGTTCTCAGAGATGCATGAGATAGTGTATCATGAGGGAAAGTATTTTTCTTCAGGTGCTCTTGTTCTACAGATTTGGGCATTGGAGCACATTCCCATATGTCAGCTGGTATGTTAGAGTTAGTGACAGCCACATGAGCCTATCATATATGTATATTATGGATATGTGACACAGGTTCGTATGGGTATCACTGAGTATTGGAGGCATGTTCTAGATGACATGAAATTTATTATATGGAGACCATACTTACATGTAGAGGCATGGATGATGGCTCGATCTTAGTTTAGCTATTTTTGTTAGAGTCGAGTGCTGATAGGTAGATCTACTACTATCCCTGAGCACTTCATCATTACTCAGGTCTGGAGATAGTATGACATTATACAGGATGTGCCATAGGATTATGCTACTTATGCATTGATCATCTGAGAGCTAGGATTGGGGTGGACAACTAGATTGTCATATGTTCTTTGTAGTCAGGAGTATACTAGTTATGTGCTAAGAGATTGGGACTACCAACCATAGGTAGTAGATGCTGGTGTTACTGATGCATTCATTTCTTGGCTAGCAGAGCATCCCATATGCAAATTCTCAAATCCCACTGAGCTGATCTCGAGTATGGAGGAGGTAGTAGATGTTAGAGGTGCACCCATGGGCAGAGGCTAGAGATGTCGAGATGTACAAATACTAGTGGTGTAGCCTACACCACCAAGACCTAGAGAAGTGGTTACCCCATAGAGGCCATCCAGATAGATGAGACCACCTCATCCTATGAGATCGACAATAGTCAGACCTATAGTTTTGCAGAGGAGATATAGTAGAGGAGAGGGTGGTACTCTTGGCCATATTGGGAGAGTAGATGAGGTCCTGGGAGCACAACAAGATGTAGGTAGTGATACTGATACTACACAGGCAGATCCTGATTTTGATCTTGGTGCTGAGGTTAGATGCCACAAGGTGCGCATAGCAGAGGCTACTGATCAACCTAGAGATGACATGGAGACTCCTATAGCAGAGGGAGATATGGGATTGAGGTAGACTCCTTAGGATATGATTAGATAGTTGAGACTCTAGATTAGATACTTGAGGGCATAGAATACTACTCTCTAGGTACATCTCAAGGAGTCTGAGAGGTAGTGCATAGAGTGCGAGGAAGATATTAGATGATTATAGGAAGAGGTCATACATCAGATTGCGCGGCCCTCATATTATGTATCTTCTTACTATGCCACAGTTCCCATAGTGCAGGGAGTACCCACTTACTCTCAGTACATGGTTGCTTTCAAGGGAGCCAGAGCACCGAGGGCTCATCCACCTCCTAATGCACCTGCCCCACCAGCACTAGATGAGGAGGAGCAGGTAGATAGCTGATCTACCTCAGTATTCTGATCATTTTTGTCATTTTATCCATATACACTGATTTGTTCTGATAGCTCGCATGAGCTCATTCTTTTGTACCTTGTGCTAGTAGTGCACCCTTGACTATTTTGAGTTTTATGATATATATGAGATCGATTGATTTTTGGTTGTGAATTTATTTGTACTTGTCATTTGGATTTATGATGATATCATGTAATGTGAAATGCTTTGAGTAGTGTAGAATGTATGGATTATGAGATGCAATGTTTCTTTACATATGTATGGATTATGCAATGCATGTGTTGATGGATTATGAAAATGTATGATTTACTTATGCTTTATGTATGTAGTAATAAATGTAATGAAAATGCAATGATTGATATATTGTGTAGGTATTGATGAAGACAAGTACTCGGTCTTTTGTCCAAAAGGATGTTTAAACCAGGATGGTGACTACTTGTTGATCTGTGAAGAGAACCTTTGTGTGAGACTCAGATCTTGGTGTCATGGTTAGATTAGGTTTGAAGAATCATTTAAGCATTCAAGTTTGATTAGGCAATCATGAGATAAATGCAATCATGCAGAATAAAATGCAAACCTAGGACCTAGGACTTAGTCACTAATCATGTGTTGGTCATTTTCATCATTGAATTTTTATCAGGTAACCAGATAAATCAATACAACATTCACTAGTTTAGGAAATTATGAACATATGAATACTAATTTTGCATCAAAGTCAATACAATGCCCACTAGCTAGACAACCATGGACATATGAATATTGATTTTATTTTTAGAATGTCAGGTTAGATATAAGCACCAAGGCACAAACACCAGGATGACCTAAATATCATGTCCATTTTGATATTACAATTTATATAAGCATCAGAACATAAATGTTGTGATGACCTGAATACGCCTTGCGTAACAAACACACCAAGCAGGCAAGAGATCATTCTAAATCCATGTGAATTACCTGCAGTGACCCTTTATTGTTCACATCCTTAGGTAAGATCATGTTTCACAGTAGGAATACAAATTTACTCAAAAAGACAATAGTTAGATCAAACTTCCTTGAAGCATCCAGGTATCAATGGTCGAGGTACACATGGTCGTCCAATACGAGATGGAGGCTCTTACAAATGGACACCATTTCAATCCAAAATTTCCAAAGTTGTTAGATTTTCACTCAAAGCAGAAAACAAATAAAAGATTATGCCCCCAATCATCACTCTCTAAATCCTATGAAGGACATCATCGAAGAGCTCAAGGGTACATAATATGCAGAAATCTCAATGCGAATCAATAAGCATACAAGGAGATAAAAGAAATGAAGCATAGATTGTTTTCAGTTTGTTGTTGTTGTTATTCATTTGTGTTTGATTTCAAAATCCTTTCTGGTAAGTGGACAAACAAACTGACTCAGATATAGCTTCAGAAGGAATTTGACTGGACATGACTCATTTAAGGTACTGAGGACTGCAGGATATGACATTGATTGCCCCCAAGTTTGAGCATTGATAACATATAGACGCTTTTGTTGATTGGTGTACAAACAGACTTTATTGAAAATAGGAATGTAGAAACAAACCAAGGGATATGTACAAACTAAAGAAGGACTGAAAGCTAGGAAATACCAAGATTACGCTAATAGATGGAGCATTTTGAACAAGTGGCACCCCTTTGCCAAGTTTTCACCATCTTGGCAGAGATTATAATTTTTGCTACCAAGGCACGTATTTCCAAGTTTTTACCAAGGCACTGTTTCTTTTTCTCATTTTTTTTGTATTTTTCATTTTTTCAATTTTTTGAATTTTTAAATCTTTTGATTTTTTTGTGATACATCAAGGCGCCTAGTGCTAGGTTTTCACCAAGATGTTCATTTTTTAAGGACTTTTTTTTATTTTTATGATTTTTTCAGGACATTTTCACAGACTGAGTGCCTTAGGTGTAGAATTTCTTCAGATGGAGAATGTTGATTGGTTCTTGCTTGGCCAAACAATAGTATCAGAAACCTAGAGCAATGGACTGCCTATTTCAGGATTGGACACCCCAAATGATTCCTAGATGCATTATTTGGTCTCATTTAATTATCAACTAGGGATGTAAAATTGGAATGGCATTTGAAAAGTATATGCTTCAAACCTTCTCTTTCTAAGTCTATCTAAGGAATTCAAATGCTTATGCTTTAGGAAAACTATACTAAAACTGGTAAGCAAATATATTCTAATCAAAGTAGGACATTGTAGTTAGGAACTACTCCAACTGACTGTGCTGCAAGAACATGCTACTAATTTTGATATCAATAGCTATAGGAACAACAGAGTTCTAATACATATAAATGAAAAAGAAAATGAACTCTACACTAACATAACAATTCACTCATCAAGTGGGCCCCCATGAATGAGTGAATGAGAAGTATAATCAAGATGAAATATGCAAACTTGAACTGAACATTCTATTCATCCATAAAATGATTACACTTGATTGAAACAATGTGTAAGAGTTCTATTAAAAACTAGTTTGTTCGACTAACTCCAAAAGAGTCACAACAATAGATTATTTAAAAGGAAGCTACAACTATCTCCTAAATCTATGATCACTTCATAAATGACGATCAGTTACAACTCATAAAGTTTCACAACAGAAACATTATTGACCATGAATAATCTTAGAATATAGCACACACTAAATCTACACATTGCATGCAACATAAAGTACTAACTTGCTTGCAAAGATTTTGCAATCTACGATTGGCTTTGATGACTCCCGTGCCAGTATGTTGGTCTTTGAATATCCATAGTCAACTCCTGCAAAAAAATCAATGTGCACACATCCAACCATATACATATATATCCACATCATCAATATTAGGAAAAGGTGTAAGTCTTAATTATCACTCTTGCAAATCCTATGGCTACAGGAGGTAACTACCCAAAACATAGCTTAGGAAAGGAAACATCCATTAACATGTATAGCTATTGTATTCACCATTCCTATCCATGAATTTAAGTAGATATTATGTCTTTATAAGTATCCACATTTCCATCTTATGTTCACACACATATATAACATATACATAGAAACCATAAGTTCATATGCTTAAAACCATAAATTCATGTCAATGTGCAATCAATTTGTTCTAGAAAGAGGATAAAAAGCACTAAGAAAGATGGCTATTTTAGAAGCCCATCATTCCCCCCAACTGAACTATTGTTGGTCCCCAGCAATCATGAAGTTCTGAATCCTGGTGCGGACCCTCAAATCACTAGCTATTCTCTGCCCAGACTCATCATTAACATAATCAAAGTATCCATGAGTTTCTTTGAGTCTTTCCCATCGCTAGACTTCAGTGGCCATGTCATAATCTGTTGCACTATCATTCATCACCAACAATGGCTGTAGGAAGAGTGGAGGCTGAAACCTTAATGGAAACTAGCAGTTAAGGAGTGTCCTTCCCAACATAATGTACCATGGAAATCTTCTTGTAGAAAGGGTTAGAGTCTATGGTGAATGAGGTTCCCTTGAATTTAGATCATGTGACATCCTTATCCACCTCTGCCTGGAGGCACTGATTACTATGGCAACATCTCATGAGGAATTCTGGTCCTAGTCTGCAAAAGCTTGTTCTTGCATTGGATAGATCTTATTGGCTCCACTAGTGTTTTCTATGACAAAAAGCCAATCAAAATATGTCTTCCTAGAGTGTTGAACTTCAGGCCTCATCATTAAAGGAGCTAACATTTATTTTTCTTTGTATGGCATAAATTGATGTTCCCTACTCATCTCATTCTGCATCCATGACATAACTGCTCTTAACTGTACATCCCCTACATAGAGGAGTGAATTCCACTCTGTTTCATCAAGAACTGCTAGGTTATGTAAGTACAATTCACACAATAGGTTTTTTAGAGTCATTGGAGTAGACTGAAAGGCATAGTAAAATTCATGGGGAGTTGATATGGAAGGATTGAGGCCTTCTACAATTCTTGTTAATTTTAAATTAACAAGTTTCTCTTTAAGGAATAATGCATACACCGGAGATGGTGATTTGCATTCCATCAGCTCTGGAATTAATCCTGTAATCTGATCAATCCTCCACTTCAATATCTCAATCTCATCTAATTTATGCTCCAACTGAGAATCCTGCTCACTAATGACTCATTTCAATTTTTCCTTTTCTAATTTCCATTGTGTCTTTTCCCATAACAACTATTGGTATAAGTTTATCCATGCAGCAAGGGGTGTAGACAAATCTAGTGGGGGTAAAGGTTCTTGATTGAGTATATCCACCCATCCAAATTGAAAGTGAGGAGTTTTAATTGTTTTCTTTGGTGCAGAGGACTTCCCCTTCCACAAAACAATTGTCTTTATTACATTTCTTTCCTCACTAACATCAACTGCTACCTTAGCAAGTGTTTCTAACCTATCCTAACTATTTTGCCAGGGTACTTCAATAATTTCAGTCCCAAAGTCAGGGGTTTCTTTTGAATTCATACTAACATCTAGCCTGATAGAATTATCTACAAATTCCTCTTTGTCCTCAGAGTCCTTGTCACTATCAATCAATATGTAGTTAACTCTAGGATTAACCTCTATTTCTAGACTCTGCTCTCTCAATATAGTGTCATTGGCTACAGTTTGATAAAATAATTTCTCATAAGAGAAATTTTCCAAAGAATCATTTTCTATAGATTTGTGCTCTACAGATTCAGAAGACTCAAGGTTAACAATACGAACAAAAGCTTCAACATCTTTCTCAGAAAGCCTTCTACTTCTCCTCATAGGGGGTATGGATGAGCTCAGAGGACTCTTCCATTTCTTTCTTTTAGTGACTACCTCCTCTGCAACTGCTTCAGGAGGGTTTTCAGAATTCTCCTCCCTAGGGGAATGTAGGTTTTCTTCCACATTATCAGTATTATCACTAGGCTGAGGTTCTAATATTTCCTCTTCTGGCTCTGTTGTTTTACCCTTATCTTTCCTAGATGTAGACCTGGTCCTTATGGACGGTGAAGATTTAGGAATATTGGGAGCTTTCATACTTTTTTTTTTCTTCCTCTAAGAAGTAGAGGCTCAAGCATTGAAGGTTATTTTTCTAGGTGACCTAGAAATGGAAGGAGAGGCTTCAGGATCATTCTCAATTCTTTAAACAATTTTATGAACCCCAAAGGATGTTTCCTTTCTCCGACCAACACCATGACCTCTAGGGCTGACTACTCTAGGTTTAACCTCATTCATTTACAAAAATTCTTCCCATGTCCCAACCTTTTGTCTATTCAATTCCCTTTCTATAATTAATTTTATTAAGAAATGATGTGAAATAGACTGGTTGCTTCCTGACTAGACTAATAAAGCTTGCTTTTTCACAATGTTAAATAGGAAGCTAGGAAGATTTACCAGTCTGTTGTTGTGCCGAAGATGACTGAGAATTTTGAAATGCAAATCATGCAAATACTTGTAGCATCCCTTGTAGGTGAAGTACATAATAAAAAATGCAGTTGGCTGAATGAACTACATAGGAAAAGATAATCACCAAGTTCCTTGCTTCCTATCGATATCTAACTGAGGATCACTGTGCAAAGTGAATTGTGCTCTCACTGAACACAAGTCAAAATCTTTCAACCATTGTTCACCTTCTTGTGGTAAACTAGTCACTTCAGCTACTACATCTTCTATGAATTCAATCTTCAAGCCTTTGACTTCTACAAACTCATCCTTCAAGGTAGATAAAAATTGTAGAGCGACTTCCTCATTAAACCCTTTAAGGCTTAAAAAATAATCCAACCATCCTCTTCTTCTAAAAATTTCACAAGTGGACGCATCATCTAGCAAAATCCTATGATCCACTAGCTCATGCCGTTGAAGCTCACCTCCCATTGCTACTCTCAAATAAATTTTGAATTTGCAGAACTACAATTCCCACAAAGCTCAACAATGGAAAGTCACAGACCTTAATACATTACGGAACAAGATGTTGCAGAAGAAAAGATGGTGTACAAACTGCAACTTGATTCATAGAATTAGAGATTTTTGCACAAAATCTAATGATATAAGTTTTGCATAACATCTCATAATAGCTCGCGTGTGCCAAGGCTGCCACCCCAAACATGTTGTGGCATATCATTAGAAATCAAGATCAGACTTTAATATCTTTAATTCACTTCAAATGTGATGACACAATCACAAAAGGATAGATCATCAAGTCATGTCGTAGACACAATTCAAAGACAAGAACTTTAATTTTACATGCTAATTTGAAAATTTGAAAATAGAATAGTTCCCCCCCAACTAAGTAATGGCATGGGTCACACTAGGCTAGGTTAAGCAAGAGTGAAAAATTAAAATGACATAAAATCCCAAAATTTAATGAATAAAAATAATATATGTACGAGTATATGTGGCATGAACCTAGAGGTGCTACAGGAAGCGTTGTTTCAAAAAAAACTGCACCTGCATAATTGAAGTGATGGGATGGGGTGAATGGGTGGAAAAGAGAGAAGGTGAGATGAAAAATTATTATGTAGAAATTATTCCATGAAATGTGAAATATTTATTATGGTGTTCTTGAATGGAATCAAGAATCGACAGAATCCTAGGTTGAAGACCCAGATTCTTTAGCTACAGGATCGCTTACTTTAGTTGTGCTCTTGAACTGCTTCAGGAACCCATCATCACTAATAGGTTTGTGGTAAAGTTTTAGGCAATGCCCATTGGCAAGTAACTTGAATTTAACAGGATCAATGGTTGAAAGTTGTACTGCTCCATTTTCAAATACTGATATGATCTCATAAGGCCCAAGTCATTTGGTATGAAATTTATCGGGTGTGTGCTACTATCTTGAATCATATAACAGTGCCCAATCTCCTACATAAAATTTCTTGTCACGAATGAACTTATCATGCCATTTTTTTCTTTGCTGCTATATCAACTCTGTATTGTGGAGAGTAGACTTTTTGTATTCATCCAATCCATTTAATTGCAATAACTTGTCTTCTTGTGCTTTGGTGATATCTATATCCAAATCTAAGGTGGTACGAAGTGTTTTATGCTGGAACTCAATCGGCATAGAGGCTAGTTTTCCATATACCAACTCAAAAGGAGTAAACCCTGTGGTGGTTTTCCATGTGGTGCAGTAAGCCCATATGGCATCAAGAATGTGTGTAGATGAATCCTTTTTATGCATAGCCACTATTTTAGTGAGAATGGATTCTATCTCCCGGTTTGTGATTTTAGCCTGGCCATTGGCCTAAGGATGATAGGGTGAAGATTTTCCATGATGCATGATGTACTCCTACATCAACTCTATGATAAGGGTAGAGGTGAATTGTGCCCCTTGATCTGTGATAATTTCCCTTGGTATTCCCAATCTGGTGAATATGCATTCATAAAGAAACTCAACAACTTTGTGATCTCTGGCATGTCTCATAGCTTTGGCTTCAACCCATTTTGTTGCATAATCAGTACATACTAAGATGTAAGACTTCCCATGAGAAGATGGCTCAATGGGTCCAACAAATTGAATACCCCACTTGTCAAAGGGTGTGACAACTACCTACAGCTACAGGGACATTTCATCAGACTTTATGGGATGTCCCATACGTTGGCACCTATCATAGTGTCAAGTATGTTTTGCTGCATCCTTATGCAATGTAGGCATGTAGTATCTGGTTGTCAATATTTTGTAGGATATCCTCTTTGCAGCAAAATGTCCTCCGCATGGCTCATCATGGCATGCCCAAAGGATGTCATAAGTTTCATCCTCTCAAACAAATTGCCTTGTTACCTGGTCTGGTCCTGTATAAAACATGAAGCCTGATATCCAAGAGAAGTTAAAACTCTTCTCAACCAATAGACGACCCTGTTTAGGAGAGAAGTGAGGTGGCATTCTCCCTGTAGCAAGGTAGTTGGCTAAGTTTGCATACCATGGATTAAAAGAATCAATAGAAAACAAGTGCTCATCAAGGAAGCTATCATTAATTGCTGCAGGATCATTTGGCACTTGCAGTCATGACAAGAAATCAGCCACTACATTAGCCTTTCCTGGCTTGTCTATTATCTTTACATCAAATTCCTGCATGAGGAGTAACTAGCATGCTAATCTACCACTAATGGCTGGTTTATTCATTAAGTACTTGATAGCTAAATGATCAGTATAAAAAAATACTTCATACCTTTTGATGTAGTGCCTAAATTTGTTTAGTGCATAAACAACCGCTAACAACTCTTTTTCAGTAACAGTATAATTTACTTCTCCTCCTTGCAAATTTTTACTAATATAGTAAATTGCATGTTCAATAATACCTTCCTTCTATCCTAGAACTGCTCCAATAGCATAGTCAGATGCATCTGTGTGAATATGGAATGGAACTTTCCAATTAGGTCCTATGAGAATAGGTGTCATTGTTAGAACATATTTCAACTTCTGGAATGATGCTTCACATTCCTCTATCCATGCAAATTCAACTTCTTTCTTCAACAAGTTATATAATGGTGTTGCAAGTTGGCTAAAGTCTTTTATGAACCTTCTATAGTAACCAGCATGGCCAAGGAAACTCCTGACATCCTTCTGCTTAACCGGTGTGGGAAGTGTGTTGATAAATGCAATTTTTGTAGGGTCAACCTAAATTCCAAAAGATGAAAGGTAGTGTCCCAGGATGACTCCCTCCTCCATCATCATATAGCACTTCTCACTGTTAAGAGAGAGATTATAATCTTGACATCTCTTGAGGGCCTTTTCCAATTTAGCTTGTGCTTCTTCAAATGTGGTTCCATGAGTTGTAAAGTCATCCATATAAATTTCAACACAATTAGTAGCAATGTCAGAGAAAATACCCAGCACTGCTCTCTGGAAAGTAGCAGGAGCAGTACACAATCCAAATGGCAAGATTGAATAAGCAAAGGTTCCCCAAGGATAGGTAAACTTTGTCTTGTCTTGGTCTTCTGGTGATATTTGTATCTGATTATACCCACTGAAGCCATCTAGAAATAAAAAGTACTTTTTACCCACAAGATTATCAAGCACTTGGTCAATAAAAGGTAGTGGAAAGTGATCCTTCTTAGTGACTTTGTTAAGTTCTCTATAGTCAACACAGACTCTCCACTTTCCCCCTTTCTTTGGAACAATTACAAGTGGAGAAACCCACTGACTACCAGAAATAGGATAAATGAAACCTGTGCTAAGAAGCTTCTGCAACTCAGTCTTAACTATGTCTCTTAAAGTAGGGTTAATTCTTCTTTGAGCTTTCCTTACTGGCTTGTATTCTGGGCTTATATATATTCTGTGACTACATAGTTTGGGATCTAGCCCTTTCATGTCAGTGTAATCCCATGCAAAGACTTTCTGACTATCTTGTAAAAGCTTGAGAAGACTAGACATCTAAGATTTAGCGAGGTTTTTATTAACATTCAGCTCCTTTCCTGAAACAATTTCAACTCTCTTAACTTTTTCTAACATCTGGACTTCTGCTATGGATGGAGACTTTATCTAATGGAGTAGCAAGGTGTGAAGATAATCAGGTGCTGCAGGAAGCTAAGATGTGGTTTTCTTGGGCATTATTGTTTGAAGAGAATAATTTGGATCATCACAAGATGACTTCTCAGAACCATATTGGTTGGTAAGGATTTCTGCTAGTATATCATCTTCTTCTTGTGATACCATGAATGGATTTCTCTCAATGACGATGAGTTTTTGTACATAATTTTCTTCAAGGGAAACATCTCCTAAGTATGGCCAGACAACTTGATCAAGTTCACTTTGGGGTTTTGCTGGAGAATATAGAGTTAACTTCTTAGTATTTATTCCATCTGATATGGTCATCTTTCTTGAATGACATGCAATGCAAGTGTCAGTCGTGGCTAGCCAAGGCAATCCTAAGATTAATGGATATCCTCCTAGGGTGGCTTTGGGTGACAAGACTATGAAATATGAAGGGTAATCTAAGGAATCCAAAGTAACAACAATATCCTCTACCATACCATTGGGCTTGACTGTGGAATTATCAGCTAACTACAATATTGTTGGTGTGTCCCACAAACCAATGATACTAAGTTTCAATAGAACTTCCCTAGTCATAACATTGATTGATGCTCCCAAGTCAATTAGAACATTCTGAATTTGGTTACCATCAATGTAAATGGTTACCACTGGACTTCCTGGATCTAAATACTTAGGCATGACAACTTTTCTTAGCATGAGATCAGAGAGCTGGCCTAAGACATAGACAGTATCATGGTTTTTCTTTTTCCTTCCAGGTTGTTTGATACAAGCTTCTTTAATTTCTTTGGTATAGACTAGAATTTCTTTAAGGGCATCCAACAAGGGAATCTGCACTGTCATTTTCTTGAGCTGATCAATCAAATCAGTGGCTACAAGATTTTCTTTTGGAGGAACTACTTGAGATAATATTTGCGGATAAGGAGGATTCTTAGGCACTGGTACAGTTTGAACAACAGGTGGAACATCGACAGGCTAGTTCACGGGTATGTCCTCGGCATTAGAAACTTTGGTTATTATTGGCTCCTTGGGTGCAGGTAGTATAGTTCCTGATCTAAGATGGATATCATTTATGTGCAAGGAATAAGCTTGTTACTTATTATTAGGATTTGGAGTTGGCTAAGCAGGAAGTTGAGTTGGCTTTTGAGGGTTTCTATTTTCTACAAGAGGCAGTGACATAATAGCTTGCTGCTGAGGTGGGGGCATTATTGCATGTTTCTGATTAGGCTGATTGGGTCCTCACTAAGGTTGTGGTTTCCAGTTACCATGAGGTGGCCATTGGCTATTTTGTTGCGGCTGTTGATAGGAGTTATACTACTATTGGTATGGGTTAAATGGTGGTTGCTATGGATAGGCTTGGTTATAGTATGACTATTGAGTGGACCAGTTGTGATTCCAATTCTGACCTTGAGGAGTAGAATTTTGGGGGTTTTGGTTTGGCCAATAGCTATTATTATTATAACCAAAATTATTTAGTGGGTCCGAAGGCATACCTTGTCTCTAAGCCCATGGAAGCCTTTGAGCAACATAGAAAACTTCTCCATTCTCCTCATCTATGGATTTGAACTCGGTGGGCATTGGGTTGATGTCCACAGATGCAATCATCTTACATTTACAGTTTCTCTTCCTTTCTTTTCAATGAGAACATAACCCAGCAAGCACAACATCTGAATCTTCCTTCTTCCTCCTCACTTGCATACTATCCAGCTGAGTGCCTACATCATTAATGATGTCTTGCTTGAAGTCAGATAGAAAATTAGACAGCTCCATTTTGGATACTCTTGAACCACCATTGGACTTATGTGGTAGGTCTCTAAGTCCCCTACCCTTCTTCAAAGTGTCCCTTAAATAATCTTGACCTCTACAATACTCTTTGTACTTCAAAAGAAACATAGTGTGCATGGCATTCCAATCTGCTACAACATTAGCACCTAACCCCATGAACCATCTCAAAGAAGCTTCTTTTAGAGTTGATGGAAACAACTTCAACTTGTGGGCATCAGTGGTATAGTCATAATTCTGGCAAAGAATATCCAATTCAAAGAGAAAGGTCTTAGGGTCTTCTGTAAGGAGGCCATAGAATTTGGAAAGCGTAGCAGTAGGTATATTCTTCAAATTTTGGTTACCTTGCTATTGAGGTATAGGAAAAGGAGCTTGAGAAACCATTCTAGGAGGAGGACCTGGTGGTGGTGGCTGATATATAATAAGAGCAAGCGGGTTGTGTTGGTATTTAGGTTCAGTAAATAGGTCATTCAAATGCAGTGATTCCTCAGATGATGAAGAGGATATGTCTTCCTAAGCATCAACAAATGGATTTTCAAAGGGTTCTTCTTCTTCATTCACACTTTGAAGTTCTTCAACTTGAGGATTAAATAAATCAAATGGTTCTCCTTGGTAGTTATGGGGAAGAAATCTCCCAAGGTGATCTTTTCTTCTATGCATAAAATGCTTACTTAAGTACTAGATTAAAACCAAAAATGCAACTACAAGGATAAGTTTAAATTAACACCATCCACGGTAGCGATGCCAAAAATGCTTGGGCAAACAATAGTATCAAAAACCTAGAGCAATGGACTGCCTATTTTAGGATTTGACAACCCAAATGATTCCTAAATGCATTATTTGGTCTCATTTAATTATCAACCAAGGACGTAAAATTGGAATGGAATTTGCAAAGTATATGCTTCAAACCTTCTCTTTCTAAGTCTATCTAAGGAATTCAAATTCTTATGCTTCAGGAAAACTATACTAAAACTGGTAAGCAAATGTATTCTAATCAAAGTAGGAAATTGTAGTTAGGAACTACTCCAACTGACTGTGCTGTAGGAACAGGCTACTAATTCTGATATCAGTAGCTGCAGGAACAACAGAGTTCTAATACATATAAATGAACAAGAAAATTAACTCTACACTAACATAACAATTCACTCATCAAGTGAGCTCCCTTGAATGAGTGAATGAGAAGTACAATCAAGATGAAAGATGCAAACTTGAACTAAACATTCTATTAATCCATAAAACAATTACACTTGATTGAAACAATATGCAAGAGTTCTATTAAAAACTAGTTTGTTCGACTAACTCCAAAAGAGTCACAACAGTTGATTATTTAAAAGGAAGCTACAACTATCTCCTAAATCTAAAATCACTTCATAAATGAGGATCGGTTACAACTCATAAAGTTTCACAACAAAAAAATTATTGACCATGAATAATCCCAGAATATAGTGCACACTAAATCTGTGCATTGCATGCAACATAAAGTATTGACTTGCTTGCGAAGATTTTGCAATCTACGGTTGGCTTTGATGAATACAATGCCAGTAAGTTGGTCTTTGAATATCCATAGTCAAATCTTGCAAAAAAATCAATGCACACACATCCAACCATATACATATATATCCACATCATCAATATTAGGAAAAGGTGTAAGTCTTAATTATCACTCTTGCAAATCCTACGGCTATAGGAGGTAACTACCCAAAACATAGCTTAGGAAAGGAAACATCCATTAACATGTATAGCTATTGTATTCACCATTCCTATCCATGAATTTAAGCAGATATTATGTCTTTAGTAGTATCCACATTTCCATCTTATGTTCACATACATATATAACATATACATAGAAACCATAAGTTCATATGCTTAAAACCATAAATTCATGTCAATGTGCAATCAATTTGTTCTAGAAAGAGGATAAAAAGCACTGAGAAAGATGGCTATTTTAGATGCCCATCAATTCTTAGAGCTATTCTCCTCTAGTCATTAAGAGTTGATAGGCTCCAGAGCTAAAAGTAGCTATGATAACAAAGGGACCCAGCCAGTTGGGTTCAAACTTCCCCTTGCACTCTTGATGTGATTGATTTTTAGGATTCTCTCTCAAGACTAGATCGCCAACCTAAAATTCTTTGTGTCTTTCTTGTTGTAGCCTCTAGACATTCTTTTCTGATATACTCTGAGATGATCATATGCTATTTGTCTGCACTCATCTAGTAGTTCAAGTTCTTGTAACCTAGACACTCTGTAGTCATCATTAGTCACTAGACCATGCATTCTAATTCTTAGTGATGGGATTTCAACCTCAATAGGTAGTACCACTTCAGACCCATAAAATAAAGTGAATGGAGTAGCCCCAGTAGGTGTTCTGATACTTGTTCTGTAGGCCTAGAGAGCTGGATTGATCATGAGATGCCAGTATCTTCCTATTTTATTAATTGTGTGATGCAAGATTTTCAATAGATTCTTGTTGGATGCCTCTTCTTGTCCATTCCCTTGGGGATAGTAGATGGATGGCCAATGTTGTGTAATCTTGAATTTAGAGCATAAGGAATCTAGGTCCTTGTTCTTGAATTGGCCTCCATTATCTATGACTATTGAATGTGGAATACCATATCTACAAATAATGTAATTCAATATGAACATAGATATCTGCTTGCTAGTATCTTGTGTCAAAGGAACTACTTCTACCCATTTTGTGAAGTAATTTGTAGCTATAATGATATGGGTATGTCTATTGGAAGAATGAGGATAAATGGCTCCTATCAGATCAAATGCCCATTATTGAAAAGGCCATTGTGTAGTAAAGGGAATAAGATCTCTCCCTGGTGCATGAATTAAGTTACCATGTACTTGGCACTTTTGATAGTTCTTTGCAAATTTGATAGCTTCTTTTTCCATTTCAGGAAAATTGTACCTAGTCCTAATAAGTTTTCAAGCTAGTGTTAAACTGTTGGAATGTGATCCACATACACTATCATGGACTTCCTCTAGTCCACATTGAGACTCTTCATGTTCTAAACACCTAAGAAGTGTACCATCTAGACCTCATTTGTATAGATCATTGCCAATGATGACATATCATGATGTGTTTTGGATAAGGTATCATTTCTGATGGTGGTTGAAGGTATTTGGGATGATTTTGTCTTTAAGGTAGGAGTATAGGTTTTTGTATCTGGAAGAATCATGACCAACAACAATGCAAATCATGCGGGTTTTAGGGGAATCATATATAGGGAATGACAATGCTTCCACCAGGAACTCATAATGTAGCTCATGTTTGGGCTGCTAGAGTAGAGATGATAGCATTTCCATAGCATCAATAACCTTGTTCTCCATTCGAGGAATCTGCTCAAATGTGATAGATATGAAATATTTCTTTAAGTCATCTAGCATTCTTTTGTACACAATAAGTTTCTCATCTTTTGTTTGGTACACATCATTGACTTGGTGTATGACTAACTATGAGTCTCCATGAATGTGAAACTATGTCACTTGCCACTCAATTGCTATCTTTATACCATTAAGTAGAGCTTCATATTCAAAAATATTGTTTGTGCAAGGAAACTTGATTCTAAATGCTTTAGACATTGAGTAACCTCATGGTGATATGAATAATATACCTACTCCAGATCCATTCTGTGTGTAAGATCCATCAAAGAACAACCACCAAGTCTTGGAAGATATGTGCATGATGGATGAACCAGGAAATTCCATCTATAATGGTGTATCATCAAACAATGGTGCTTCAGCCAGTTGATCTTCAATGACTTGGCCTTTAATAGCTTTCCTTTCAACATATTCTATGTCAAATTTTCTCAATAGCATCACCCATTTAACCAATCTACCTATGAGGGAAGCTTTTCTCAATAATTATTTCAATGGATCTATCTTAGCTATCAATTGCACTATATGAGCTAATATGTAATGTCTCAGTTTCTATGATGCAAAGATCATAGCTAGACAAGCTTTCTTGATTATTGAATAGTTCTTCTCATATGCTACCAATGTTCTGCTGATGTAGTAAATAGCTCTTTCCTTCTTATTTTCATCATGTTGTGCTAGCAATGCCCCTAGTGATGTATCTATTGTAGAGACATACAAAATCAATGGCTTCCCTTGTATAGGAGGCATCCAAATAGGAGGATTTGATAGATATTGCGTGATATGATTGAAATTCTTTTCACATTCCTCGTTCCATGAACAAGTCACACTTTTATGTAAAGTCAGGATGAATCCCCCAAGCAGGATTACCATCAGATTTCAAGAGGAATTCATATTCATGAGAGTCTATCTTAGAATCACTAGAATGTCCCAAATGTTTAGCTATTGTGATAGGTTTACCTTCCTCTTGTTTAATAGTAGGTTCTTGTGTATCTACCACATTGATATTCTCCTTAGGCTTCTCTTCATTGTTAAGAAGATTTAGTATTTATTTAGGTAAACGTACATAACGAATAAGTTTAGAGGTGTCTGAATCATCACTGTATGATTTTTGTGCTTCTCTCTCTTTAGCTTTGTTCATTTTTGGTTTTATCTATTCTATCACATGAGGAGAGTTCCCATTAAGATGGAAGGATTTCTTTTGATAACCTAGACCTGTAGTATCTTTGTTTGTCTGGCCACAATGAGCGATGGGTGATATAAGACCTTTGCCTCTTGTTCCTAGAGGTCCTTTTCCAGTGTATCCCATTTTAGACATGAGTTTGTGACTCCGTCCATATGACTTGATAAGGATTTTGGGTGTTTTAGAGTCACACTTCTGAACTGTTTGGGATTGAGACTCATCCTTGTATAGCCACGCAAGCACAACTTCATCTTCTTCAAATTCTTTCTTGGATACTTGCTCTATGAAAAAAATTCCATTGTAGATAATTTGAGGTTCTTTAGAGGCTTGTTTTTTCTATTTTAAAGGCTTCCCATAAGATTTAGGTGAGACCGGGATAGATGTTAGAGATAGGACCGGTTCCATAGTATATTATCCCATGCTTCTGTCCTTGATTTTAACCTCTTTGGAAATGTTTTCCATCTTGGATGTAGATGCTATGTCTGTTTGCTTAGTGGAAGATTCCCTATTATTTGGAACAAGTTTGTCAACACTCTCTTTCAAGGCATTGCAAGATGTAGATATGTCAGATGGGATTGTTAACTCTACTCCATCATAAGGAAACTTCACACATTGATGGTACATGGATGGAATAGCTTGCATTTCATGTATCCAAGGCCTCCCTAGAAGAATGTTGTAAGCCAATGGAAGATCTAGAACTTGACAGGTAATATCTCTGATGACTGGTCCTATTCTGATAGGTAGGACAATTGTCCCCTTGGAAGCTCTCTCTGGTTCATCATAAGCTTTTATAGTTATCTTCTTTTTAGGATCAATAACATCTTTTGAAAAAAAAAAAGACAAATGGTGGACCTTTAGTGACAATGGTCATGGCAGCCAGGAGGGCAGAACCAGTTTCCTCGACACATTGATGGATGTTCTAATGAGGGATGAAGGCAAAGAAGATGGCCCTTCAATCATAGAGGTCAATCACCATTCAATAAAGGCCCCTAGATTCGGGATGGAGGTGTTCAGGGTGATCAGATTAGGGCAGGTTGGTATGGAAGGAGATGGGGGAAGAATGTGATGTGTAAGAGAGGTTTTCAAGGCCATATGGTGATTGGAAAGAACTTTAGGTTTCATCAGATATAAGAAAAGTTTTGGAAAAAGAAAACAAGAAGTAGCGTGGAGCTGGCTGAAGGACCTAGTAAGAGCAAGGTGAGTTTTTCTCTGGAGGATAGTAATACCATTAATGTATCTTCCTATGCAGATGTTGTTCTAAACAAACCATAATGGATGGAGGAGAAAGCTAGGTTGGAGGATCAAGCCCTGTTAATGAAATGGCTTGGCCCTTGACTGTCCTTTTCAAAAGTTAAAGCTTGGTGTGAAAGTAGCTGGTAGGGTTATTTCATTTCTTTGAAAACCTTGTGCAATAGCTTCTTCTTAGTCATTTGTGCATCTAAGGAAGATAGGGACTGGATCCTTTGCAATGGACCATTTTTTATTGATGGTAAAGGCTTGTTTTTGAAGAAATGGGAGGTTAACTTTAATCCTGAGAAAGAGACTGTTAAGGAAACACAGATTTGGTTCAGAATGGATAACCTCCCAGAGGAATATAGGATAGATGAGATGATCAAGATCCTAGGTGAATCTTTAGGAAAATTTGTTAGATGGGAGGAAGTGATCAATGAGACTTCCTATGCTATTACTCCTCAGGTTTTGGTTTAGTAACAAACCTACTATAAGCTCCCTTCTCATATCACTATTCATATAGAGAAAGGGGAATCGAGGCAGGGAAGTCTCTGATTGTGGATGTGGATGAGATGGAGTGGAACAAATGGGGGAGGAGTCCCAGTCACTTGAGAAAGGTAAGAAGTCTATGGACTCTCTTCTAAATCATCACATTCTTCAATTGATGGAAAAGTCTCATGGTTTGGAGGATCCTTCTCTATCTTTTTCTTCCCCTATGGTAGACCTTGTTGCAATAGATAGAGTCGTGGAATGTTATGATAGACCTTTTCTTTTAGAAGTTGATAAAAAAAATTTCTCAACCTCCATCCCCATAATGGATCCAAATTAGGATGTTTTATCCACCCAAAAAGTTTGTGAAACCCCCCTCTCGGCTTGGAAAAGGGGCATTCCCTCTAAGGAGAATGTTCTCCAAGATGCTTCTCTAGATGGGAGAATGATGCTTGGCCTTGTAGATGAAGATGAGACTGAGGGATGGGTGGTGAAGGAGATCAACCCTTTGAAAAATCTGAAAAGGGATACTCAGCTTATGGGTGGGTTGGTTCTTCCTAAGCTGGCTAGTATACCCAATGCTTCTATAGATGAGGACCGAAGTGTTCATCCAAATTTTGATGAATTTTATGATTGTGCTGGATCAGTTTGTAAATTTGATAGAGGTGGTTCAGGTTTTGGTGTAAAAAGAGAGGCTCTTGATGGAAGGATATCTCCTATAAGGAATTTGGAAGGTCTTTTTGTAGATGTCAGAGATAGTGGGGGAGACTTGGTTGTTGCTTCTAACTCTGGTCTTGGTCTTAGCAAGGATGAAGGGGAAGATGATCTTGGTGTCTTTGATACTCCAAACATTATTATCCCTAGAGGTATTATGCAGGAGGATTCCACCCTAAAAGGCCCTAGGCTAGGAGAAAAAAAGAAAAGGGGGGCACATTCTACTAGGGAAAAGTTGGAATAAGTAGGTTGTGCAACAGACCAAACAAAATTGTTGAGATCAGGAAAGGGATATACCCTTTCCCAATAGAAATTAGGATCCTTTCATGGAATGTCAGGGCTGCAATGCCCCTGAAAAACTTCTCTTGATCAAGCATGGTCTTGGTCAAGGCTGGGCTGACTTAATTCTCTTTCAGGAAACAAAATTGAAAATAGGGGACAAGGTTTCTTTTAAGCTATGGTTTAGTAAGTTTGATTGTATTTTCTCTTTTTTTGCTAGTGCCTCGAGGGGTCTTGGTGCTTTGTGGGATCCATCAATTATATCTATTCATCTTATGGCTTAGTCTTTGAACTTCTAGTGGATTGAGGTGACTTCTAAGTAGTTGATGTCATCTTTCTTTGTCTTAAATGTGTATGGCCCCAATAGCTCTATGGCTAAGGAAGGACTGTGGAAAGATTTGGGAAATATTCTTTTAGTGAGTAAGGATAAGTTATTTCTCGTTGGAGGGGATTTGAATGCAATTTTGGGCCCGAGGGAGAAAATTGGTAGGTGTGGATGGGGGGTAAGAGTCATAGGGACTTTGCTGATTTTTTGTGGTCTCAGGAGTTGAGAGAAATTGTGTTTAAGGTTGGGGATTTCACCTGGAATAATAAGTGGAGTGGTTTTTTGAATATTGCAGAGAAACTTGATCATTTCTTCTATTTTGGGTCGTGGGATAATCTTAATTGGTTATGCATTACTATTGTTCTTCCTATCTCTGGCTCAGATGACTTTCCTATTTATTTTATCATTCAGGAGGATGTGACTCCTTTAAGATCCCCTTGCAAGTTTGAATCTATGTGGTTCTAAGACCTTAATTTACCCTCTCTTATTGCTACATGGTGGGGTCTATCTCTCGTAGTTAATGATACTTTGGATTTTAAGTTTTTTAAGAAGTTGTAATTTATCAAAGAACAACTTGAGATTTGGAATAGAGTGACCTTTAAAAATATTTTTGTTGAAAAAATACTTTTAGAAGAAGATCTGGAAGCTTTGAATCAGAGGGTTATGGTTAGTGGGATGGATGAAATGACCTTCTTGGAGGAAAAGGCCCTTCTTAGTAGTTATAAGGAAACCCTGGCAATGGAGGAGATTTTTTGGAGACAAAAATCTAGAGACATGTGGTTGAAGAATGGGGATCAGAACACTAAATTCTTTCATTCTTCTGTCAAAGAAAGGCGGGCTAGGAATATGATTTTTTCTATTTTTGATAAACATGCGAGGCAGTTAATAGAGAAAGACTAGATCAATGAGGAAGCTATGACCTACTTTAAGGAGTTGTATGCTAATAACAATGTTACTTGTGATGGTTTGGGTGATATTCTAGACTGAATTCCTTGTACTTTATCCAAGGATCAGAATTCCCTTTTGATGGCCCTAGTCTCAAAGGTGGAGGTGAAGGATGCTCTTTTTAATCTTGGGGGAGAAAAGGCCCTTGGGCCTAATGGTTTCTCTACCATCTTTTTTTAGAAGATGTGGGATGTTATTGGGGTTGATCTATGGCGTGTTATTGAGGAGTCCAGAAGTGGTGGTTTTATTCTAAAAGACTTTAATAACACCTTTATTGCTCATTCCTAAGAGGGATGCTTGTCTTTCTTATGAGGATTTCTAACCCATTTCTCTATGTAACACTATATATAAAGTGATTTCTAAAGTTATGGCTAATCATTTGAAACCTTTGTTGCAGTTTTTTATCTCCCCAGAGCAGAGTGTTTTTTCTTCGAATAGATCCAATTTTGAAGGTATTATAGTAGCTCATGAGGCTATTCACACTGTTCAAAAAGCTAAAGTTTCTAGAATGATGATCAAGCTTGATATTAAGAAGGCTTATGATCATGTCAATAGGGCCTTCCTTCTTAAGGTTTTAAAGAGGTTTTTGTGACTCTTGGTTGAAATGGGTGGATAGTTGTATATCTACTCCTAGATTTTCGGTGCTTGTTAATGGGAGCCCTCAAGGTTTTTTTGAGACTTCAAGAGGCTTAAGGCAAGGTGATCCTATCTCTCCCTTTATTTTTATAATTATGGTTGAAGCTTTTCAAAGAATGATTGCTTGGAAAAGATAGTCTGGTGTTTGGAAAGGTATATCAATTGCTGATGGTGTGGACTCAACTACTCATCTGCAATTTGTAGATGATAACTTACCGATGGGGGAAGCCTCTTTAAGATAATATAGGGTCATTAAGACTTCCTTAGATTCCTATGCCAAGGCCTCAGGGCAATGTGTCAATTGGCATAAGTCTGATATTTTCATTTTTAACACTAATGCTGGGTTGAGAAGATAGATTTGTAACATTCAGGGGATGAAATAGAGTGTCCTACCTGGGAAGTTTCTTGGGATCCCTTTGTTTGAAGGTGTATGCAAACCAAATATTTGGAATGATCTGACTAAGTAGTGTTTCAAAAGAATGGAGAGCTGGAAAGACAAATGGCTTTCATCTGTGGGTCACATTTTTCTCCTTCAAACTGTTATTTCTACCATTCCCATTTATTCTATGAGCTGCCTCAAGATCGCTCTGAAGGTCTTAGAGAACATTGAGCAAAGGATGAGGAAGTTTTTTTGGTGTGGCAATTAGGATGAGTTTAAGTGGCCTCTTATCTCATCGAATAGAATTTGTAAATCAAAGGATAGGGATGGTGTTGGGCTTAAGGATTTGAGGTGAATGAATCTTGCTATGGGAGCGAAACTAGTGTGGAATGTCTATGAGGAGCCCAATAAATTATGGGTTAAGATGATTAGGGAAAAGTATTTAGGTGTCTCAGAAGATGAAGATATTTTGAGAATTAGGAATCCTCATAGAGGATCAGCTGTGTGGAATTTTATGTTGGATTGTAGGAAGGTTATTTGTGACCACACTTCTTGGAACATTGGGGATGGGAGGAAGACCTAGTTTTGGAAGGACTCTTGGAATGATTATCCCCCAATGATTAATGATGCTAAGTATACTACGATTAGCAGCTTGATGTCTATTTTGTGGGGGGATAAGGTGGTTGACTATCTTGAATTTTAGGATTATGGTTTTGGCCCCCTCTGGGTTTGGAGAAGCTTGGACCATCTTCCTCTCGCTATTGAACAAAATTCTTTGATGTTGGAGGTGTTTCACTCCAGGAAGGTTTTTGTGTCCTCGGTGGTTGACAAGTTGGTTTGGAGTGCTTCCTCTTCAGGCTCATACTCAGTGAAAGTTGGATATAAGGCTTTAGATCTACATGAGGATTTCAAGGGTTGGCCTGCTAATCTTAGTTGGAATAAGGCCTATCTACCTAAGATAGGCTCCTTTGCATGGCTGGCTGTTAATGGAAGGATTTTGACTGAGGAAAGACAAAGAAGATTTGGCTTGCATGGCCCTACTATGTGTTTTTTTTTCCAATAATACCTGTGAGGATGTGGATCACTTGCTGCTCCATTGTCCCTATGCTTATGAGTGTTGGAATTACATTAGATCCAAATTAGGTTGGATTGGTCCCCTTCCAAAGTTTGTAAGGGAGACTTTTGAAGGTTGGCCCCTGCCCAAGACTAAGTCTACCTTGGCCCCAATATGGTTTTTGTGCCCTTCCATTATTATTTGGGAGTTGTGGAAGGAAATAAATCACAGGATATTTCTTGATAATTTTGAGCCTGTGGAAAAGGTGAAATTGAAGATTTTTGTGTCTATTGAAGAGGTGATGAAAATTGCTTTATTTCCACAACAGGGGTCTATGGTTTATAATATGGAGGATAGGAGAGTGCATACTGAATGGCCTAATTTGAAGTTGCAGGGGGGCAATTTGTCTAAGGATAGCAAGGCTTCTATGAAGAAGGTGGATATAGAGTGGGTTCCTCTAGATGTTGGGTGGGTGAAGATCAATTTTGACAGGGCCTCTCAAGGTAACCCAGGTCCCTCTGGTGCAGGGGCTGTTGCTAGAGATAGGAATGGAAATATAATTGCCTATGCTGCTTAGAGATTGAGCAATGGCACAAATAATATGGCTGAAATTAGAGCAGATTTGCTTTTCATTTACTTAGGGATCAAGTTGAAGGTTGCTAAGTTGCATTTGGAGGGGGACTCACAAGTTATTATTAATGCCTTAAGTAATCAAGTTTTAAATGCATGTCACCTTATGAATTTTGTGAAGGTCATTCATGAAAAGCTCCTTTCTTTTGAGGATTTTAAATTTTCTCATATCAAGTGGGAAGGGAATTAAGAAGTTGACGTGGTGTCCAAGTGGGTAGTTAGTTTGGAGAAAATGGATGACATTTATTTTGAGGATTGTGCTGACTGGGTGATGGTGATGTAAGTGGGTGGGACCTTAGTTTTTTGTGATTTGAGCTGATTGTTGTGAATGATGATGTAGTTGTGGTGGCACCAGTATTGTTTATGTGGATTTTCTCTTCTTCTCCCTTGTTGTTTGGCGACATTGTTTTATGATTTCAACATTTATTCCTTTAGATTTGTGTTTGATTGATGGCATGCGGGAGTGGTTTGGTTTGTGTGATGGCTTTAATGGCTCTTGGGGATTTAAAATGGGTTTGTGCTTCTGTATACAATGGCTGTGTTTGGCTCTTTACAATTCTCTGTAGGGGTAATTGCCTTCGAAGAGTGAGTATGGAGGCCTCCTTTTCTATGGGGACTATTAAACAACAGAAATCCTGAGGGTCCGGTTAGTAGAGAAAGGATGATGGACCTGCTGGTTCTAAAAGATGCGGAGGTGATGTCAGCTACATTGGAGGTTCTTGGGACTCATTTCCAAGAATGGAGATGCAAATGGCATTTGAATGTGGATGTTGTGTCAATGTTCATAGCCTGGGCATTGCAGGTTGGGGAGCCAAAAATGGAGGTTGAACGGTTGGCGGTGCATCATTTTGGAAAAGACCTGTTATTGTGGCTTGAATCCATTTTGGAATGGGCCTATCTTGGCATAGGCTTCAATTATGTTGAGTGCTTTGAGGATGAGGAGGATGGGATTAAGTTTGGTAAAGTTCCCTTTTTAAGATGGTGGGGCAAGGTTGATAAAAATGCCTACTGTGATGATATTAGGTGCAAGTTGGAAGGCTTGAAGGTGGCCCTAAATCATGTAGAGGAGAAGGCCTTGAAATGTGACAGAGCTATTTATGTCAATTTTCTATGTAGGAAGCGTGGTCACCGTAGGGGGTGGGAGAATGCACAGGTTTAATGGGAGGTGGCGGTTTAGTTTTTTGGGTGGTTGCTATGCTCATTTGCATGGGGGCATCTCAGGGTTGTTTTTGTGGATTCTCCTATGGTTCTAATGGCTATGCTTAGGTTTGGTGGGGTCTCCTTTAAAGATGGTGGTGGTTTTTGGCTTTGTGGAGAAGTTTCACATGGTGGTCTGGTTTTTGGGTGTTTGGTCGAATGCTTTTTTTTTATGACTGGTTTGAGGGCTAGTTCCCTAGTTTTATGCTTGGTGGGTGGATTGTGTAACTGGTTTTACCAGTTTAATGTTTTTTCTATTTTATCCTTGAAAGGATGTGATGTTTATGTAAATCCTATATAAATTTAATTTTATGATTAATAAAATGACTTGTTATAGATCAAAAAAAAAAATAGCATCTTTTGATAATCCTAGTTGTGTGATCAATTTGTAAGAATAGATGTTTAGACCAGTGCCTCCATCTATCAACACATGTTTGACATAATGGTTTTGGATCAAGACTTCAATGTGTAAGGGCTGGTTATGTGGATGACTCGACGAATTGTCATCTTCCTCTAAAAAGGAGATATATTGGGGTGATGTCAGATGACCAACCATAGTCTGGAATCTATCTAGATCAAGATTGTCAGGAACATTGGAATCAAGAAGAGCTTTATCTAGAATAGCCCTATGACTAGGAGATATCTGAAGCAACTCAAACATGGATATTTTTGCATTGGTATGCTGGAGTTGTTGGACAATACTACATGATGTTGGTCTTGTCTCTTTAGGAGTTGATGATTTTGAGGCAACCCTCTATTTAGAAGAAGATGAAAGATTGAAAGGAACCTTAGGGGTATTGGATGAACCCAAGTTTTGTCCTTGTAATTGGGCTTGAGCTTGTGATTGAGTCACTACATTTTCTGATTGATTATATCTATCATTTCTTACAATAGTGATGACATTGCAATGTTCAGATACGCATGGTTCAACCATGTTGATGACAGTATTGTTTCCAGAGTAGGCGTAATTGACTTTGGAACCAATGTTAGGTTGAGAAGATAAATCTCCTTGCCCATGTTTTGGAAATGGTTTCGTGACTGCTATATGATCATTGTTGGTCTTGTGATTGTCAATTACAATTTCTCCATCATCAATTTTGTCTTGGATGAGATGCTTTAAGCATATGTAGTTATTGGTTTTATGACCTTTGTTTCGATGGAAGTCACATAAATCATTCTCTTTCCACCATTTTGGTTTAGGTTCAGGATCAAATGATTTAATCTCAGGAAACATGATGATTTTGTTTGCCAACAACATTTTCATGGTAGATTCTAAGGACTCACCCAAAGGAGTGAACTCGTGCTTTGGTTTTGAAACCCAAGGTTTATAGTCATTAGACTTTTTGGATGATTCAGATGCCTTTTTCTCAAAATCTTTGATGGCTTGAGTGCCCATGGTGAGATTGAATGTGGGTGCTTTTGATGGAGCACTAATGTGATGAACAACACCATCTGTTATGACATTCTTGTTCTTATTCCAGAATTTGACTTTGTCTTTGTTGTTGGAACTAGAACAAGATTCATACTTGCTATCTTTGTTAATTGATATGTCTCCCTTATGAGAAAGTACATTTTCAATTATTATAGCATTTTCCACCATCTTATCAAAAGAAGTATGATTTTGCATTTGCAAATGATAGTTGAGTTCCAGAATCAGATTGTTGATGAAGATCTCAAGTTTTTCAATTTCTGGAATAGATCAAGCATAGAGAGAAAACTTCTTTCTCCATCATTTGAGGAAAGTCAAGAAGGGTTCACTTGTCTTTTGTTTCAGATTGCAAATATCAATCATGGTGACCGGATGTTGAATGTTGTAGGAGTATTATTGATAAAATATTTTGATTAACTCCTCAAAGGTTTTGATGGTTGGAGGAAGTTTATAGAACCAATGAATGGATGATCCTCCTAGAGATCATGGGAATAGATGCATTAAGTAAGTTGGCTCATGCATAAACTCCATGGATTGAGTGCAAAATTATCTAACATGATCTTGGGGGTCAAAGTTGTCATCGTATTTGTCATATTTGGTTATCTCCAACCATTTTGGGAATGGTGGCATGAACAAGTTCTTATCAAATGGAAAAGGGCATAAAGCCTCCATAGGTAATTCATTAGGTTCCTTCTCTTTTTCCAGTTGGTTGAGCTTAACTTGCATGGCATGCATCTATTTCATCATGGCAGTAAAAGGAGTTTCTTCCTCATGAGTGATGATATTTTCAACATTGAAGTTGAGAGGAAGTTTGGCTCCTTGTCTTGCTAGCTCAAGGAAATATATCTCTTTGTCCTCTTGCAAGAAATGTTGCATCAATTTCTAAAAGTGTTCATCAGTTTGGAATCGGTCAATCTCAGACGGAGTTGGTTTAGGGTCCTCGTGATGAGACTGATTGCCTTGGGAACCTTGGTCTCCTCCTCCTTGAGACATTGTGTTGTTCTGAGAATTTTCATGGATTGATTGATGCAAAATTGATTGGTTACCTCCGTGGATTGATACGGGAGGAGTTGATTGGTTACCTCCTTGGATTGATACAAGAGGGGTTTTGTAACCACCTTTCAAGTAGAGATTGCCAAGATCATCTTCTACAAATTTAGTTGTGTCGTAAGACTGATGAAAGGTTTGAGTAATCACAAAAGATGTTGCTGAAGAGATTCTTGGTTGTTCTCTTTGTTTTCATTATGAGGAAGCTCTAGTTTCCACCATTAACCTTGGGTGAAGCAAAAGAGTAAGATGAAGACAACTGATGAATGATCTAGTTTAGGAATAATCGAATGACACAATCTTGTCAAGATTGGGTTGATTGATTGATAAAAAGATTGATTGGATGTAAATGAAGGATATTGTGCCCTAGTTGTATGGGTAGACACCCAAAAGATTACAAACATGAGCTCACAACACTTAGCCATTTTGAAGATTAAATTTGAAGATAATTTTGACAAGGTTTTGTCACAAGATCAGATAGGATTAAAATCGATAGATCAGAAGGCTGGATCAAACTCAAGAGACCACTTTGGGAAAATTGATTGGATTCTTTTGGTTTTCTACTTTGTTCCTGACACAGTGAATTTTCTAATAGAATCTAGAAGTTGGCTGTAAAAATTGGATTTCTAACAAATTCTAGAGTTTTATGACAACTTTGTAAAATTTTAATACAAGTTTATCTAGGCTTGTACGAGTCTGGGTTAGCTTTGGCATGAAAGTTGACAAGGCTCGTATGAAAATTGACACCAGGGTGAGATTTTGCTTGACTTTTTCAACAATGCTCGTACAATAATATACAACCTCTTGTACGACAATCTGGGGGTTCTGGTACAACACTTGGCAATACTTAGATGAGTTTTACAGGTTCAAGAGGACTTTTGACACCAGAAAGGATTTTTTCTTTAGATTTGTAATTTTGAGTTTTTCAATATCGGATTGTTTGCAAATTTCTCTATCTAGGTTTGAAGATCTGTGTAAAATTTTGTCTTGGGTTTGTTCATTTCAAGTAACCAAGTAGATATCAAGCACACAGAACAACAAGCAAGGGAATTCAAGCATGTCTATAAATAATGAGCAAGGGACAAAGCAACCTTACACATGAAGAATCAAGTGACTTTATTGTTCTAACCCTGGGAATGCTACTTGTGTATGTTCTCAAAAGTTTTTCCAATCATGCACATAGACCTAGAAAATAAAAATTTGGCAACACTAGGGTTTTTAGTAATGGTCCGACTCTGCAAATTTTATAATCTCAAGAGGGAAAAATCCAATCCAGGTGCATCGGGGTTTTGACATAGTCCAAGAATTTAATCAATCAGAAGTTGCTGAGGAGATCTGCCAACCCAACAAGAGACTACACTTGTGGAGATTTCTTCCACAAGTACATTTATATAGAGACTATTGCTACCACGGTGAAAATGGCTATTACTGCTTGAGATTCCATCCATGTGGTTGACCCAATAAAGGGAATGTCCACTATAGTTAACCCTCTCTAAAGGTGACTCACAAAATGACCACAGGGGGACTTAGTTCAGATTCAAGGATCTGAGTTTATGGTACTACTCAAAAAGGGAGTAGAGAATAATCCTCTAGCCTCTTCACTTCACCAAAACATAGCAAAAAAATTATTTGATAGGCTAAGACTGAAATTACCTCACCAAGATTTGTGATGTCAACAATAACATCTATCGAGCTCTCTAAGTGGGACCAAGAGAGAATGTACCGATCAAAGTTGAGGACCAAACCTAGTAAAACCATGAGATAATCTTAGTATCCTCCCTACCTACAAGGGGATCTATCTTCAAGAAGAGCTTCACATGCAAAACAAGTGAATGAAGCCCACTCTCTCAAGAAATCCACAAATAGTGTTCATAGGGCCTAATTACTATATGTAATAGTTATGCAAAAAGAAAATCTATGTTCATTTTAGAGCCCAAAACTGAAGTGTGCGTTATGAAAGTAGGAAAGGCACTCAAGCTAGACATGTGAGAGTT
The DNA here is from genome assembly GCA_027943335.1 of Chamaecyparis obtusa. NCBI lineage: Eukaryota > Viridiplantae > Streptophyta > Pinopsida > Cupressales > Cupressaceae > Chamaecyparis > Chamaecyparis obtusa. Next base: position 1,386,266 of record BSBK01000272.1, on the reverse strand, counting down.
AATTTTATGTCCCAAATTGAAGTGTTATCAGATGCAGCAGAATACCTAAGTTCCCATGCAATGCACTTAGTAGATTTTACCTGTTTTGCAATTTTTGTTGCGCTTTTCCAATCAGAATCAGTAAGTACCAATTAGAAATAGAAGATCTCAATTTTTAGGGTTAGCTGTTAGCCCTGTTAGTCATGGAAGGTACACTCACTTGACAAAGGTGGATGAGCACAAAAGGAAAAAACATCATAACCCCCCATGGCACTTTATAACTGAGTGCAAATACAAACAAACACAAGGTGTACAAGATCCCAAATATGCAAAAGAAGACACTTTATCTCAGTGCGTTTACAGAAAAAAGAATGCAATAGAAGAGAAGCATACAATGCTTAGAAGTTAGAAAGAAGAGTGAGCTAGAAGAATAGAAGAAGAGATCCTAGGACCTATAGAACCCAAGTAATCCGCCAGAGAGCAAAAGTGCAAAACTCGAAGAAGAGAGAACCTAGAGCGGAATTTGGATAAAAGACCCCTGCAACTGAATAACTCATAGAACCAGCTTTCCAATGATATCCATGGTCTCCCTAGAAGAATTTTGTAGGCCAAAGGTAGATCAAGAACTTGACATATAGTATTTATAAACCATCTCACCAAAATGCATAGGTGCCTAGCCACTGCATCTGCTTAGTACATAGGAACAAAAACTGAATACATAGATCACTCAACTGAACCAAGGAAGCAATAGAACCAACAGGTGAACCCCCCCATAATGCTGAACAGGGAGAGGGGTGATGCATGCAGGTGTTCTTGGGAGATTAGTTTTTCACCTAATCTAACATGAAAAGGGAAAACCTAAGGTTGGCTTAAGCAACTAGAGTGAATAGGTGAGTTAGTAATTAGATCAAAATGATTTAATTAATAACCCAAAAGACTATTACTATAGCAAGCCCAAATCCAAAAATCAAATCTGAAAGACAAACTAAAAATTTGATATGACAATTGAATCTCTGGTATCAAAACTCGTACGATAATGGGTTACCTCCTACATGACAATCCAAGCATGATATGACAGTGGGTTTGTGCACACACAAAAGAGTAGCCTCCAAATAACAATGTAAAAGATCTAGTATGATTCTCAAAAACACCAACTGGCGTATGACAGTCAGGAGGTCCTAGCACGAGACTATAAAAACTCGTATGAAAAATGTATGGATAGAAAGTAAAATCACCATTTTGATACAAAATGATACAAAATTGATAGAAATTATTAGAAGATGAATGGAAACCCATTTTAGGGCCCCACCGTGGGTGCCAGAAATGTGTGTGTGGAAATTGTACCTAGTTTTAGACACAACACTTTAGTAAAACATTAGAGGTTAGAAAATCAAGAGATATGTAAATGAAATGAACTAAGCTAACTAGGTGATTTACTGCCTTCTAGTAGATGCGAGTATGGTATTCTCAGATTTAGACCGAGATCAGTGACAATGCAACACCTAAATGAAGGATTTAAAATGATGAAAGCAATGAAATATGAATTCAAATTAATCTATTTTTTTAGATTTTGTATGCAACAAGATGAAAAAATTGATATGAAACTAGTCTAGAATGAATTGAAATGATATGCAAATTGATCTAACAATGATATGCTATGATATGAAAATGAATGAATTGAAAACAAAGATCTCACAAATCGCCTGTCGTAAGAGCTTGATTCTTCATATGCAAATTCGCTAGAGTAAGTATGAAAATTTGAGGGATCCTTTTGTGAGGAGCTGAGCCTTGATTTTATAGAAATCCAAGGCTTGAGGATGCATTGATAAAAGCCATAAATCACTCTTGATAAAATTAGGTTGATTTTTGAGTTATCAATAAATCAAGAATAATTAACTCACAAAAATCATGCAAAAGAACTTTTTGACTCAAAATAGAGTTTAGTTCACTTTTTCAACTCATAATCGCATGTTGAGTTTAGAAAGTTATCAAATTGAAATTGATAATTGATTTGAAGTTGACTGCTTTTTTGATTGTGCATGATTTAATATGAATTAATTTAAAAAATAAAGTGATTTATTCTCAACTTAATTGATTTTGAATTAAAATAACTGATTTATGGGTTAATCAATTATTAAATCAAACTATTATTCCAAACTATATCATTAAATATTGACAACTAGATTTAATTAATTAAATAGGAATTTAATCAATTATTCATAGGATTTTTGATTTATTGTCAAAATTAAATAATATAAATTAGGAATAAAACATAATTAATTCTAATTAAATAATTAAGTGACAAAATTAAACTTAATTAATTAAATATTCAAAATATTCAATTAATCAAATTTAGGATAAATAGGATTTATCACCAAATAATATTTAATCAGGATAATTATGATAATAAGGAATATTTAAGAAATATTCCTTGATGTAGAATTAGGATAAAATCAATTAGGGTTTCGACGAACTAATGTGCAGATGTGCCTTATGTTAGGACTTTTGTATCGATTTCATTCGATGTATCGATGTAGGAGGTTAATCAACCTATAGCCCAATTTTGGGGTATTACAAATAATAGATAGAATAGAAGAAATCTCAGATGCGCAACTTCTCCGTGTAAAGGCACATCAATTTCTCTCAAATGCGTAGCTTCAAACCTTGGATGCACAATATGAATGCTTGTACGTGCAACAGAAAGTCTCAAATGCACAGATATACCTGTAAAACAAAGAGAAAACAAGGAAAATACCAATAAACTAGCAATTTTCCTAAAAAATAAATGAATGAGGCCTAATGCCCCATGGTGGGTGTCATTTTGTGTACTATTGAAAGTACCTTCATAAAGTTAGCTTGACAATAAATAATAAAATATACTAAATACCACAAATAGTGAGCTATTTAATGCAAATAAAACTAATAAACACCCTATGGATCTCTATTTAAGTATGCTAATGATAAGCTCTCAGCAAGCCTCCATTAGTGACAACCTTAAAATGAGAAATTGATAAGATGATTAAGCTAATTAAGTGATTTCCAAATTGAAACTAAGCTCAAAATAGCCTAAAATGCCTTTCTAACTCAAAAACTCAAGAGGTTTGATGCAATTCTCATATTTGTGGATGGATTTCTCCTAATTTTGGTTTTCATTTTATAGATTTTTGCAAGCATAGGGGGTGGAGTTGAGTTAATCATGATAAGGTTAAGGTTAAATCCATGGTTCCACCTTTGGCGACAATTTAAATGGATTGTCCTCAAAGCTTGGGACAAAGAGACAAAATGAGTGGTCAAGATGCTCACACCTTATGTGTGATTGAGATTCAATTTGAGCTTGATCCATGTGAGTCCAATCCTTAATTCCCATTGGTTGAGGCATTTTCCTCCCATGTGGTGGGTGAGGGAAAATAGGGATTAAATAATTGAATTAAATTGATTTTTTTAGCCAAGTGTACCCATTAAATGAGTTGATTTGATTTAAATTAAACTACACAATTAATTAGATTAATTGCATGATTAATTGATTTAACTTGATTTATTTGATTTAAATTGATTTATTGGCTTTTAAAATCCAATTAAAATTGGATTTTAGCTTGATTGCAATTTACTGCTTTGATTTTGCCTTAGTTGCTCACTTGATTTAGTCTTGACCATTTTTAGGTGATTACAATAACTATTGAAGACATTGTCTGGGGGCTTTCAGAATCTCTAAAAATTCAGTCATTTCATTCCTTCCAGATACTCCAATAGATGTGGGGAGGGATTTTCCTCGAGAAATGTTTAATTAGAGGATGACATGAAGGTGGAGTCCAACCATTAACAAATTGGTGTATATCCATTTGGAATACTCACTTGAGATTAGAATTTTGGAGGATCTTATTCTATATGTGCACAATAAAAGGGAAGTAGATGAAGAGGCATTGATAGTTTCCTCCTCTATTTTACAGAGAATACATCTATTGGGTAATTGAAAGCCTCCCCTTTTTAGATTATCCTGAGTCAACACTTTACCTTGCATTATAACCCACCAGAAGAAATTAGTTTTTGGTACTGGCTGTGGGTTGAAAAATTTATTCTAGTAGTCAGTGTCTCCATTAAATTTTAATACTTGTATGTAGGAAAACTTGACAGTGAATTTCCCAGAGTGGGTCTCCCTCCAATTAAAACTATCATCATAGTTTGACAGAGGAATTCTTAGATTGTGAAGGAGGGTTTGAAGTTTTAGAGCTTAAGGCATGAGGTCAAGATGACCATGAAATCACTTAAGATATTTTTCCATTTTCCTCCTCTTGGATCAATATAATCAACAACAAAATCACCAATCTGACCTTTCAGTAAGAGGAAGACCCATGTAAATCCTAGGTAAGCTAGCTGGTTGGAAGCCCAAGATGTTAAGAATCTTAGTCTGAACATTCGCAAGAGTGTTAAATAAATAGAGGCTTCTTTTGGTGTAGTTGATGCATTGACCTAAAGAAGTAGCATAATCATATAAAAGGCACCTCCATTATTTTTCCTCAACCACAAAGGATTTTCCAAAAAGAAAGGTATCATCCACAAATTGTTGTAACACAGAGGGGAGGATAGTAGAGGTCTCCTTTATCCCATATATTCTCCCATTAGCAGCAAGGTTTAGGAAGTTCATGCCAAAAACTTATGTACTAGTGATAGAGAGGTATAGGGAGAGAGTCCCCCCCTACCTAAGGACCTTTCTCAACTTTAAAGAGGCCCCAAGGAACCCCATTAACCAAAAATGAGAAGTGCGTTGTCTCCACATGTTCCCAAATCATATCAACAACTTTTGAGCTGAAACCAATTTTTAAGAGAGTCTTGTATAGAAAACACCAACTAACTTTATCATAAGCTTTAGAGATGTCAAGATTAAAAACCATATGTGGAACTCTACTTTTGTCCATGCAGTGAATGATTTCATGAGTGGAAATGGAAGTATCAAGGATTTTCCAACATGAAACAAAGCCTTTTTGAGTAGGTATGATAAACCTGGAAAGAAGCTTCTTGATCTTGTTCACCAACACCTTTGAGAGAATCTAATAAATAGTATTGCATAATATTATAGGTTTTAAATTCAACATACTCTTCGGGTCTTGACATTTGGGAACAAGGACTATGTAGGTGTTATTTAGCTTCTTCAGCCATTTCCCAATTCTAAATAAATCCTTCACTACCCCGGTGACATCAAAACTGACAATGTCCCAGAACTTCTAGAAAAAGGAAGGGGGAACCCATTAGGACCAGGGGTCTTATAAGCCCCCATAGAAAAGAAAACATCACAAACCTCCTCCATAGGAAAAGGTGACAAGTTTTCTATTGTCATAATCTCCAATAGTAGTTTGGAGGAGGCTCAAGAGTTTGTGTTGCATCTCATCATTACTCCTCCCACCACTATTTGCATACATTTGGATGAATAAATTGGCACCAATTTGACCAATTTGGGTATCATCGATGATATCTTGTCCATTCTCATCAATTAATCTTTTAATTCTATTCCTCATTTTATACTTATTAGAGGTGCATTGGAAAAAGGAAAATTTTTTATCCCCTTCTTTTAGCCATTGAATTCTTGACCTTTACTTCCAGTATAATTCCTCTTAGCCAGATTATCCTTCTATTTGTTCCTACATTCCTCTTCCTCAAGTTGGAGGGATTGAGAAGGGTTACCAAAATAGATAAGGTTTTGAATATGATCCACTTGGAAAATAGATTTTTTTTTCTCTTGAAGATATCTCCAACTTCTTTGACATTTTGAACATAGTAGTCCCCCAAATCAGAGTATCCCACCATCTTCTCACATGATCTTTAAATTCTAGATGGGAAATACACATAATTTCATATCTAAAAGGGAGTGAACCATAGTGAGGTTTATCATCCCAATGTGGGAGAAGTGGAATATGATCAAAAGTTTTCCTTGGGAGGCCTTGAGGGATGCTTTGTAACTAATATCCAATCTAGAAGAGACTAAGAATCTATCAAGCCTAACTTGGATGAGATGGTTTCCTTTCATGTTGTTTGAATAGGTAAAGGGAATACCTTGGAGGTCCATATCAAATATTTCCTATTAATGCTATAAGGAACTAAGAGGTCCATAGTGCAACCATAGGTCTATATAAAATTTTACTTAACTTGTAGATTATCCAACATGCAAAAGTAAATATCACATAGAAACATAAAAGATAAAATATCCACATAATCATCAACACAATGACACTAATATTTTGTGTGGAAACCCTTGTTAGAGGGAAAAACCATGGTGGTAATTTTCACCCACTAATCTTACTAGTGCACCAAATAAGATCTTCCCCGTTAGGAACAATTAAAACAACCTTCTAAGGGTATACTCGGTTAAGAGTATCTATAGCCCGGTTAAAAGTTATTACAAAGTCCTATTAGGAAGTACCCTATTAGGGGATTTATAAATCCTTCTGAGAGTCATCTGGTTAGAGAGATTAAACTTTAGACCTGTTAGGATCTTGCATACACTATTAGGAGTAACCTGGTTAAAGTATTTTAACCGCAATCCTATTAGAACTTGCCTTGAGAAAGAACTCAAATAAAACTATTTGATTGTAGCACACTCTACTTGATAGATCCACTTCAACTCTTCTCAAATAAATTCTTTGATCATACACACTTTTCCTTCAATGATCATATCCTTTGTAATGTCTAACCATCATGTTTTCCCTTTAATTTCATCTATTATATACACTTTTAGGTCGGTGGAATAGCTCTAAAATGTGTTACTGATGTCGAACTTCAAAATACATACAAATTCATAAGAGATCACACAAACATAGGAAATTTTGATCCACAATGTTGGATCTTGATAATACGATTCAAAAACAAAACAAATATAAATGTTCATCCAATTGCCACCTTGATTTCATCACCTTGACAAACCGGTTCGCTGTTCTAGCCGATATCATTGGTGCTTCCATGAAATCTTCAATAGTACTTTGAATTAGCTTAAGCGATCATAGAAGTAGGATAATGACTTTATAGATTCGACCTTTCCAATCACACCACTAGATCTTTTCATATCATCATCACACACTGCATTCACCATGACTAACCGTGTTATCAACAAATGCTCTGTATACTTAGAGAAATCCTTTTGCAATCATCTTCACCAATTATATAATAGATTCATTCATCCTAAAAAGATTTTTTTCCAATAATGACAACACTCCAACATTCATCCCATGAAAAAAATCTCTCCAACATGTTCATCAAATGAAAATAATCTCCTCCTTTGGCATTGATGGAAATACTTGGAGAAAAAATTGTTGTGTCAAACCATGCAAAAAATGTAATCGATATTTAAAGCATAAAAAATTTACAGCATAAAAAAACATAAATAGGATGCTCGACTCTACAAAGAAGAAATTTATCATATAATGAGGGTTATGGATATTTAAAATGCAAAGAAAAAATAATTACTTTGATTAATGAGAGGTGAAACATTCAATGAGTTGGAGATTGAAGTTCACTAATAAATGGTTAATTATTCTTGACTTTGGGATAGGAAAATAAATAGGTTTTTATAAAACATTGTAATTGTCTAAAGCACTCCATTGTAATTATAAAATGGAAATCAATACTGAGTGAAGGGGGGATCAATTGTAATATATGATAAAATAATGTATAAAATATCTGCTTCCTTCTTGATAATGTGTAACAAATACAATTGAATGTTTTCAAATTTGGTTTCACTTGTTATATTGACTCAAGTAGTCAAGATTATTTGAAGATTCCTATATGTTGTATCTTTCTTATTGTATTGATTTGAATATCAAGCATATTTCAGATTGGTTAAAGAATTCTTAAGCATCTTTGTATTATTTTTTTGCTTGGTTCTCTCAAGGAAGGATTAAATTAATGTGGTTAGGTTATAGTAATAAGATAACTTATTAAAACCTATTAGGAGTCAAATAATTGATAGATTTACACAAGGTATAAATTTGAAAATTGTCTAATATAGTGGTATATAAAAGTGAATAAACAAAATATTGACTTTGTTTCCTAGTGGATAGAAGGCATTGATCATTTAAAACAATCACACACATATATAATTTCAATTTTAGTTTTATGCAAGCAAGAGATATGAATAGGGATAGAAGTTAGATTTTTCTATTTCTGATCAATCATGCCATTATGAGATATAGGAAGTAAGATATTGAAGATAAAATAATAGGAGATTAGATCCGCTTAAATCAATATACAGGTGTACTCACCTTCGTCTAGCAGAGCCAAAGGTGCAAGGGAATTTGATCATTTTGATCAGTCATGTTCATTGGCCAAAGTTAGTTGTTGAATTTGATATTAGAACTTGGAATATTATTAGGGTTTTCTTTTGGGAACCAACAGGGGGTGTAAGGCTCTTGAATGACTCCTTTGTTAGTTTGAATGGAGCTTCAAGTGGACTAGGGATCCTTTAGAATCCAAAATATATAAAGGTGACCCCAGTGGTACAAGGTTACTCATGGAAATTGTTCAAGTTCAACCTCCTTCGTCTTCATAATTGCATCCACCTTAATTATGTGTGTGGCCCAACTAGTAGCACTAATAAAAGGGAGGTTTTGAATGAGTTATCAGAAGTGTTAAGAGCTAGGGGTAGGGAGATTTTCATTATCAAAGAATACTTTAGTGCAACATTGAAAATGAATGATAAAAAAGATGGAAATGGTGTGGTTAGAAGTATATAGAGATATTCTTAATCTTGTCACCTTGATTGGTTTATGGGAAGTCAAAGCACAAAACAAGGTTTTTACTTGGACTAATCAGTGATAGGGTTTTTTTAGGAATTGCAAAAAAGTTGGATCATTTTTTTCTTAGCGGGCGATTGGGATTTGTTACCTTTGGTATTAGAGGCCTCTATTCTTCCTTTCACTGACTCAGATCATTTCATAGTGTCAATGATTTTACAAAAAGATTCAATTTCCATTAGATGCTCTTTTAAAGTTGAGGAAATGTGGTTGATGGAGGAGGTATTTTTTGATATGGTCACCAAATGGTAGTCTAATACACCCTACCATAAAGGTAATAATTTTTTTCATTTTTTTCAAGAAGTTATAGTTCATCAAAAGCAATCTCAAAATTTGGAACAAGAAACACTTTGAAGATATTTTTGAAGAGGTCTTAGAAGGAAAATTAGAGGCATTGAATAATAAAGTTATCAGTATTAGTATGGACTTAGCAGATTCCCAAAATGAAAGCTATCTTCAAGATAAGTATGGTGAGATTTTGAAATGCAAGGATATATACTAGAGGTAGAAGTCAAGAGAAAACTGGCTGAAGGAGGGTGACCACAACACTAAATAATTCCATTATTTAGTTAAAGAAAGGAGGCCAATTAATCAAATCGATAGTATAGTTACCTCTATAGGGAAATGTGTGTTTGAGATAGAAGATATTAATAGGGAGGTTGTATCATTCTTTTCATCCCTCTAGTCAAGTGAAGCTTCATATTTTTTGGTTGATTATAAAGATGTTCTCAGGGTTGTCTCAATAAAATTTTTAGAGGTTGACAATTCCAATGTAATGGAACTAGTGATCTTGAAGGAAGTTAAGGATTCTTTGTTTAAATTAGAGGGATACAAATCATCAGGTCTAGGTGGTTTCTAGGCCTTTTTCTACAAGAAATTTTTGGACATGATTAAGCAAGAGACATGGGAGGTGGTGGAGGATTCTAGACAACATGGGTTTTTTCTTAGATATTTCAACAACACCCTCATACCAAAAAAGGAGAATTCTGACTCCTTTGAAGACTACTAGCCAATTTCTATTTGCAACATCATATACACTATTATTTCAAAAGTTGTAGCTAACAGACTCAAGAAGGTTTCAAGTTCATTGGTCTTGGAAGAAAAAAGTGGTTTTACCACAGATAGATCAATTGTAGAAGAGATCATTATAATTCATGAGGAAATCCACTCAATCAAAATGGGAAAGTAGAGAAAAATGTTTATCAACTTGGATGTGAGGAGAATGTATGAAAGAGTGGATAAATCTTTCTTGTACAAAGTTCAATAAATTTGGTTTTTTTGAGAGGTGTATTTCTTGGATAAAAGGTTTGATAGGTGATCCAAGAGTATCAATACTAGTGAATGATAATTCCCAAGGCTTTTTTTGAACCTCACCAAGGTTGAGGCAGGGAGATCTAGTCTCCCCTTTTTTGTTTATTATCATGGATGAGGTGGTTGGAAGATTTATTTTGAGGTGCATAATTGAGGGGAAATGGAAATGGGTTATAGTTGTTAGAGGTGTTGATCTAATTTCTCATTTACAATTTGTAGATGACATGTTTCTTATGGGTGTGTTGGAACCATTTTTTAAATTTTCAGGAATAAGTATGTGTTACATTACCAAGCATGATGATACAAGTTGGGATGTTCTCTTTTCATTTTTTCACAGAAGGGAAATGTCAAGGATTATTAAATAGAGATGATGCTATATCACAAATTGCATAATTGGTGACTTATGACATAGAAACAACATCGTTATTTCCTAAATCTTGGCTTTGAAGTTTTAGTGACACTGTGTCTTACTTTTTATATCACATCATGGGTGGTAAGATGGTTCATAATGGTGAGCTATTGTCAATAAGGAGTTGAGGTGATGTGACTATGATGATGACATTTGGATTATTGCAAGTGTACTTTTGAGATAAAAGGGGTCAATAAATATTATTAATGGTCTATCAGCACATAAATATGAAGGTGAAATTTAGAAAAGATATCAAAAAGGATTTAAATGTTCCAGAGAATGAATTGTGATGTGATGTGATTTCATTGATTATTCTTCATTTCCAAGGTGCATCCACCTTGTGCAAAATATTCTTTCAACATAAATTTGTTACAAAATCAGTATTTGAGAATTTCCTTATAAAGGAGAGCTTGGAAGCCATCACATACAATACATAGCACTTTCTAATTTTGATAAAAAAATGGGTCTTAGAGTAGCTGAGGGGCCATCGAATGATAATCCACAACCTGTTCTCCAACCATATCTAGATTTGATGAAGAGGACCAATATGATGTTTTGAATAGTCTCATGTCTGCAACATGGGATCATACTACCAGTTATGCCAGATACCAAAGCAATATGTTCAAGTTAAAGAATTTTCTTTCGATCCTAAATGGTTCCATGATGACATCCTAAAAATGTTTGAACATATGCACATAGGTGCTTTTCCCCTTTTAAAAAAATTGTTGAATAATGACTTCTTTTTGGCTATTATAAGAGTTAGGATATGTAGGGTTTTCTTCTAAGTGTTAACCTTTGTAATTACAATTATATTAATGAAAGGTTGTGAAATGTAAATGATCGGAAGCTTTTTTATTTCTCCTACCTAAACAGGGGAAACCAAAACCATATTGTGTTAGGATTAAAAAGGAAGAAATAACAATTACATGCAAATATAACCAATATCAGAAAACAATAAACCACACAGAAGAGAACACAAGACACAAAGATTTAATGTGGTTCACCCAATCCTTGGGCTACATCCACCAACAGTGAGTCCAATATTTTATTATCCAGTGATTACAACCTGATTACAATCTATAATCCCTTATAGCTCAATTCCTCTGTAAGTACTAAAATCATACATCATAATGAAATCCCTAACCCTAAGCCAATATAAAAAGGCTTATGTTGGTTAACAAGTTAACCCTAAAATACTTGACGAGTCAACCTAAGAAAAGGCTTGACGAGTCAACCTAGGGAAATGTTTGATGTGTCAACTAAAAAATGTTTGATGAGTTAACCTCTGGAATAATAACCCCAAACCCCACGACAAATGAAAAGTGTATAGTACTTTCCTAGATAGCACTTTCCTGATCAGTCTCCAAAAGCTAACAATCTCCCACTTGGGGACTGATCAGACTCCACACCAAACAATAATCTCCCACTTGGAGATTGATCGTGTAGCTAAACCGCTACCTTGTGAGGATCCCATTGGATCCAACCACCCTGGACTCAATTGTCCCTTTATTCTGTTCAGTCTAGTAGACCAACCAAAGTTGAACAAGAGTTCAACTTCTCCCTTGTTACTACCTTTGTAAACATATCTACTAGATTATCATTTGTATGTATCTTTTCTAGCTTTAATTGCTCATCATCCAAAACTGGCCGAATGAAATGGTACTGTAGACAGGATTTGAGTGTGCACCTAAACCTATTTTGAAGGCCAAAGACAAACAAACATCATAGCATATAATCAAATCAAATTTAATGGTAAACAAACTAAAATCAAAGCCACCTCAGTTTAAGCCTAAAATGGATGCGCCCATGCACCGTTTGATATGCTTGGATATAGATGGATGTGGGTGTGCAAACTCAAGCACTTGGAGCATGCAAAATAGGATGATTTGAGGATCAAGAAGACCCAAAATGACACAAAATAGGTATGAGGAACCTATTTTGCCTCAAAGGCCTCAAGAACACACAAATATGCAAAGCTAAAAGATGAACTAAGATTGATTAAACAAGAAATGAATCTATGTTAATCCAATTAAGCTAATTTAGATGTGATTTAAGCTTGAAAATGATCTAAAATGATGAGTTTATGCTTATGCTAGAATGAAAATGACATTATAACTTTGCTATTGAGTTTGAGAGTTGAAAGATGATTTGCATTAGGGAGTGAGGGTATTTATAGGAAAAGGGAAGGGCTTGGGTTAAAAGGATGAGTCAGAGTTAGGGCTAAGGTTAGGGTTGAGTCAAGGACAAGTGTCCTGACAAGTGTCAAGGGAGGATTGAGTTGAAAGTTGAGGGCATGTGCACAATTTGGTAAATGTGCCCAAGGCCAAGAGGTGGCAAGGAAGGGATAAGAAGGTCTTAAATGCATAATGAATGCATGTAAGAAAGATAAGGAAGGCTTAAATGCATCCTTAAATGCATTTGCAAGAGGTGGCCAAGAGGTGGCAATCCTTGTTGACTAAGGAGGATGACTAAGAGGAGGTTAGCATAAGTTTTGGTAAACCTTTTGCTAATGGAATGTGACAAGATTAGAAAGGGGATTAGGATTAGGATTAGGAGAAAGGGATGGGCAAGTGGCTTTTGGTGAGATTTAGATATTTATTAAAAGTAAATTTAATAAATATTAAATATCTAGGCTTAGGGTTTGAAGGGACTAGATTAGGGATTTGACCCATTTAGAGGAAGGTTTAGGACTTTCTAGAAGAGTTTAGTGCTCTTTAGAATTTTGGCCAACTTTGGGATAAAAAATAAATTAATTTATTTTTGAATTTTTTTGGTCAATTTATTAATTAAATAATTAATAAATTAGGGATAATGTCCAAATGACATTTTTAGGCTAGATTCCTTAATTAAATATTTTTAATTAAGAGAGAGGGATTTAATGTCATAAAAATAAATTAATTAATTAAATAATTAATTAATTAATAAATGATGATGTCATCAAAGATTTTTAGAAAACAAAAATAATTTATTTTCTAAAGGATTTTTCGGTGTCTACATTTTGCCCCTCTTTGATGCGATGCCGCAAGTGGCATGGTGTCAAAGACAAGAAAATAAGATGCCAAGGCTAGAATCAGAAGAAGAGGGTATGACGCCCGGGTGGACTAGAAGAAAGAGGATACATGCCCCGGTGGGACAAACTCATGGAAGATGTGCCCAGTGGGACAAGGAGAAAGAGGGATTACGCCCTAGGACAGAGTGTGCCCGGCGAGACGAGGAAGGAAAGGCCTAGGAAGAAAGGGGAGATAAATAACCTCACTTCTAAGAACAAATATGGATGATATGCAAGATGAGATGGAAATGCAAGATGCAAGATGTAGCTATATGCAAAGATGCAAGATTAATCTATATGATAAATGCAAGGGACCAGATAGCTCCAAGTGCAAACGGGAGTGCACAACCTAGATTTAATATAGCTATGTTAGAGACCTGCCAAGGATACTGGGATCACAAGGCCTGTCAACAATGTCGCAGAGGACTGACGAGGACTGACGCTAAACAAACACACAAGGTTGCCCCAACATCACACATGAAGCGCAGAGGCGACATGGTGGAACCGATGCTGAAGGAACCACAAACACACAACTGACTCACAGGCAGAAGCGAAAGATCAAAAGACCTTGCCCCAGATTATCCGCACACGCAGCACACCGTGATATAATGAATCGTGGTGACCCTGGTGGGATAATGAGAAGCCAAAAAGATTAACAAGATCAAAAAGACAAAACCCAAGATCAAAATGATAACTCCAAAAAGACATCCTTTGCCAAGGAGAGATATTAGGTTTGATTGATGGTGGGAAGATTGGTCGGACAGGAGGAACGATATATCCTCAAGGACGAGGATGGAAGATTAGGTCGGACAGGAGGAATGATATATCCTCAAGGACCCATGGGTTGGTGAGAGAAAAAGTGTAGTTGTTCGCTGGCAAAAGCTGTGGTTCAAAGATACGCATGACGATCAAGGATAAGTCGACAGTTGATGTTGCTGAAGCACAAGGCCCAAGTGGGACTAAAAGTTTTCTGAGGCTGGGGGTGGGACAAGATATTTGATCAAATGCTGTTGCAGGACGGACAAAGGACTAAGACAAAGGATGGGTCCTAAAGACACAAATGTACAAATGAGCTTAGGTGGAGACACGACTGACGCTATGGTACAAGACTCAAGAATAGGATGTACAAAGAACCTGGGGATGAAGCTGACAACTTCAAAGATATGCAAGATGGTGCCCCAGCTAGGTTAGAAGGCCAAGACAGACTGGAGATGGATGATGTGTCCTAAAATGACACGGATTTGGGGAAGAACATATCCCAATGATGATGATTGGATCGAGATCAAGGCTTGCTACAAGATGAAGGATGCGATTTCATCGGTTAGCTTGATCTTGGATGTTGGATAGCTAGAAGAGATGGATAGGTTGGGAAGATTGCTAGCAAGGTGTGGATAGGGATGAATGGCATTGGATTGCAATGAGGTTGCCCTATAGCTAGATACCAATGACAAGAGAAGATACTAGGTGTTGGAAAGATGGAGGAAAATGCTGAGGATGGGGAGGATGGAACTGCTAGAAGATTTGGATGGAGGAAGATTCGGGGAGATTGGATGGTGGAACTGCTAGAGGATTTTGAAGATGGAAAAGCTTCTTGGAGGATGAAAAGCTGGTGGAAGATTACCAAGTGTCAACAAAATGAGCTACTGTCTTCCCAATGGAGGATCAGTGATAGGATTGCATCAACCTAGGATAGACTGATGATCTTCGGTCAACTGGATTCTTGTCAATACAAGCCAATCTCTTGCTCAAGATGATAAGGCTATGCAAGGACAAGGTTTTGATTTCTTTAAGACAACACGTTGTGCCAAAAAGAGGATGATTTTTGATTTAGGATAAGGGATGGAAACAACTCAAAGGGCTAGAACACGATAATGCTTGTGGATTTGGAGCTCTAGATTTTGGTGCAAAAGATGGTGAATTTGCTTTCTGCTGTGGATGGTGGATGTTGGATTCTGATAAAGGATATGGGACGCTGAGTTGGTTTGCTGGTGGATCAAGATAGAGGAGTGCTGGAAGGATTGGATGGTGGTTGGTTTGGATTTGGATAGAGAAATTGCTGAGGATTTTGGGAGATGGAAGATTCGGATTTGGATAGCCTCCAAGGAATACGTCACCAAGGAAGAGGATGCCCCCTGTTTAAGATAGTTCATGTGTTTTAAAGGCATGGTGTATGCTTGGATGGAAGATATGCCAACAAGAGGATGAGGAAGGATGGAAGCTAGGATGAAAGGATTGGATAGAGGATATGTAGCTGAAAGGTGCAATGGATGCCAAGGAGGTGCCCAAAAGCATGTACATCTGATAGTCTCTATTTTTGTCATCAAGATCCAATGGAAAATGAAGGAAGTGAGAGACAAAAGGGGATGGAGGACATGTTGGATAAGAGGTGATAGAAAGGAAGCCCCTAACTGCAGAAAGGAATTAGGGGGGGGGCACTACGCATGGCGCCTATTTGCCAGGTTTTCACCATGGTACTTGTCCAAGGCGCTTGAATTGCCAAGTTTTCACCAGAGGACGAATGTTTTTCTCTTCATTTTTGCTTTGTTGATAATTTGCTCCTTTGATTTATCCAATTTTTATGGATTTTTGTGTTTTTTCCTTGACTTTGTGCTGATCTTGCTGATTTGTTGCTGAGCTTGTGCTGATATGCATTGATATTTCTGATTTTGTTTGGATGTGTTGCTGATTCGGTGCTGATATGCACTGACATTTTGATTTGTTGCTGAAGCTCTGATTTAATACTGACGTGCTTGCTGATCAGCTGATGTCACCATTTTGGCACTTCCTCTTGATTAGATGGTGACCTTTTGATTTGTCACTGATATTCTGATGGTGTTGTTGATTCTTTGATTGGATGTTCCCTTATGATTTGATGATGGCCCTGCTATTTTTGATTTTGCACAAATATTTTGATGTTGTTGCTAACTCTCTGATGTGGCGCTGAGTTTTGTGCTGATTTTGGTGCTATCATGCGATTTGATGTTGATCTTCTGAGAGATTCTTCACTGATTTTCTGATGTGGATTGCTAATTTTCTGATGTTGCCAGCTTGTCATGGGGATCCATTGCTAGATGATGGACGAAAAGCTTAAGATCACACCTAGGCATGTGCATATGACCATGCACAGTTGATAATTGACTCCTCAGAGCAAGGCACTTAAGGTCATGATTCACTTTTTGTCAGGTTAACCTCCATGTAGATGAGCCACAAACATCCTTCTGTACCCAAGTTGATTTAGCTTGGTTTCTGCAATGTTGATAGGGAACTATCATGTGTTGTTATCCCAGATAGGAGGAAGAGGCAAAGCTCCATCTTCTAGCGCTTGAATTGCCAAGTTTTCACTAGAAGATACGCCCTTTATTGTTACTGTTTTGGAATCAGAATGTGCCCCAGAAGGGTTTTCACATAAAGACTCATGATTTTGCCTTTGCTTTTTTAATTTTTGTGACTAAAGCTTGCCTCTTCCCCAAAATATCCTTTTGGGTGAAGCTGATAGGCATATGTTGATGCTAAAGCCTGATTGCCTGTTGACTTTGCTGATTTCTCTGATTTGTCATTGATTTCCCTTTGCTATTTTAGATGTGTTGATTGATCTTTGCTGACTTTCCTCACTGATTTCTTCTGATTGTGTGCCTGGATATTGGTACAACTATAGCAGGACGGGGGCGATCATGCAAAGTCATGGATTAGATGGGGGAGATGGGAAAGATGGTGGTAGAAAGTGTTTGGATGGAAGGATGGAAAGTGATCAAGATAGGGGGATGTTGTCAGGATCAACATTGGCACATGTTGCGAGGAAGATGGATGATTGGATGTGGAAGATAGAGATAGATGTGATGGAGGATTTATGCTAGAGGATGGAGAAGATGGAGGGGAAGATTGAGGAGCTGGGAGATGGGCAACGTTGGATGCCATTGTGGATGTTTTTGTTAGATGGATTACATCTTTTTGCTTTGGGATCCACATCATTTTTGTTTTAGCTTTAGTGTGCCTTTGCGGCCATTGGTGGGCATCAGATTGTGCTTTTTCTTTGCTAGGCCTTTGTGGCCATGTGATAGATTTTGCTTGGACTTTGCTAGGTTTTCGGAGCCATTGGGGTGCTTTAGCATGCTTGATTGGCTCTTTGCTGGGCCTTTGCGGCACATTTGATTGCCTGATTGGAGCTTGCATTGATTGACCATGTTGATTAGACTGGACATGGTAATCGTCATTGGGCCTTTGCAGCCATTGGGATGCATTAGATTTGGCATTTGCTTTGATGGGCCTTTGTGGCCAGTGGTTTTCTTTGGCTTGCTTGATCGAATTTTGCTTTGATTGTGCATGTCGATTAGACTGGACATAACAATCCTGGGATATTTGTGGATTTTTCCCTTTATTCATGCGTGATATGGCATCCAAGTTGCGAGGAGCATTGGGAGGAATATGAGGAGTTGTCTGGGATGGAGGAAATTTGGATGGAGAGATGGAAGGAGATTGGTAGATAGGATATGTGGACATGTGCCGTTGTTGATCTTGACTAGGGATGCTTGGATGTTGGATGAAAGGCTGAGTAGGATAAGATGGAGGATGATATTTTGGGATATAAGGTCCCAAAATGAATTTTTTGGGTAATGGAGATGCACTGAAAGACTTTGGGACATAGGGACCCAAAATGGATGGGGAGGATGAAGGAGGAATATGATAGGTTTTCCTTGGTTGTAACGATGGAGGGGGAGGAATTGCATTGTGGGCTCTAAAAGATGTTTTGTTGGTTTTGAATGGATGTTTGAACTTTGCCTTAGCTGTACCAACATTTCTGGATGAAGTTCCTTTCGCTGATGTGGAGGGAGTGTCCTCTTCTGGTGTGCAACCGATTCCACAGCCTTTCGGATGTTTCTTGCCTTGAATGGGCTGTATATTTCCCTGTTCATGAGTGCCAAGGCCTTTGCCTTGATAGTTCCATCTTTTCAGCATTTTATCCAGACAAGGATATTTTTGACTTGGGGTGAATGACAAACAGCCATTTTCTGGTTCCCTGATGGAAGATAAGAAGCTGATGTCTTCTTTTTCAAGTGGTTTACCTTTGACAAATGTTAGTGACCCAAGAGGATAGAGTGGCCGCAGCTGGACAGTTTGGTTAGGAGGATCCTCAAGAGGAGAGGATAGGATGTTGGGATTTTGACTAGGATTGGGGGATGGTATTGGATCTTTAGTTGGAGAAACTGGGATGATAGGATCTTGGATTGGAGGAATTGGGATTGTAGGATTTTGGATTGAAGGTGATGGAGGCAATAGAACATGCGATGGGGGAAGTAAAGGGGTTGGATCTTGATGTTCTTCTATAGATATTTCAACATGCTTTTGGTCCAGATCTTGACACGATGGGATTTGTTCAAATAGAGGATTAGGGGATATATGGATGGACTCTTCAAAGGGGGGGAATGAAAGGATTGGAGACTCTGCTGCTGGGGTTTCTGGAAGAAGGAAGAACTTGTCAGATGGTATGGATAAAAGGATGGGAGATTTTGCAGCTGCAATGACAGGAAGAGGGATGAACTCAGGAAGCTCATTAGGTATGCTTTGGATAATGCTAGGAGGAGATGATTCTGGGGATTGGATAGATACTTCAGACGAAAGGAACTCAACGATGATAGGAAATGGAAGAGGATCAACAGTTGGGATGTATGGAAGATAGATAATAGATGGGAGCACTGGATGGGCCTCATCAATGATGGCTTCACATGAAGGATTGCTTGGCTTTTCAATTTCAGGCGTGGGTTTTGCTATTGGCTCTTCCTTGGGTTCTGTTATTGGTTTCCTTGGAGACTTTTGCGGTGGAGAAGGTTTGGAAGGTGGAGGAGATGGGGAGCTTGGATGGTCTTCACATGAAAGTGGGGTTTGTGCTTGGGTAGATTTTTGCGAAGGAGGAGAGAAAGAAGGGAACACCCATGAAAAAGATGATTTTGAAAAGGGAGCTTTGGATTTTGCTTGAGGGGATGATGGTGCTGAAGAGGCAGGGCTAATGGCTTGAGGTATAGGTTTTGGAGTGGGTTGAGGGATGAACTCTGCTGGTGGGGAAAGATTTTTGGTAATGTGGTTTGGAAGAGAGGATGGTGGTTTGGGACAGGGTGGAGGATTGGGGTTTGGAGTAGAAGATGGTGGTTTGAGACAGGATGGAGGATTGGGGTTTGGAGCAGAAGATGGTGGTTTGAGATAGGATGGAGGATTGGGGTTTGGAGAAGAAGATGGTGGTTTGAGATAGGATGGAGGATTGGGGTTTGGAGTAGAAGATGGTGGTTTGGGAAAGGATAGAGGTTTGGTGAAAAGGATGGGAGGACTAGAATCTTGGATTTTAGAATTTTTTGGAGGATGGGTAGATGGAGGCCTTAGATAAGGAAAGTAACATGAAGCACTTCTAAGGGATGATGGTGACTGGGATATGACCATAGCAGAAGGTGGAGGTCTGAAAGGAGCATATGGAAGAGGTTTGGGTTGAAGACAAGGGTATGCTAGGGATGGATAAGATACTAGGTTTGCTTTGCTGAGGACATGAAAAGAAGTGCTAGCCTTGCCGAGGACATGAAAGGGAGTGCTAGGAGATAAGCGCGAAGGCATGGTTGGCTGGATTGGAGGAATGATGGAACGCTGGGGGTTGCTTGGAGCAAACTGGCTGAAATAGGCATCATGGTCTACAAGACCTTCATCATCATTAGGATCGATTGGATGGAGAGGAGAGATATCATAACCAAACTCATTATAGATTTGAGACATGCTATCTTTGCGAATGAGTTGGATAAGGAGGAAGGACGAAGATGGTTTGGAAGACTAAGACTCAGATTGGGATGACTGACGGAAGCAGATGGTTTTCTAGAAGAAGACAGACAAAGGGATGGGAGATGACCAAGTTTTGGGATGGCTGCTCTGATTGTCCTTCGAACCAAGTTATAGATCTGCTTGATGTTTTTCCATTGGCAAAGGATTTGATAAAAGCAATCTTCACAAAGGACAAAACAACTTTGTGAGATACAAACAAGATAAAAGACTCTGATAAATGTTTTCGAAAAAGTGTATGTTTGACAAATGTTTTCACGGGTCTTTAACTGTCAAGCACTTCAAACAGATCTACCTAAGGAAGGTGAGTATCAAAATCGCTTGCCCATAGCTTGGTATCCCCTAGAAGGGAATACAAATGGTGAGTAATCTTGAGGCGACCTGGTAAACCCCTTGGAATCGGTCCTTGCACAAGGATTTTGATACTTTCGGATGTAGATAGGGTAGCCTCTAGTTTATCAGGTTTTTAATAGTTCCGTGGAGTCTCCATACCCGGTTATGCTGATCATCCGTGACTCACTTAAGAGCCTTGCCAATAATGCTGGGGGAGAGGAATGTTTACCATCCCCAGACACGTGTTTGGCATGAACGCCTGGTGATTAAGAGATGTAAGCGATTCTTTTGGTATTCGCTTATTTGTATACTAGCCGGGGGGGATACCGGTTTGAGGTCATTCTCCGAGGAGGAAGCGCTTCTCCTTGGACAGGCCTCACTAAAAGCAGAACAGGTGAACTTGTCCAAGTTCAAGTGTTCCATGTTGCTTACTCTAACAAGGTTTATGCAAGAATTGAAAAAAACTCCTACATGCACATCAAGCAGATTTTGTTCATTTTCCCAAATTTGATTAAGTGATGTTTGAACTTTGAAATGAAGACACTCGTGATTAGATTTTGATTTGTTCCTTTCTCCAAAATGTAAATGATTTGAACGGTTGCAAGTTCTTTCCTTTTGTGCATTCAAGATTTGATTAGCGAGTTGATTTAAGAACTTTGAAAAAGCTTTGTTTTATCCCTTAGATCACTCAAGATTGAATTTGTTTGCTTGCTTTGGAATTTGAAAGGAGATAGGGAACAGAGTTGTTCATTCCTTTAGTGCATTCGAGATTTGGTTTGATTTTCAAATTGACAATGACACTTAGGACCTAAGTTCATTTCCTTAATGTCATTCAAGATTTTGTTTGACCTTTGCTGTAATAAAAGAAGTGAAAAACCAGTCCCACGCAACTCAAGACAAAAAAACAAAAAGCGACACTGTCCAGCTTATAGGCGACGCTGGAAAGTGCAGAAGTGACATTTGATTTTTACAGGTGACATTTTGTACCTCAAAAGGCAACAGATAAAAATGAAGAGGCGTGATTTCTTTCGTTACAGGCGTGATTTCTTTACATACAGGTGACAGAAGAAGAATTCTGAGATGGAACAGAAGTTATCGATCACAGGAAAATCTTAGTTATGCAGGCGTGAAAACAGAGGTCATAGGCATCATTTATTTCCTCAGAGGCGTGATTTCATTGCAATAAGGTGTGACTGGAATGTCTGTAGGCGACATTTCTTTTCATGAAGGTGACATTTCTTTGTTTGAAGGTGACATTTAATTGCTGTAGGCGTCATTTCTTTTCATGAAGGTGACATTTCTTTTGTTTCCTGCAAAATACAAGCATATAAAGTATAATTTCATCAAAATAATTATGGTTTGCATCCCACCGGGCATGCCAGAATGTAGACTAGGATTTGAGTGTGCACCTAAACCTGTTTTGAAGGCCAAAGACAAACAAACGTCATAGCATATAATCAAATCAAATTTAATGGTAAACAAACTAAAATCAAAGCCACCTTAGTTTAAGCCTAAAACGGATGCGCCCATGCACCGTTTGATATGCTTGGATATAGATGGATGTGGGTGTGCAAACTCAAGCACTTGGAGCATGCAAAATAGGATGATTTGAGGATCAAGAAGACCCAAAATGACACAAAATAGGTATGAGGAACCTATTTTGCCTCAAAGGCCTCAAGAACACACAAATATGCAAAGCTAAAAGATGAACTAAGATTGATTAAACAAGAAATGAATCTATGTTAATCCAATTAAGCTAATTTAGATGTGATTTAAGCTTGAAAATGATCTAAAATGATGAGTTTATGCTTATGCTAGAATGAAAATGGCATTATAACTTTGCTATTGAGTTTGAGAGTTGAAAGATGATTTGCATTAGGGAGTGAGGGTATTTATAGGAAAAGGGAAGGGCTTGGGTTAAAAGGATGAGTCAGAGTTAGGGCTAAGGTTAGGGTTGAGTCAAGGACAAGTGTCCTGACAAGTGTCAAGGGAGGATTGAGTTGAAAGTTGAGGGCATGTGCACAATTTGGTAAATGTGCCCAAGGCCAAGAGGTGGCAAGGAAGGGATAAGAAGGTCTTAAATGCATAATGAATGCATGTAAGAAAGATAAGGAAGGCTTAAATGCATCCTTAAATGCATTTGCAAGAGGTGGCCAAGAGGTGGCAATCCTTGTTGACTAAGGAGGATGACTAAGAGGAGGTTAGCATAAGTTTTGGTAAACCTTTTGCTAATGGAATGTGACAAGATTAGAAAGGGGATTAGGATTAGGATTAGGAGAAAGGGATGGGCAAGTGGCTTTTGGTGAGATTTAGATATTTATTAAAAGTAAATTTAATAAATATTAAATATCTAGGCTTAGGGTTTGAAGGGACTAGATTAGGGATTTGACCCATTTAGAGGAAGGTTTAGGACTTTCTAGAAGAGTTTAGTGCTCTTTAGAATTTTGGCCAACTTTGGGATAAAAAATAAATTAATTTATTTTTGAAGTTTTTTGGTCAATTTATTAATTAAATAATTAATAAATTAGGGATAATGTCCAAATGACATTTTTAGGCTAGATTCCTTAATTAAAGATTTTTAATTAAGAGAGAGGGATTTAATGCCATAAAAATAAATTAATTAATTAAATAAATAATTAATTAATAAATGATGATGTCATCAAAGATTTTTAGAAAACAAAAATAATTTATTTTCTAAAAGATTTTTCGGTGTCTACAGGTACCACAACTATATGTGTTTTGTCTTTGAGTGCAAAACATAATTCTTCGCAAGATGAATGGAACTTTGGCTATCTGTATGTAGAAAATTATCCTTCTATGGATGTCCCAATTCTTCCATGAAGAATTGAAGCCATATCATCTCCTTGACTAGCTTTGTAGCAGCAACATAATCTATCTCTGTAGTGGATAAAGTAACCACCTATTGTAGTCAAGAAATCCAACTCACTGTTGTCCCACCAACAGTAAATACATAACCTGTAGTACTCCTCCTGCTATCTATATCTCCTACCAAATCTAAGTCAACATAGCCTTGTATATTAGTAGTAGAACCCCCAAAGTGTAAACACTTATTGGATGTACCTCTCAAATATCTAAAAATCCATTTGACTACATTCCAATGCTCAATACCAGGGTTACTCATATATCGGCTAACGACTCCCATTGCGTGTGCAATATTTGGCCTAGTACATACCATAGCATACATTAAGCTCCCTATAGCTAAAGCATAAGGTACCTTAGACATTTTAGTCTCATCTTCTGGTGTCTTGGGACACATATCCTTAGTCAATTTAAAATGACCAGGCAAAGGTGTGCTGACAGCTTTGGCATTCTCCATAGAGAAATGTTGCAACACCTTCTCAATATAATCAGCCTGAGATAGAGACAATTTCCTATTTTTCCTATCTCTACAAATTTTCATACCAAGGATATGTTCTACTACCTCCAAATCCTTCATAGCAAATGAATGTGCTAACTTTTGTTTGAACCCCTTAATGTGATCCATGTTAGACCCAGCTACAAGCATATCATCAACATATAAACATAAAATAATGTAGCTATCATCATCCAACCTCTTAAAATAAACACAATGGTCAGAATGACATCGACTGTATCCATGCACATTCATAAAAGTGTCAAATTTAATATACCATTGCCAAGGTGCTTGCTTCAAGCCATACAAACTTTTCTACAATTTGCACACCAAATTCTCCTTACACTTGACCTCAAATCCTTGTGGCTGGACCATATATATTTCTTCATCCAAATTACCATGAAGAAAAGCTATTTTAACATCAAGCTGCTCTAAATGCAAATCTTTAGTAGCCACAATACTTAAAATAGTATGAATAGAAGTCATTTTAACAACTGGAGAAAATATCTCATCAAAATCAATGCCCTTTTTTTGTGCAAATCCTTTCACAACTAACATGGCTTTAAATATTTTCTTACCTCCATCCTCTTCTTTTATCCTATAAACTCATTTATTCTATAAAGCCATTTTACCTATAGGTAACTTGCATAAATCCCAAGTGTGATTTTGCAACAAAGAGTCCATTTCATCTATCATTGCAGACTCCCACCGAAGCTTTGTATCCACCTGCACAACTTCATTATAACATTCAGGTTCACCAGCATCTGTTAACAAAATAGAATACAAAGATGGAGAAAATATTTATGGAGGTCTACTTATCCTTGTTGACTGTCTAACATTCATTGGGGTGTGTGGTATTTGTTGTTGCTGTTGTTGCAGAGCATAAGGAATTTTTGGAATATTATCATTTGGAATATCATCTAGCACTACATAATCATTTTCTTTCTTCTCATGCTGCTGCAACAGATCTTTGTATAATACTTTTTCATTGAATATGACATCCCTGCTTCTTACAATTTTATGATTTTCAAAATCCCAAAGCCTATAACCAAATTCATCAATGCCATATCCAACAAATACACATTTTTTTGACTTAGCTTCCAGCTTGGGTCTATTTTCAGAATCTATAAGTGCAAAAGCTTCACAACCAAAGGTTTTGAGAAAAGAATAACTCACCTTCTTACCACTCCATGCTTCCTCTGGAATACCACAATCCAAAGGAGTAGAGGGACCTCTATTGATTAAATAAATAGTAGTGTTCACAGCCTCTGCCCACATATTTTTGAGAAGCCTAGCATGCAACCTCATACTCCTTGCATGCTCCATTATTGTCCTATTCATGCGTTCAACCACTCCATTTTCTTATGGAGCCCTTGGTATAGTTTTTTGCCTATGAATACCATTAGAGGAACAATAATCTTCAAATTTTGTGCTGCAATACTCACCACCATTATCAGATTTGAGACATTTTAATCTTTTTCCAGTCTCATTTTCAACCAAGCTTTTCCATTTCTTAAAAGTTTGAAATACATCAGATTTCTGTCTAAGGAAATAAATCTATACTTTTTTTGTTGTATCATCTATAAATGTAACATAATATAGAAAGCCACCAAGGGAAGATACCTGAGTTGGACCCCATACATTTGTATGCACAAGCTCTAATTTGTTTTGTTTTTTTCCTTCCCACTCTTTACAAAACTAACTCTCTTTTGCTTTCCATAAACACAACTTTCACATAAATCCATATTGACACATTTTAGACTAGGTAAAACTTTCTTTGAATGAAGTAATTTCATACCTTTTTCACTCATGTGCCCAAGTCTATTGTGCCACAGTGCTGTGTTAGAATCTACAACAACAGTTTGATGTTCTTTCTGCTCAACTGCAACCACTGTTCCTAAACATTCATTATCTTATGAAATAATTAAAGTAGAAGGAATAGTATGACCTGCACAAAGATATAAGGTGCCTACTTTCACACCTTTTGCTACTACTAAGGAACCTTTTGAAACCTTCCAATTTATATCATTAAAAGTAACTGTGCAACCCTCATCACCCAGTTTCCCTGCTGAAGTTAAATTCCTACTCAGCCTTGGAACATGTCTT
Organism: Chamaecyparis obtusa; assembly: GCA_027943335.1. Classification (NCBI taxonomy): domain Eukaryota; kingdom Viridiplantae; phylum Streptophyta; class Pinopsida; order Cupressales; family Cupressaceae; genus Chamaecyparis; species Chamaecyparis obtusa. Next base: position 1,360,119 of record BSBK01000272.1, on the reverse strand, counting down.
ACCTCTTGTAGTAGTCAATGATTCCCATTCTGCAACTTAATCTTGATTTTTCCTTTTCCAACAATTTGAAAGGGTTCATTATCGCCTAAATAAACTAGCCCAAAATCCCCTTGGACATAATAAAAAAAATAACCTCTATGGGGTGTAGCATGAAATGAAGCCCCTGAATCTAACACCCATGAATCATCAACATTTTCTAAAGACAAGAGCAAAGCATCCTCTTCAGATTTGTTACTTACCACATTTGCCTCCTTGTTTTCATCATGTTTGTCTCCTTGATCTTTCTTCCAAGACCAACAATCTTTCTTCTTATGACCTAGTTTTCCACAGTACCAGCAATCATTTGGCCCTTTCAATTCAGACCTCTTTCCCTTTGATTTTCCTCTTGATTTCCCATGATTTCCAGAGTTGTTTCCTCTATCTCTTGTTCTGCCTTTGCTTTCTGTGTTGAATACACTACCTAATGTGGATGCCCCTGATATTTTCCTATGAATTTCCTCACTCAATATAACACCAATAACATCATCAAACTTTAGGGTATTAGAACCAGAAACATAATTACTAACAACCATTACCAAGCCATTCTAGCTTTCTGGCAAAGAACACAAAATCAAGAGAGCCCTAACCTCTTCATCAAAAGTAATTTTAACTGAGGCTAGCTGACTAGTAACTATATTAAACTCATTCAAATGATCAACAAATGATCCAATTTCTACCATTTTCATATTAAATAAATGCTTCATAAGAAATACCTTGTTTGAAGCTAAAGGCTTTTCATACAACTTCGCTAGGGTATCCATAAGATCTTTAGCTTTTGTTGCTCTAGTAATATTGAATGCCACCGATTGTGCCAGGCATAAAAGAATACTCCCAAGTGCCTTCCTATCCAAAATATCCCAATCTTCCTGAGACATTGTTGCCTCTTTCTTGGCTATTCCCTCTAATGGCCGCCATAGATCCTTCTGATAGAGATAGTCCTCCATTTGCATCTTCCATAAATGGAAGTTCTGCCCATTGAACTTTTCAACCTTCAGCCTACCCTCATCTACCATTTCTCCCACTTAAGTGAGAGACTCTCCCACTGACTCGTGAGACTTGCTTTAGAGAATAGATGAAAGAACGAATGAAATAACCTCACTTTGATACCACTTGTTAGGATTAACAAGGTAGAAATAAAAATTACATGCAAATATAACCAATATCAAAAAAAAATAAACCACATAGAAGAGAACACAAGACACAAAGATTTAACGTGGTTCACCCAATCCCTAGGCTACGTCCACCAATAACAAGTCCAATATTTTATTATCCAGTGATTACAACCTGATTACAATCTATAATCCCTTATAGCTCAATTCTGCCACAAGTACTAAAATCATACATCATAATGAAATCCCTAACTCTAAGCCAATATAACAAGGCTTATGTCGGTTAACAAGTTAACCCTAAAATACTTGACTAGTCAACCTAAGAAAAGGCTTGACGAGTCAACCTAGGGAAATGTTTGACGTATCAACTCAAAAATGCTTGACGAGTTAACCTCGAACCCCACGATGAATGAAAAGTGTACAATACTTTCCTGGATAGTACTTTCCTGATTAGTCACCACAAGCTAACATATTGTAAATAGGGAAGAAAGAAAGGGAAGATATATATAAAAAATATACAAAAAATCTTTTTGAAGAAATATAAATGAATCTTTTTCTCAAATGGTGTTGTGTGAATGCCTCACTAGGGAACCCAAGAGAATTTAACCTAATACATGTCACTATGTTTACAGAATACACTAGTACATTTTAGACCTTTTTCTGACAGCCGAACATCTGAATTTAGACACTAAACTGTCGATTAACCGACACCACTTGACGTCACAGTTTTGTAGTCAGAAAAATTAACAGTTTTTTTAGGCATCATAATTATGACAACCATGGCCGTCACAAAAAGAGGGTGCCAACAGAGTGAACCTATGGTTGAACCTATTTGTGGCCATTGCAATTATGACGCCTATCCATCACAAAAAATAACAAATGACGGTGACCCGTCAGAATCTTACGATGGGTAGCCATCATTTGTAACATGTTCACCAATAGAAATGCTTTTAATGCAATGGATATCCATCAGAAATGTATGACACATATCCATCATTTGTGGTTTTTAATGACGATTATGTTGTACATGTGATGGACATGCATTGGACATTTACGATAGCGATGCTATTAATGCGACAAATTTTTGCAATGGACAACCATCATTATTTTGAATCCGTCATAGTTACGATGATAATCAATTTCTTTTAAAAAAATATATTTGTCGATCGAGTTGGTATCGATTTGGAATGGGGTTCTTATAGATTTGGTTCCTGCTCGTGATTTGGTTATGGATCATTTGGAGATAAATTTTCTATAGATTCGGTAGCGGCTCATGGATTATTGAGTCGAGTCTAGAGACTTGGATTTGGAATGGATCCTATCAAATCAAGACTTGTGATAGCAACTACTCCAACTCAATTCAGAGATAACTTAGCAATAGATTTGGTAGTGGCTCATAGATTATTGAGTCGAGTCTAGAGACTTGGATTTGGAATAGATCCTACTAAATCAAGACTTGTAACAACGACTGCTCTAGCAAAAGAAGCTACTGCGATGATCAGAGATGCATTCTTCCTGATGTGTTCATGGGATATATGCAGACCTGATCACATTCAGATCTGATTCAAGCGACTTCTTGACTTCTTTGGTCTGAATTTGATGTGCAGGTTCGCGGTGCGGTCTATGATTTTTGTTTGCGACTAGGTTTTTGATAGAGATCTATTGATTTGGTAGCCATTGAGATGGATCGATATATATGTGTCATACGTTGATTGAGATCTTAAATTATTGAGCTTCTCTTTGTTTCAAGAATAGTTTAACATTCTCTACTTAACAGGGCCAACCACGTGAAGGTGGAAGCTCATCTGACCCCTCCTAGGAGCCTCTTATGACCCTTTATGACATTTTAAGATATCTAAGATGTATTCTTAGAGATTGTAAATGGTCGTAAAGGGTCATCAGGGGTCGTGGGACACAATAGTTGAGAAACATAAATGTAGGCATCATGGTCACAAGTTTTTGGAAACACAACATAATTGAATGGTATACCTAGATGATGCAACACAACTACTCCTCTAGTTCCATGTCTACACTGCGTAAATAAAACTCAAAGATAAAGAATAAATTTAGAGAGCGCAGAAGAGTGATAACAACCAAAATAATATAGAGACCTGCATTACTTTGGTTGTTCTCACTCTCCTCTGCTCTCTAAATTTATTGTTTATCTATGGATTTTATTTACCGCAGTGTAAACTTGGAACCAGAGGAGTGATATATAGTTGTGTTGCATCATCTGGGTATACCATTCAATTATGTTGTGTCTCCAAAAAATTGTAATTGTGATGCCTACATTTATGTTTGTCAACTATTGTGATATTTACATTTATGTTTCTCATTTGCCATGTTTATGTGCATGCTCTTTATGTGTATCGACTAGAAATTCTAAAAAAAATTTAGTATCTACAATAGCCTTCTGTTAACCACATTTATGCATATGGTCCCAAAAAAGTAGTGCACAAACTACACAAAGAAGGCATCGTAGAAACATGATTTCTACTTTCACCATTGAAGCAATCTTGGCAGCACTAGCTGCCTCTCGAGCCTTGCACAAGATGCACTAATTTCCTACATCAGATAAATATGTAGATGGGGTAGATGTAAATGTGGTTTGATTGACCCACTAAAAGTATTGAGATCCAGTATTTCCCTGACAATACCAAATGTACATTAGTTCTTCATAAAATGATTAGTTGTCACATTATTTTTAAACATAAAATATAATTACGTATCTAGACCTTTTTCCTATTTAGGCAAACCCAAAATTGATGCCCATGATTACTTGTTGTGCGTGACATCTTCAACATGCATGGGCCAACACCACATTGACACATAGGCACATTGACCAAAGTCATTGATGCTATTTTGACAAATATTGCATTGTCATTATTTTGTTCACTCATACTAATTATAATTACAATAAAAAGAAACATACTAATGTAGACTTGCACATTTTTTGGCTAAGTCAAAGTCTTTGGTTTAAATCACTAGACACTCAAGACAAAATGACAAACCAAAGACAACCATGCAATTGTAAAGAAAGGTAATTTTCTTAATCACGCCACTAATTTGTGCATGTCTAAATATTGGTGTCTTTCAAGTGATTTGATTTTATTCATGCCCACTACAAATGAGAACAGTCTTAACTACTGAGGTTGTTTAAGCATATAGATATTAAATACAATCTTTTAGAATGAAATTTCTCTTAACAAAAGATCAAAGATATATAAGTAGGACATATAAAACAAGGTGAATAAGAGTAGTACATATAAAAAAATTATTAGAACATGCCAAACATCTGACATAAGTGTACATTTCATTCATGTCATTGATATTCTTCTTCATTCATCTCATCATCAAGATCATCGTCGTCGACGAAATCATCACCACCACTATTGTCGTCGTTGTCATCACCATCAACATCATCATCATCATCATCCTCATCATCATCCTCATCAGTAGCAGCATCAGTAGCAACATCATCCTCATCAGTAGAAGCATCATATCATCAGTAGAAGCATCATCATCATCTTCTTCTTCATATTCTTCTTCGACTAGCTCTTGATCATGATCTAGTTCTACATCATCTTCCACTTCTTCATCTTCCTCGGTATCTTCTTCCATCACATTATACTTTATCGGTCTTCCTCTTGGATCATGTCTAACAACAAATGACCAACCTAGTTTATGTGGAACCTCTGAGTAAAATACCTACTCACATTGGATTGGAAGAACATAGGGCTCTTCTCCAACTAGCTCTAACAACCTTGTATTAATCATTAGAAATTCATTGTCATGTTCAATAACAGTTCTATCAGGATCATTTTTATTGAGTCATAGTCTGTACCATTTCACAATGAAGAGAACTAATTTGAAGGAATTGAAGTCGTAGTCAAGTATATTAACCAAAATACCTTAGTATCAATTTTGTGACTCTCAAGGATGTTAGTCATTTCTAGATGAAATATTAGTCACTTGGACCACTACACTTATCCTAGAATCACAAGTTCTCTTCGTGTTATCCAAATTTTTGATGCAAAATTTATAACCATTGCAAAACATAGCCTTGTGGTGTTTCACCTACAATAATATAAAACATGTATAAATTATTGCATCACGAGTTGAAAAATATACAATTGATTAATTAACAAATTTATAAGTATCTGGTGATCTCTTAAACCATATGCTAAATCTATTTCCTTTTGTGTAACATTGGGATCTCCATTGTGATGAGCTTGTATAACCAATGAAGACACGGATTCTCATGTTAATCTATGACCATCATGTTTACATCATTCAATCTATGCCATTATCCAATCTTGATTGTTTGCAATAAACAAATGTATTGCATCTCACTCTTTACAAGCTATACAAAAGTAAATAGATGACTTACAACAGATTTATTTTGAAGATTAAGAAATAATTTACTACAAGAACATCTCATAATTTATTACCTTTCAATTTCCTAAATCTACCATTGCCCACCAAGTACTCCCCTTCAAATTTTTTAATTGAGTCAAGATCCCAAATGCAATTTATATGGGTCTTTGCTGCAAGATTAGGAAGATATTGAGTAACGTACACCATCATTTGGTATACCATATATCCGTCAACCATAGAACCCTCAGGACGTGCTCTTTATTGTACCAAACCCTTCAAAAATTTCAAGTGTCTCTCAACCATCCACATTGACCTAGCATGTACAGGTCCACATAATTCAATCTCCTCAACTTGGTGTATGAGGTAGTGTTCTTCTGCATTGAAAAAAGCTAGAGGTAAACACTTTTGCATTTCACACATTAATCGACAAATTCTTTTCTTCCAATATTTTATATCTTCTTTATGAATTTTTTTAGATGACAACCACCTACAAGGGATTCAAGACATAAATTTATAAATATGAGACTTTACAATATATCACTTGTTTGATATTATTGTTTGATATATTGAACAAATATCACTGCTTACCTCATGTATTTTCCAAGATCATATATCACTTGTTTGATATTATTGTTGAAGTTCTCTTGGAGAGATAGGGGTAGCAAATACTACAAGAATAGTCAACTGATCATTTCATACAATGAAAATTAAATGCAATTACACAAATATATTGTAAATACAAAAGACTATGACTTACCTTGATGAAGGTATGCCAATCGTGCGTTTTCATCCCTGACCCAAAATCATTTTTCTTTGATACGAGATTGCTTATATCCATAGAAAATCCTGTAGGAAATTGAATTTTTCGGATCACTTATTTTATGGCATTACTTTGTTGCTTTGTTAATAACCAAGAAAGAGCACTTGCATTAATCTGGTCTCCATTTCTATTTGATTCAATGATATTTTTCATTGCATGATTGGAATCATGAATGTCACTACAAATTTAGCTAAATTTTTCTTTGTCACATCTTTTGTCTAATATTCTCCATAGTGTCTCTATTACATTCTTTCCAATATGCATAGTATTAAACAAATGCACAATTTGTAGATGCTCATAGTAGGGCAGCCTACTAAATTCTCTAGGATAACATTTTAGTCCCTTTGGAAGTGGGTCGGTGATACCTTCATGACCTTCAAGATGCTCAACTACATAATTAGCCAACAAAACACAATCAAAATATATAATTTTCAAACATCGACCATTACGTGGAATGATATTAACTTGAATTCTATTATATTCCAACTGTCATAGGTGAGGTGTCATTCTTCAGGGCTTTGTTGTAGTCTCTTCTTTCCCATTGAAAAGATGACTTTATACACTTCGATACTTATGATTTTTGGGGAGGAACTGCCTATACTCATCAAACACCTATTCTCTTAAACTTTTGGAATGACAGGATTTCATCTTTGGACTACACATTGGACATGCAAATTTTCTCTCTATTTGAAGAACTACAAGCTAACGATAAAATTGGATTAAATATGTATATTTTTAGAATTTGAATTATCCCGTACAACTAGAATTCACCATAACATACCACAGAAATGTGTCAACCCTGGAGCATCATGAATTGTCCACACAAGCATTGCATGGAATTGAAATTCTCTTTGTCCAATTGGTCAGGAGATGTCATACATAGTGAAACCATTCCATAACACCAACAACTCATCGATAAGAGGCACAATATATACATTCATATCTTTCACTTGGTACTTACCTAGTTGAATTAACAACAACATCAAATAATTATTGTGGTCATTTCTCCCCAAAACTTATAATTACATGTAGATAACTATAAAATAATAAGATACTTGGAACAATCATTGCCAACATAATGTGCTCCCTCTTTATTGACATCCATGGAGGAAGGTTATTGTTTATAACAAAAATAGGCCACACCAACCAAATGGATCTCATCTCTCCATGCGGATTGACACCGTCTACTACCAGAGAAAGCCTAAGATTTCAAGGTTCCAATTTAAAGTGTGGCCACTTTTCCTCTATGTCCATAAATGATGAACCATCTGCAGGCATTCAAATAATGTCATCTTAACTCCTGCTGCATGCATGGTAATCCATAAATTGTGCCAAGCTATTGCACCTGAATAATCATTTTAGATGTGGAATAATGGGGATGTGATGAAGAACCTTGTGAGGCACCTTTTTTGTCACTTGATCATCTTGATATCTACTCATATGGAATTTAGGGCATTCTGTTGCATTTCCATGTTCTTTATAATAAATAATATGATCTTCAGGACAAGCATCTATTGTTTGATACTCCATTCCAATATGTTTCATAGTGGCACATAATTCTTAGTACAAGTGAGGGAGAACATTTGATGGTGGTATCAGAAAGTCACGTATCAATCTGCAACAAATAATATAAGTCATTACTATAAACAATCTTAATGGTACATGTTTCACCTTTTATCAACTATAATGACATATATGACAAACCTTAGTATACGTGACATTGCTATGTTGGATAAACCATTCATAACCTTCAAATTCAACAACAACAATACAACAAAGAGAAGAGTAGATTGGGAGCCTTCGTAAAGGGCCGTGTCCACCTTCTCAAGTAGAGGTATATCATGGACATTGTCAATGTCATCCTCATTAGCAACAGCAGTAGCATCAGCAGCACCGGTACCAAATATGTCAACAATCAATGCATTCATACCATCATCTTCAAATGTGTTTTTTGGTGCATGATCGTCATCTTCCATGGGATCATGATCTTCAACTTCAATATTAACACCTCCACGTTCCTCTATATTCACACTGGGGAGATCGACCTATATAAAAATGATGATAATCAAACCTCCTTCCATGGTTCATATGTATATTAATTGTGAAAACAATATAACAAACAACTCACCACTAGATTATAATCAAATCCCCCTTCCATGTGACCATTCTCCCTACAATGTCTCTTTTCTATTTTGATTTTGATTCTTCTTCTCTTTAAGCCGTTACAACTCTTGCATGGACAATAGCATTTGTCATCGCCTTCTCTTTGAAAGTTAGACAACAATCTAGCGATTGTCTTCCTATTTTGATTGAAATCCCTTGTATTATCTAACATGATCCTTAATGTGTCTATCTGCAAAACAAATTAGAGATGCCTCCTTTCATTAGCTTCATGTCACCTTCTCATAGCTTCTCATTTTCTGACAGAGTTTGCCAAAAGCTTTGTAGGAAACCAAGTAAGGGGTATTATTGAGTTCAAACACATTGAGCTGCTACAACTGAATTGTAAATCATAAATTCACTATAAAATTAAAATTGAATAGGGACATAAGTAATACATTTAATGCACTTACTATTTTGAATTTGAGCTCGAGCATCATGCAATGTTATTGCTATCATTGCATGCTTGCTGTTGTTGTGCACCATATATTGTTTTATACACTGTTTATTTCATTGAGACTGTGAGCTATTGTAGTTGACTATATTCTTTTGGGGTCTGATCTATTGTAGTTGTTTCTTTTTTTTTTGAATCATTGTTTACAATTACTTTTGATGCAATATTTATGTGAAGAACAAGAACAAAATGGTCAATGAGTGTATTTGACAAAGATAAACATGACACATTTTGTTGGGCTGATTGGGTTGGCCTGGTACCATTTACATGGGCTAGCCATATATTAAACAGTGATCTCATGAACAATTCTAGTATTAGACAGTGAGCTCATGAACAATGTATGATGCCCTAGCTTGCATCCCGCGAGCCATCAAGACATTTCCTCATGAAATGATCATAAACAAGGAGTACCACATAGTGAATATCAACACCAAAACAAATAAAGAGAGGTCAAACACTTCACACAATGCCTTGAAGGTAATAGAAATGATGCCTTAGCTCTCAAAGCTCATAGGTCATCAAGCATTCCAAATGAAAAGATGTAAACAATGCCAGTATAGTTTTTTAAATAGTTGCAGAATCTAGCTTCTCCTATACTTACACGTATGTATACATTTTGGGCTTGGCTTTAATGTCATTAAAGATGCCCTACCAATAGAATGCTCTGTTGTTTTATAAAATTTTATCAAGACTAAATATATTGTTTTATGAGCTCACTGTTTGAGCACCTCATGTCCCTATTTGATTGATCAGTGCTCTGTTTGTTATATTGATGCTATTAGATCAAACAGGGACATCAGTAATAAAATAACACACATACAGTTTTGAATTTGAGCTCATAAAGATTAAATTTTAGAAGACTATGAATGAATACAAACATACATAATTGGATGAACATAAATAATGAAGGTACCAAACATTGCCTAAAGTAATGAAGTGTTGACCTAGGCTTCAATCTAGTATGCTCTTGTATGATCCAAAACCTGCAAGGAAGGAAAAGATGGGCTTAGATCCAAATGATCTAAGCAATGCCTGGCACCCTATTACTAATCTTCATCTATAATTATGCATGTGCATAGTCAAGCCATACACTTCTAAAATGAACTATGCTACAGAACAATATGGGTGTGTGTTAATGTGATTCAAAATCTATTATGCAAGATTATTTTATTATTGAGATAAAGATATCTTAAGTCTACAAGAATAAATGTTTTGAGAAATATTTGAATTTAATTTTGACAATAACATGAGGAGTGATATATTTCAAGCTTTAGTGAAATTTCATATCACGCAATGTTCGTAGATTACGTGTTCAATGCATTATTTATGCTTGTATTGGTGGGAAAACTCTTGAAAACGTGCAAAAGAGATTGCATTCAACCATGTTGTTTACATGACACATGTAGTTTACCTCTAGCCTAAATCAGTGTTATATACAAATTTGTGACCGCTGTGTGGTATGAAGCTTCACTGAAGCTTGAAAATGATAAGCATTATGATGCCAAGGTATCATGTGGTAAGCACAAGTATAGTTTCTCGTAAGCTGCTATTGGTATAGGTTTTTTTTTTCAATAGTTGCAGAATCCAGCTTATCCTATACTTACATGTATGTATACATTTTGGGTTTGGCTTTAATGTCATGTAAATTTGATTGAAATGGTAATAATATTTAAGAGCAACAAGTATGGCATTTTAAACAACTATGCATATACATTATATAATAGGAGGAGTGATATATTTTAATGGAAACACTTAATGAGAAGACACAAAGAAACCCAAATAACTATGAAGACACACTTGGAGTCATCAAAGATTATAAAGACATCAACTAGAGGATTTTGGCACCTATAATGACCTATGAGGTCATTTCATGCAATAAGAATGGTGAATGTGTAATCAGTCCTAAAAGGCCTAATAGGCCTTAGGACCAAATTTGGAGTCTAGGATAGAATTAGGTGTTACAAGTTTCAAATAGGATAAATTAGTCTTAATAATAGGTTAATAAGTCTATTTAGATAATTTGGTAAAGTCTCATCACTTGGCAATTTCAAATATTCAAAAGTTACAAAGTGATAAATTTGAATTTTCAAATTATAACAGTTATGGACATTTAGGAGGGAATTAGTTTTGTTATTGTTTTAGGTCAAATTAAGCCATCCAACCAATTTGGATTAGTTGGGGTAGTTGATAGGGGTTTATTAAATGTCTCACAAATCCATTATACGGGCATGAGATTCTGTTGTATGGACTGTACCCAGTTTTGGAGAATAAAGTTTGATTTTCTTGCAATTTTTGAAGGGTTTTTGGTATGAAAAAAAGTTGATAACATTTGGAATGGTTTCTAAAATGTTTTGAACTTATTATTTCATGTCTTTGAATTCATTCATGCTTTGAGAATCCCATACTAATCATTGTTATTCTACCTTGGAACTGTACAGTCATTGGAAATCTGATTTAGGACAGTTTATTGAGTTTTTGTTCATTATGAATGTCATTCTATGGATGTAGACTACTAATTCTCATATAATGGCACTCAATTAACATGTATTCTATTCCTTTAACATTAGGAATGCAAGTTTGATTGACTGTTGTGGTGATCACCGTAGGGAACTCTAAAAAAAACTAAGTGAATTTGGAGGGTAGGGTGAAGGATAGAGAGTCTTGGAAAAAAAAGGGCACTATTTTATGATTTAATGTGTATATAAATGTTTAGGACAAGGTGTTCCAACCTTTATTTATTGCAGGAAGCTTTGGGAAGTGTGACATTGGAGAAGCCCTAGTTTTAAGGGTTTGGAGAGTGCAATTTGGGGCTTTTGTGTCTAGAAGTCTCTTGTAATAAAATTGGTTCCATATTCCTCTAATTTAAACCTATTAAAGACACTATGCAAAGATTTAGAGCCTGGGATTTTGACTGGTTAGTACTTCTTTTGTAAATGCATGAGTTTTAGGCCTTAAAAATATGAGAAACAGTGTGAGCAATCATATATCTTCCAAAACAACCTACCCTATCCTTTTGGTATGTTAAGGTATTCCATAAAGGGTACTCAAATATATGTTTTATTTTCCTGGTGGTTTGGGAAAAGTTCAAGGAAAATCCTTGTGAGTGCTATTGCAGGGCTACAAGACAAATTGTTAGTCCTAACTTGGTGAATTTTGAAGTTTTGGTGCTTGAACATTTGAATAAAGTTTGGAACCTATTTAATTACTTTGTATTACATAAATTATGGCTATTGGATCACACCATAAGACTGGTTGGAGGATAATTTACCATTTCACTTATTGAAACCATCTTGGGTCACTAGATTGAATTGTGCATTTGATTGAGTTTTTGTATTTGGACCTTGGATCCACCATATCCTCTACCACCTCCACATAATATCTCTTCTATAATGATGGAGGAGTCAAAGTTAATGATCAATGAGGTTGTTTCTATTAGATCATACATTAATACACTTACTATTTTGACAGCAATAACATTGCATGATGCCAGAGCTCAAATTCAAAATAGTAAGTGTATTATTTTATTATTGATGTCTCTATTTTATTACTAATTTCCCTATTTGATCTAATAGCATCAATATAACAAATAGAGCACCGACCAATCAAATAGGGACATGAGGTGCTCAAACAGTGAGCTCATAAACAATGCATGATGCCCTAGCTTGCAGCCCACGAGCCATCAAGTCATTTCCTCTTGAAATGATCATAAACAGGGAGTACCACATAGTGACTATCAACAATAAAACAAATAAAGAGAGATCAAACACTTCACACAATGCCTTGAAGGTAATAGCAACGATGCCCTAGCTCTCAAAGCTCGCAGGTCATCGAGCATTCCAAATGCAAAGATGTAAATAATGTCAGTATTAACATTCATATTTTTCCATAAAAAACAACTTCCATCAAAATGAAATTGAGTTAATGAGAAGACAAAGCTCGAATGCCTACCTCAAGTCATGGCTGCCATATAAAGATCAAATGCTAAGGAGCTATGTTATAAAATTTCATGCCAAATTTCAAGGCATGAAATTTTATAACTACACATATATTTTCTTTGAGTCCCCCACATTGTAAACTCAATGCTAAGGAGAAAAAAGTATGATGTCAAAAAGTATAAAATTTCATGCCTTCAAATTTTACAACATAGTTCCTTCGCAACTGCCATATGAAGAGTAGTGCAAGGTGGCAACTTTCCCATTTTACCACAGTTAGCGCCCTCTTTTACCATGCTTTATGAGCTTTATGTTTTTACCATACCTTATGAGCTTTATGTTTTTGTTTTAAGTGAAGACAAAGATTATCTTAATTTTTTATCTTTAAATTTTATTCATTTTATGATTTTAAAAATTGAAATAAAAAATATAAACTTTTAAGAAACTTTTGCATCTTTTCATCAAATGACCCAAAAACATCAAGAATCATCATATATGATCGCTAATAGCCAACTTTCAAAAGAATATGAATGAATGCAAACATACATAAGTGGATGAACGTAAATAATGAAGGTACCAGACATTGCTTGAAGTAATGAAGTGTTGACTCAGGGTTCAATCCAGTATGCTCTTGTATGATCCAAAACTTGCAAGGAAGGAAAAGATGGGGTTAGATCCAAAAGATCTAAGAAATTCCTAGCACCCTATTACTGATCCTCATCTACAATTATGCATGTGCAATGTGAATAAAAACTAAGAGTATTGAATTTTATCATGCAATGTTATTGCTGTCATTGCATGCTTGTTGCTGTTGTGCACCATATATTGTTTTATACATTGTTTATTTCATTGAGACTATGAGCTATTGTAGTTGACTGTATTCTTTTGGGGTCTGATCTATTGTAGTTGTTTCTTTTTTCTTTGAATCATTGTTTACAATTACTTTTGATACAATATTTGTGTGAAGAACAAGAACAAAATGGTGAATGAGTGTATTTGACAAAGATAAACATGACACATTTTGTTGGGCTGATTGGGTTGGCTTGGTACCATTTACATGGCCTAGCCCGATATTAAATATTGAGCTCATTAACAATGCCAGTATTAAACAGTGAGCTCATGAACAATGTATGATGCTCTATCTTGCAGCCCGCGAGCCATCAAGACATTTCCTAATAAAATGATCATAAACGAGGAGTACCACATAGTGAATATCAACACCAAAACAAATAAAGAGAGATCAAACACTTCACACAATGCCTTGAAGGTAATAGAAATGATGCCCTAGCTGTTAAAGCTTGTAGGTCATCAAGCATTTCAAATGAAAAGATGTAAACAATGACAATATTAAACAGTGAGCTCATGAACAATGTATGATGCCCTAGCTTGCAGCCCACGAGCCATCAAGACATTTCCTTGTGAAATGCTCATAAACGAGGAGTACGCACATAGTGAATATCAATAGCAAAACAAATAAAGAGAGATCAAACACTTCACACAATGCTTTGAAGGTAATAGAAATGATGCCCTAGCTCTCAAAGCTCGCAGGTCATCAAGCATTCCAAATGAAAAGATGTAAACAATGCTAGCATTAAACAGTGAGCTCCTAAACAATGTATCATGCCCTAGCTTGCAGCCCATGAGCCATCAAGACATTTCCTCATGAAATGATCATAAACGGGGAGTACACACATAGTGAATATCAATAGCAAAACAAATAAAGAGAGATCAAACACTTCACACAATGCCTTGAAGGTAATAGCAACGATGCCCTAGCTCTCAAAGCTTGTGGGTTATCGAGCATTCCAAATGCTAAGATGTAAACAATTCCACTATATGCTAAGATGTAAACAATGCCACTGAAATTGATTTAATGAGAAGACAAAGATCGAATGCCTACCTCAAGTACTGGCCTCTTCGCGCACGCCAAACTCCAATGCCCTCTTCGTGCCATGCAAAATTACAGTGTTGTCTTTGTGGCAGCTCTTCGAATTCACAAATTATAAATGACACTTTCTTTTTATTTTCTTTTTTGTTTATAACCAAATGGGTGTCACAATTACGAAAATAGTGTTGCTATTAAGACACCGTCAGGGGCACTTGCAAAAAAAAACACAAAAAACAAACAAAAATTGTAGTGGCATTGCAAATTGGCATCGAAATTTGATCCCAAATGTTGTAGTGATAATTTTTTTCTTAAGAGTTTACAAACAATGATGATAACAATGCAGAAGCAATATAACCATGAGATACAAACAAGTACATATGCACAACTCAATTACAGTTAACAATCCTCGAGGGTCCCATGACATAGAATTATGTAGACAAAATAAATAATTAGATTAAGAACAATTACAATTAACTCATATGAATAACAATTACATCCAAGATGTGAACCGGGGAAATGCAACGAGTGGAATCAGAACTAGGTGTGGAAAATTGTTAAAGATGGGGGTCTGGTGGTTTATTTGGAGAAGTTGCATGGAGGGAAAGTTGCATTGACCAAGAACTTCATTAAAACCTGGAATAAGGGGAAAGTCATGGTGGGAATGCAGAGCATGGAGGTGACTGAGGAGATAATTGCAGAGGGGACGGGTCTCAAGATTGAAGGTATTAACTTCTATAGGGATAGGAAGATCTCAGATAAAGCTTTGGAGGATTTTTCACCAACGAAGCAGGAGAGGAAGTGTATGGTAAAGGTGGATAATTCCTACTTTAGTCCTAAAATTATTTCTAGGCCATGGAGACTGGTTCTCTTTGTGATTATTAGCTACATTACTCTTGATGGTCGTTATACCAAAATTTACAACTATCATTTGATTTTACTGAACCATTTTAGGCATGGGGTTAAAATCAATTTTCCTTTTTATCTCTTGAGATCTTTAAAAGCTGCTATCCTCAGCTAGAAAAGGGACCCAGATGGTTATCACGCCTATCATGATGGGTTAATGGTCCTCATTTATGAGTTTTTGAAATCAAAGGTGGAGAGGACTTGGCTGAACAGGAAGGTCCTCGAAGACTATGACATAGATGGTAAAGAATCAGAGGAACCCTTCATGGAGGAAACTGATGATGAAGAGGGCGACTCTAAGGAGTATCAGGAGTCTATTTCGAAAAGAAAGAAGAAGAAAATTAAGGTGGAGGACTCGGTCACAGATATGGATATGGAGGAAGAGGAAAGTAGGGAGGACAGTATCAAGAAGAAGGGTAATAATAAAATGGAGCCCATTGGAAAGCATACTAGAGCTAAAGGAGGGAATAAGAAAATTTCTAAGAGGGTTTTCATTTCCTCTGATGAGGGTTCTTCTCAGGAGAATAGCCATGAAAATTAGGAAGACCGGGTGGAGAATGACCCTGCTGTGGAAGAGAGTATGGGGTTGGAACAAAATGCTTTTTTCAAGGATAATATTCTACAATATGTTTCTTAGGATGTGTTAAATATAGAGAAGGATGGGCAGGAGAAGGACAAGGCCAACACTAGGAAGGATAAGGTGGAGAGCTCTAAGGAGGAGATGGAGGGAGTGAACAAGGATTTTGAGAATCTGGGTTGTCTTTCTTTTCTGATTAATCTCAGCAACATGAAAAGCGACATCACAACTATGAAGTCTCATATTCATCAGCTTCAAAAAGAGATGGGGGTCCTTAAAAAGATGAATCTAGGGGAGAAAACCATGGGCCAAAGGATTTATGAGCTCATGGAGACAGTTGGTAGGGCCGAGGGGCTCATTGTCTTTAATGACAGAATCATAGCTATGGAAGAGAAAATTGAAAATGGAGAGGGGATGAAATAAATAATTGAGATTATGGAAAATAGAGTCGACAAGCTGGAGAAAATGGTCAGAAACATTGCGAAGAAAAGCTTTTCTATTCTTAAGGCGTCAGTAGGGCATGTTAAGATTATGGTGGACAAACTAGACTAGGGGAAAGAGGAGCAGATGATCACCAAGGTCAAAAAGGATCATGGTCCCAGTAGGAGAACTAGATCTAGTTTCAAGAAGCTAGAGGATAATAAGAATAATGACATTGAAGAACTCAAAGTGTCCTCAGCTAATATGCAGATGTTGGTTGATCAAGTGACAGATCTTATGAAATGTATTTAGCCAGCATGTTGTTGTCCTATTGTCTTTTTGTTGTCCTTTGTGTTTTTCTCTATTTTTTCTATTTAAGGACTTGTTTGTGTGGCTTTTTTTGGTGTTGATGCACAAGTACTATTGGAGCTTTAATGCATATCATGTAATCTTGATGTAAAAGGTTTTGGGTCCTTTCAAAACTTGTTTTTACATAATCAAAACAATTACATCCAATACCATAAGGTATACATAATGATACAACATCCTCTACATAAGTCGTAGGGTATGCCACAATGATCGAAAACAAAATATAATACAACATCTGCAACTCTGAAGCACCGATACAAAATATAATCATGAACATCAAGGATAGGAATGAATAAGCCTCCAATGAAGAATAAGAATAAGATAATAGAAAAAGCATCCTCTCGCACCGCTACAGGAATGTCAAAATCTCAAATGGTAAAAGATAACACTACCACCTGACCTCATGGAACCAAAGGTCCACTCCCACCATGCTGAGGAGATAACAACAGACCCCACTCGGATAACAAACTCAATTCAAATATCTAAGAAAAGGTCTTGAAGGCTTTCTAACTTGAGGTACCACCAACTAGAGATAAATAAACATCAAATAACCAATACATACCAAAACACCCAAATACCATAATCTCGAGCACATATTCAATCACCAAGTAAAATAAAATAAAATAAAACACTAGGTAATAATGTGACAAGGACACACCACCAGATAATACCGAACTACCAAGATAACCACCAGAGGCAAATGCAGACAAACTAAGGAGGAGACATAGGCTACATACTATGGGAGTGTCATCACATGGACAACTACTTGAGTTACCCTGTACTTGTCTCTCTAGACCCCAGACCCTCAAGCATTTATCAGGTTGAGTTACCTTGGACTGGCCACTCTAGACCCCAGAACCTCAACATGACCCATGCAGAACCAGAATACCCTCTCATGAAGACAAGGAATTTTAATTATACCTACTCTCTAGGTATCATCTCATTCCCATCCTTAGCCTATACAAGCACTCAAGGCATGGGCGAGGCATAAAAATTATCTTATTAATATTTGTCTAACAAGTTTATTAAGTTATCACTTATTACACAACTTACAATAGGTTACCCTGGTACTGACCACTTTGGGTCACAAACCCCTATTGTAAGCCACTCCCCTAAGATGCACCTATTTAACCTCCCCTAGGCTCACAAGCATAAATAATCACATAGGTCTCATGAAAGTATACTGATCAAATTTTGGTTCCCACACACATGAGGAACATGCACCGGTTCTCAAAACCATGACCTCATAAATGCACTTTCAATGTGCTCACAAAAATCACAAGTTCCGACACCAAACTAGGTTGGGTGAAATAATCAAGCCCAAAAACCACAACATCATATTATAGACATAAATGATCGACATGATATAACGTCACAAATGCATAATCATAAAAACAACCATAAATATGTTGTCTCCAATACAATCCCAGATAAATCATAAACAAAACCCAAACGACCTCAATTACTCCCTAAAGCCTCTAGTTAGACAATTTCCCCCAAAACATCAATTGCCATAAAAGCAAATAAAATATTAACATGCACAACCCAAACAATACACTTAAACAACAGTCCTTAATGTACAACCAATCATATAAAATAATACTATATAAAAATAATTTAATTGATATAAACTAAATTAAAATTAAAGTAAATTAAAGATTAAATAAACTAATCTAATAAAATAAAATTCTAAAGTAAAGAAGCTAATTTAAATTTAAGTTAAAACTAAAGTACATAATTTAATAAAATTTAATTTAATTAAATTTAAAATAATTAATAAATAAAAATAAATATATGTTTTTTATTTTAAAAAAAACCTATATATATATATAAGGGGGGGGGGACTGGCCCACCCCCTGCTACCCTATGACAACCCTATTGTCGCGGCAACAATGATTGCCCTATGACAACATTGCTATTGTGGCAACAATGACTGTCATAGGCAGTAACTACTGTACGACAGCAGTGGCTGCCGTCAGTAATCCACTTCTACACAACAACAATCACGGTTGCTGTCGTTAGCAGTGCGAACTGCTACGATAGTATTACTGCCGGGGGGTTGGGGGATGGGGTCCCTGCCCCCCATTTAATTTATTATTTTTTAAAAAAAAATTTCTTTAAAGAAAAGAAACTTAATTTTATTCTTAAGAGAATAACAGTAATTAATTGCATAACAAATAATACAACAAGCTTATTTTAATTTAATAATATATATATCCTTTTTTATAAACACAACCAAATAATAGATTTAATCATCAAACTTTCACACATAAAATACAAACCTAAGTACATCTTTTTAATAAAATTGATTTTCCCAAATGGAGCTAGGGTTTAGGACAAAACTAGCATTTAACGATTTTGATCCCACATGCAACTTCTAATTTAATCCTTTGCATCATATCGAAGACAAGAAACCAATTTCCTACAATTTAATTAGCTAGGGTTTTCAAAACAATAAAATGAATTACTAGATAAATCAAACATCAATCCAACCGAATACTCGCAACAAAAAATCCAACATAAAACATAGACGAATTTTCAAATCAATCACAAAGAAAACCCAAACATAAGGAATACAATCTTTCCAAAAGAACATCTGTAAAGAAAATGAGGGTTTCAAACCTTACCTTAACCAATGTTTGAAACCACGAAGCCAAGAAAGACCAAATTCAACCTTCAATTCCAAGCTTTCCAACAATCCTGAAACTATGCCCACCAAAATAAGCTTTCACAAAAATCTCCCAACTCCTCCCGAGCTCCTCCAAAACCTAATAGGCGTCCCCCAAAAATAATAACCAAATCCCTAGATAAAGAAAACCTATCTCTCCCAGGGTTTCCAAAACATGCAAACTCAAAAGCAGAACTCAACTCTCTCTTTCAAGTTGCATGATAAAATAACCCCATAAATAAAGCACTTTTACAATTAAACCTCAAACTCAACTTTAAACTTTAATTTTAATTTCCATTTCACTTAACTCAAAAGTGCAACTTAAATTGCATACAATTATTTAATTAAGCAATAAATACTTTAGCACAAGTAAACTATGCAAACTAATAAATCAAATATTAAATAAATTGACTATGTCCTTTAATTTATAATATGATCTAATAATTAATCAAACCCTTTAATCCAAATTTAAATCTTTTAACTAAATCATTTAATTAACCAAGGTATTTAATTACCTTTAATAATTAAATATGCTCTATAACTAAAATTACCACACTCATAAAATATAAATATTCAAACCTCAATTAATCCTAATTTAATTAATTAAATCAAATAACACACACAAGAAAATCCACTCGACTCCCAAAACTCAAAAAAAATGACTAACTCTATATCAAACAACACCAAGGATGGCTCATGAATTGATGTCATATTAACGAATTTAGATGGGTAGAAACAGATACTTGCCCAATATTTAGGACAATCAATGGATAGGGTCAGGATTTGGATTTGTATGTTATCTCCCCTCTCTTACCATTGATATTTTAGGATAGGGCACACTCATCCTGACAATTCAGGGAAGTCGATGTCTGGTACCTGCAAACCTACATAAAAGACAAGCATGTACATACATGTATAATATAAAAAGGCAATGGTAGGGATCGGTAGATCGTGTAGATCTCACAAAAAAGTAACTACAACTCCGTCCCTCAACCACATCAAGCACGTCAAATAGAAATATAAAACAAACACATCAACCATACACATGTAAGTATGTGGTCAGTAAACCATAAGCATTCATGATATCCTAACATATAATTCATCATCCTAAAATAACCATAACATATAAAAAATTAGACTATGGGAGGGGCATTACACAGTCACCTTGTGCAAAATATTCTTTCAACATAAATTTGTTACAAAATCAGTAATTGAGGATTTCCTTATAAAGGAGAGCTTGGAAGCCATCACATACAATACACAACACTTTTTAATTTTGATAACAAAATGGGTCTTCGAGTACATAGCTGAGGGGTCATCGAATGATAATCCACAACCTGTTCTCCAACCAAATCTGGATTTGATGAAGAGGACCAACAAGATGTTCTGAATAGTCTAATGTCTGCAACATGGGATCATACTATCAATTATGCCAGATACCAAAGCAATATGTTCAAGTTGAAGAATTTTTTTTTGATCCTGAACGGTTCCATGATGACATCCAATAAATGTTCAAACATATGCACATAGGCGCTTTTCCCCTTTCTTAAAAATCATTGAACAATGACTTCATTTTGGTTATTATAACAGTTAAGATATGTAGGGTTTTTTTCTAAGTGTTAACCCTTATAATTACAATTATAGTTTTGAAAGGTTGTGAAATGTAAACGATTGGAAGCTTTTTCGTTTCTCCTGCCTAAACAGGAGAAACCAAAATCATATTGTAAATAGGGAAAAAAGAAAGGGAAGATATATATAAAAAAATGTACATAAAATATTTTTGAAGAAATATAAACAAATCATTTTCTCAAATGGTGTTGTGTGTGTTTATTTACTCATTAAATTAGGTCCTCTCTAGTATTGGATGTATGAATTCAATGACTATCTTTAAGACTTGTGTTGAAATCATTTCATGTCTCGCACATAAATTTGACAATCAAGAAGTCACAATGAAGTTGTTGTCTTGTTTCTTCTTGTTCAATTGGTTTCTCCCCATGGGAATTAATTTTGATTGAACTAGTTAAATGTGTGATGATTGCAATGGTATTACATTAGTAGATTGGATGGTTGATGGTGGTATAAGCTGCCTCATAGAGTTGCACATGAGGGTTTAATGAATGAAGACTCTGTAACCCAATGGTGAAGGGAATTGATCTCTTTATATTTCTTCTTTTATTTTGGAATCTTTTATTTCACTTTCAGTAATAGGATTAGGTTTTAGAGTAAGAAGGAGTTCTGAGTGTTAATAGTATGAATGCTTTGGTGGGAGAATATCAAAATTGCTAGAATATTATTGAAGTATATGAAGACTTGAAGGTACACCTTCCCTAATACTAAAAAGATCAAAAGAGAAGAGGGATTAACCCTTCAGGGTTATACTTGTTTGTTGGCCAGAGTTGTATGTTTGGTATAGTAAATGTTGTAAATTGGTGCTCTTTTCCAAACTACAGTTTTGAGACCCAATAGGGTGAAGTGACAATGCGAGAGGGAAGGGTAATGAAGAATGTCCTAGACAAGTATAGTGCAACTTCAATAGATGAAATCAATTAGCGTGAATCTGAGGTATTCTTTTTTAACACAACTCTTGATTTGCAAAGAGAAATCCTAAAAAACTTTATAGTTCAATCATGCTCCCTCTCAGGAAATTTCTTGGGTATCCCTTTTTTCGGGGGACCTAACAAATATTCACTATGGAGTGGTCTCATAGATAGCTGTGTTAACAAAATGGAAGGATGTAAAAGTAAGTGGCTTATAATAGCTAGGAGAATTATTAAGCTTAAACTAGTGATTTCGACGATGCCTCTCTTCTCTATGGCTTGTCTCAAACTCCCCCCAAAAGTTGTCATAGTTATTGAGAAAAGGATGAGAAAGTTTTTTTGGAATGGTAAACAAGATTAGGATAAGCTTCCACTATTGGCATGGGAAAAAATTTACAAACCAAAGAATGCTCGGGGGATGGTCTAAGAAATTTAAGGATTTTGAACGAAGGTATGGGTGCAAAACCCATCTAGTATACAATCCAAAATCTAGACCAAAAATAGATAAGAATATTAAATACCAAATATTTAGACACAAATGAAAATTTTAGAATTTTGACTGTGGATAATTCCCCATGTGGCTCGACATGTTACAAATAGTAGTTTTCATTGCAACAAAAGATTGAACTATCAATGCCTAATACAACCACTAGACTTATAGAATCCATAGGAGACAACTAAGCCATATTGTGAATCCCATGAGGGATGTTGACTGCCAATAATACCCCCAACATCACTCACTGAGGCCCGCATCACTCACCAAGGATATTTGAACCTATGACTATGCACTAATACCACTTGTTAAAATGAGTGGTTGTCATTGCACCAAAAGATCAACCTATCAATGCCTGATACAACGACTAGGCTTACAGAATCCACATGAGGTAGTTAAGCCATGTCACAAATCCCATGAGGGATGCTGGCACATTGCCAACACAACGCTATATAATTTCTTGATTACTTGTAGAATAGTAATTACATAGAACATTTCCTGGCAATTAGGGGATGGAAGGAGAGTGAAGTTTTTATTCTAACTCTTAGGATAGAAAATAATTATTGTTGGAAAGGGGAAACTATGAGAACCTCAAAATCACCACTAAGGAAAAATGGGGAGAAAATGTTTGTGACTTTGTTGAACCAAAGATATAGACGCCTCAGGACCAGACTAGAAATGGAAGAATGTGGATGAACTCAACTTGGATGATGCTAGTAAGTAACAACTCAAGGATATTTTTGCCTCTAGAACACTATTTTCGAATGGGGAAAAAGATGATATAATATGGTGTGGTTCAAAAAGAGGGGAATAATCGATAAAATTGGGGCACACAATTCTTTAAAAATGTAATGAGAATGGACAATTGGCCTAGTCATCTTTGTTGGAATAAATATTACCTACCTAAGGTAGGTACCTTTCCTTGGTTAGAATTTAGGGGGAGAATCCTAATAGAGGACATAATAAAGAGAATTGATTTTACAAGTTCTTTTAAGTGTTTTTTGTGTAATAATGAAGAGCAAATGTTGGATCATCTACTGCTAAAATGTGACTTTGCATAGGATTGTTGAAAGTTTGTCATGAATCACCTGAAGTGGAAAAGTCCGCTCCCATGGAATCCTTGTAAGTTTGGATAGAGTTGGTTCCTCCCAAAGATAAAGTTAGTGTTCTTTGATATATGGTATATTTGTCCATCAACTGTTATGTGGGAGATTGGGAAGGAGCAGAATATGCACATTTTCTAGAATAAGCATGAAATAATCCCCACTTTCTTGGTAAGGTTGGAGAGAGCAATTTTAGAATTGGAAAGTAGCTCCACAACTCAAATCAATTTGTCAAAACCTCTATTCACATTAGAAGACATGAATTTTCAATCATGTTGGCCTTACACTAAATTCATGCCTATTCAGGGGCCTCTAAAGGATAATCCCTTTTCAATGAATTTTGGAAAAGGAAATGGTGCCCTCAAAAGAAATATTGGATAAAAGTCAACTTTGATGGGGCCTCAAAAGGAAACTTGGGTCAAAGAGGAGATGGATATGTGATCAAATCTGGAGCTCGAGGTTTTTTTTTCAAATTTAAATTTAAAATGTGTATAACAATCCATCACATCTGGATTATCTGTTAGGGATAAACTATGCAAAGAAATGTGCTATTTATGATCATACCTTTTAATGATGGATGGAGGATTCTAGAAAGACATGAATCAACAATGAGTGACATTTATTTCACATGCGGAGGGAGATCATGGATGATCTAGGGATTACTTTGGAACTCAAAAATATTGGAAGAGTCTAGAATGATGAATGTTTTATATGGAAAACACGGGGTAGAGTTTCAGACTTGAAATGAGACGAGTTCAAATTTATGTGAAAGTTTTTAGCAACATTTTGTGGATTGCAGAGCACTAAAGAGGCAAACTTCAAACTTAAAACTCCCAAGAAACAACAACCACTCTTTAGGGAACTCACAAGGTAGAGCATGAAAGGTATTTTCTTGATTGGCAGCCCAAAGTTTTGGCAGATTCTAGATGTACTGTTGTTGGGTCAAGAATTCATGAATACAAAACACAAATACAGACTTAACATTGATGTGGCCTCTATAGTGTTTTCATAGGCATTTCAACTGGGGTCAAAAGAAGAGGCTCTATGGGTAATCCACACTTGTGTGAAGCCAGAGTAGACCAGAGGAATGATCCCCATGCTAGCATTAGTTGAACCAAGACTTGGCTTTTGAATCTATGATGGGAACTGGTGCTTGGTGGAAGGTACAAGATAGAGTTTCAAACCTTTTATTGTCTAGAGTTCTTCTTCGTTCAAGGAAAGGAGGATTGAGGAAACTTAGGATGGGTGGAAGCTACTCAAGGAGTATTTACAAGAGATAGAGGAGAATGAGAAAGTGAAGGAGAATGAGTGTTAAATGGTGAGGACTTGACAAAGCTACAAACAAAAGGTGGATTCCTCATCCTTGATGGTTCCTTGATGGCTGAAGAAATCCACAAGGATAAGAAGGTCTACTCCAATAAAGATTTGGATGAGGGTTTTGTTTAATATTGTTGAAATCACAATGTTCTTAACTGGTTTTGGATGTCCCTATTTTGAAAATGTAGAAAAGATTTGATTACCTATAGAATGACGTTGTTGTAGGTTTTGATGTTAATGCTAGTCAATGGATTAGTTTTTGTGTGCCCAAGTTTTGTAGTTTTATGGGCACTTTGATTTGTAAATTAAGTAAGAATATTACAGTAGATTGATAAGACAGTATGGTTAATGGGATTGCATGAAGTAGGAGTTGTCGGATAGTAGCATGGATGCATGGCTTAAAATTTTTTATTAATATTATTATCACTGATAAAAAAAAATTATATGTCTAATATATGAATAATATCGATATTATAGTATCTTCAAAATAAAATAACTTTTATATTAAATGTATGTATGTAAAAATATATAGTTTTAGATCATTTAAGTGATATATACATGCATGCAATGCATGTATACATACACATATTTATTCAACTTTCTTATTGAATAAGTTTCAAATTATTATTATTCAACTAGCTTATATATACTTTATATATATATAATAAGCCGAGAGATATCCTTCTGAGGTGCCTATTGCACTGAGAGATATTATGAAAATAGGCACCTCGAGAAGGATATCTCTCAACTTATTATATATATATAAAGTATATATAAGCTAGTAGCAATTGCGACACATAATGAAAGATATTATTACTATTATTTATTATAGTTAATCTACAATAGTAAATTATATATTGGATGGAAATTTGTAGTATATTGCGCTGGCCACTCTGCCAACTCACCAGTACATTCAAACGAACGCCAAATTTTTTTAAAATGTCAAAATGTTTACATTGATGAATGATGCCATTGTAGAAAGCCTCTCGACTTAATTATATATTTTATAGTTAATTAAAATATATTTATAATCTACTGAATTTATTAATAAAACTGTTTAGACCAATTGTAATTTTTTAGATTTTGTATTTTGTAATAAATTTCATATTTTGTAAAGTTAGATGCAATATTTTTGACTTTATAATTTATAGAAATCATTTTTCTATCATTTGATTGGCTAAATCATTTGAAGTCTTATTACATGAGTGAACCAATTAAAATTTACCATGTTTTTTATTTATTGTACACTTTTAATTTAATATAATGAAAATGCTCATTCCATATTGCATAGTTTTCGGCTTCGAAATAATTTTTGTTTCTATCATTTTTAATTTTTAAATTATATTACATTTTATTTTAGTATATAACTCACTTTTTCACCCTCTCAATTGAAAGGCTCGCAACTTACCGTTGCGTTGTGGGGTGTTCCCCCATATATACAATAATATTAATCATATGTAATAAAAAAATATATATCAATAAAATAAAATTAGCACTATTGTTATATTTACAAATAAAATTAAAATGAAGGTTTAAATTAATTATAATTTGCAATCAATAATTGTTTATATAATTATAATTTTAAAAATTATTTATTACTACAATTATCATTATATAAAAAATTATAATTATATAATTAATTAAAATATCTTATATATTATAATAAATTTATTAAAATTAAGATTAAATTTATATTAAAAATTAAAATTAAAATTAATTACTAAAGGAAAATACTTGACCACTATGTGACACTTGTTATTAATTATTCTATTAAAAAAAATTAATGAAAAACAACATTAAATATTACAGCGAACAAATGTATAGAAACTCTCTTTCAATATCGTGTATTGATTTTCACTTTAATTGACACTTTGTGGAGGAGAAATAGACATCACACACGTCTATTAATGGTAAATGTATTTTATTACATGTCATTATAATTCTGCAAATCTTTACATGATAGTAGTGTATGTGTGTTTATTAATGCCAATTTATTATGCTATAAATAATTTCATTCTGTAAGAAGTTGGTCGTGTGAGTTGGAGTAGATTTATTTTGGGGAATCAAAGGGGATTGCCTTGATTGGGATATGTGATGCACAATTGGACAACTTATCAAATCAATGTAGTGAATGTATGGTGATGCTAATTGGAATTTCCTCACCCTATAGAGATCGAGAGTTTTTTTTCAAATTTAAATTTGAAATGTGTATCAGTCCATCATCTTTGATTTTTCTTTAATCCAAAACAATCCATCACATATTGATTATCTGTTAGGGATAAACTATGCAAAGAAATGTGATATTTATGATCAAACCTTTTAATGATGGATGGAAGAGTCTAGAAATACATCATTTGACAATGAGTGGCATTTATTTCAGATGCAGAGGGAATTCATGGATGATCTAGGGAGTACTTTGGAAATAAAAAATATTGGAAGAGTCTAGAATGATGAATGTGTTAGCATGAATGCTAATGGTATTCCTAAGGGGGAGTATCCTAGTAATGTTGGAGGCATGCTAAAGTGATTGTGTGTTGCATTCATGATAGAGTTTTCCATTGATGTCAACATATGTTACTGATTGGTTAGCTTGCAAATAGGTTGCAGAGAATTGTACTGACATAGTAGAGAATTAGCATGTGCGAACTTATAGGAAGAATCTTCATGATGTCTTGGGTCACCATCCATGATTGCACATGCTTATGAGTTGATTTGATAGAGTTATGGTTGATTTATTGATGACTAGTTTTTAGGAGACATAAACTGAGGTTTTCACAGAGTTGGTTGCAGAACTTTGTGGATAGCATTCATGATTGTTTAAATCATGATGAGCAAACATAGGGTCATATTGGACATTGGCTAGAGAGATTATTGTGATCATATGGAGTTGTGATTGTATAGATGAAATCAACTATGGTGTGTGTATTGGAAAAGACCTATTTGGAGGACAACTTGGAACACGTTTCAAGTAATTTGATGAGCGAACTTGATCTACGGATCTGTATGATTAATTAATGTAATTGTCATGTTGTAACATAGTAAAATGTGTCATATGCATCTTCACATGGGTCTATTTGTATTTTGAAAATAGGATTTATCCTATATATAGGCCGACCTAGATTTAATTATTATAACTTGTATATAAGGATTGAAATCCTTGGAAAATAGGCAATAAATGCACATGCAAATTGTAGAGGTGAATGCGAGCTTGAGGTCACATTGGTTAATTTTTGGAGAATAGTAGTTGTGCACTTGGGCACAAGGTGGATCTTGCTTGGTAGTGGTTGAATACTGGAAGCAGTTTCAAAGCAGAGTTATCTCAATCTTGAAGTTGTGAGGTTTGGAGAACCTAAGGGTGGTCTTAACTCTCAAATCTCTTGATCAAGTTGATATATTGTACACCCTTAACAGGGTTTTCACCACTAGCAGTGTTGGACTCTTAGCAAGGTCGATTCCTTAGCTGGATCACATTGTAAAAGGCTCCTAACAGGGTATGTCCTTTAACCAAGACCTGCCTATTGTAATATTCGGCTCCTAACATGGTCACAACTCCTAATAGGATTATTATACTCATAGTGTAGATATTTGTGGGTACCATCCCCACCGAGGTTTTTTCCTTAACAAGGTTTTCCTTGAGAACAAATCTTGGTGTTCATGTGTATGTGCATTTACTGTTCAATTCAGTTTTTGTTTACAACGATAAGTTTGAAGTTAAAGTTTAAATTATAGAATATCGACATCAGTTGATTAGGAAATTGTTATTCTAACATAATGCTTTATATGGAAGACACGAGGTGGAGTTTCAGACTTGAAATGAGACAAGTTCAAATTTATGTGAAAGGTTTTAACAATGTTTTGTGGATTATAGAGCACTA
The DNA here is from genome assembly GCA_027943335.1 of Chamaecyparis obtusa. Classification (NCBI taxonomy): domain Eukaryota; kingdom Viridiplantae; phylum Streptophyta; class Pinopsida; order Cupressales; family Cupressaceae; genus Chamaecyparis; species Chamaecyparis obtusa. The sequence goes on along the minus strand of BSBK01000272.1, from coordinate 1,331,078 downwards.
TGGAGGCAAACTCCACACTTAAAACTCCCAATAAAAAAACAACCATTCTTCATGGAACTCACAAGGTAGAGAATGAAAGGTATTTTCCTGATTGACAGCCCAAAGTTTTGGTAGATTCTAGATGTACTATTGTTTGGTGAAGAATTCATGAATACAAAACACAAATAGAGACTTAACATTGATGTGGCCTCTACGGTGTTTTCTTGGGCACTTCAACTGGGCTCAAAATAAGAGGCTCTATGGGTAATCTACACTTGTGTGAAGCCAGAGTAGACCGGAGGAATGATCCCCATGCTGGCATTAGTTGAACCAAGACTTGGCTACTGAATCTATGATGAGAACTAGCACTTGGTTGAAGGTACAAGGTAGAGTTTCATAGCTTTTATTATCTGGATTTCTTCATACAAGGAAAGGAGGACTAAGGAAACTTAGGATGGGTGGGAGCTGCTCAAGGAGTATTTACAGGAGATAGAGGAGAATGAGAAAGTGAAGGAGAATGAGTGTTAAATGGCGAGGACTTGACAAAGCTACAAATAAAAGGTGGACTCCTCATCCCTGATGGTTCCTCGATGGCTGAAGAAATCCACAAGGTTAAGAAGGTCCGCTCCAATAAAGATTTGGATGAAGGTTTTGTCTAATATATGAATAATATCGATATTATAGTATCTTCAAAATAAAATAACTTTTAAATTAAATGTATGTATGTAAAAATATATAGTTTTAGATCATTTAAGTGATATATACATGCATGCAATGCATGTATACATACACATATTTATTCAACTTTCTTATTGAATAAGTTTCAAATTATTATTATTCAATTACAAAAATCTACCTTTAATAAATACTTTCATTCTTAATTATTTATTTTAAAATTTTATCTAAGATTATATTAGTTATTAGTATTTAAGTTTTAAAATTCTAAAAAGTATTTTTTCTTATTATGATTGGTTAATAGATTTGAGGTGTTATACCAGATTTTTAGGTTTTCTCCACTTTTAAAATGAAGACTCATGTTAGAAATAAATGTCAGAGTTTTAAATGGTCTTAGAAACATAAAAGATTAGAAGAGTATGTTATATGGTATTGTAGTTTATTTTAATTGATTTTTTTATAAATTAATTATAATTTTAATATTATAATTATATTAATTTTCATATTATAATTTTTTTATTATTAAAATAATAGTTAATATCAAATTATATATTATTATTTTATATTTTTATATCAAATATATAAAGTTAAGTGAATTATATTACCTCTTTATTATTTAAAATATAATAATAATATTATATTTATGAATTCATTCATTTATGATATTTATATTTTAAACCAAAGTAGATATATATATTGAAATTTTAAATCAATATATGTCATTCAGACTTTTAAAGACAATTTTTTGGATGAAAAATTATGGTCTGCTTTTTCGCTGACGAAGCTGCAAGTTTGAAATCTCTGAATATTCGAAGGGATCCTGCTCTTTCCGTCCACGGTGGCGAGCGACGGTGGAGGATCGCCGGCGACTCCCGGCAATGACAGACATCCAGGTGTGTTCTCTCCATTAAAAGCATTAGATAGCATGGAATTAAATGTAAGTCCTGGCTTCGGCCTCCCTCCCGATCCCGTACCCTCCTCGCATGCGAGCGGACCTGAATGCCCGTCTGATGGCAATAATACTACCTTGCCCATCCCACCCAAACTAGTCACTGCTATACCTACCAGACCCAAAACATTTTTGGAAGCGGTTTCGAACACAGGCTTTGCGGTGGATGTTAGTGCTAGGTTCCTCTGCCCCGCCTCCGATGGAGCCTCCAACGCCGGTAAGGGCCCTGGGGTTGCTGATAACCCTTTCTCTGTTTTGCCAAATCCTGAAATGCTGGTTGAAATATTGAATGAAAAAAATAGACTTAGGAATTATGCTATTTTTTTCTCTGCTGTCGAACTGGATAAGTGCCCTCCACGCAAGTTTCTTGACGACTGGTTTCACAATTATTGGAGTTTGAAACTAGGTTTCCACATATCTTTTTGTAGACAAATACAGAGGGGCCTATATGTTATTTTCTTTGTCTCGCAGGAAGCACAGGCAGAAGTTGTTAAAAAACAATACTGGAATGTTGGCTCCACTTCATTCCGTGCTCTGGCATGGTCACCAGAAGCCATACACGGTGAAGTTATAGCTCTCTCCGCCCCTAGGTGGATTCTGGTTAAACATGTCCCTCCCTACCTATGGCGATTTCTACCACAATTATTGGAACCCTTGGGTAGGGTCATCCGAATGGATGATACAGTTAGATTGGTACCCCATTTAGATGCCCGCATCCTCATAGCACTCAAGCCTGGAACAGATATCCCGGAAACCCTAAATATTGACATTGCTGAAGAAAAGATTACATGTCCTATCGAAATCCTAGGCGGATTAAATGCCTATTTTTTGTACCGTAGAGAAGGACACAGACGAAGAGACTGTCCAATTATCCAAAGGAAACTGGATACTCCTTCTGATAAAACCACTAGAGATAACCCTCCCCAAATCCCTCCCAGTAACAATACTTCCGCCTCTCAACCTGTCCAGCCATCTACCCAAAATGCTCGCCTCAACCCTCATTGCACTCCTCTGTCTTCAGTCTCTGCCCCTCCTCAGATCACCAATACCGTTTCCCCTCTGCCCACACAATGCCCTGATGCCTTTGCGGGTATCTCGGATGGTTTCTTAACTATTACCAAGAAAAGGTGTAGGAAAATGAACAGAAAGAAGGATGTATTGAATCCGCAAGCCCCTCCCATCTCGAAGAGCCCCATCTCGGATTTCCCACTAAATTGTGATCTTACTGACAAAACTTGTATTACTCCTAAAGCCCTAACCTCACATAAAACTCTTAAGGAAATCGATGATAACTGTATCATTGAAGTTATTCCCGCTTGTAATCCCACTATGGTCTCTTGTAACATCAAGCAGTCCATGGAGGAAGACAAACTGATGATGCTTGAGTCGGATTATGAGAATGAAGGTATGGAAGAATTCCCCATTTCGAAAAGACGGGGAAGACCTACGGGATCAAAAAATAAAAACTCTAGAAACAAAAAGAAAGAGGATCCCTCCCTGAATAATGCGACTCCCATCCAGGGAGCGGATATGCAGTGTCTTCCCCTGACCACTGGTTCTCAATGAACTGTATATCCTGGAATATAAGGGGCCTTGAGTCCCCGGGTAGGAAATATGTCATAAAAAAATACCTTGACTCTCATCCTAACCTGGACTTCTTGATGCTCCAAGAGATCAAAGCGGTTGATTTCACCCTCCATAATAATTTGGTTTTTCTATGGAAGGATGCAGTTAAGTATCACACCCTTCATTTTAGGGGTAGAGGAGGAGTTGCTCTTCTTGTTAGCCCTAAATGGAGTAACTATATTACTAATCATGGGATATCCCCATGCAATCGAGCTGTCTGGGTTACCATTAACCATAACAACAATTGTTTTGGCATATGCTCTGTTTATGCTTCCAATGATTGGAATGAAAGAATATCTCTTTGGGACTGGATTAATGATCTTCCTGACCTGCCCTAGATTGTGGGGGGTGACTTTAATATGGTTGAATCTCAGATAGATAAGGAGGGGGGCCTCCCCTTTACCTGGAAGGATAGAGAAAAGCTTCACTGGGATAGAATGAAAAGAAATAAACTATTCTTTGATCCTCTTGCTGGAAATAAAGATCTTTCACCTAGAATATGGCACACATGGTGCAATTTTCAGCAAGGGGACAACAGAATATATTCAAGGTTGGATAAGTTTTATGCCAATAAGAATTTTTTCTCTATCCTCCCAGATAAATGGGGGAACTCTGTTGGCATTAAGCAGAATTGACACTAGTGACAACACTTATTTGCATTCTGGATACAAACCGAGCAGACAGTGCAAACTGAGCAGACAGTGCAAACCGAGCAGACAGTGCAAACCGAGCAAGTTAGTGCAAACCGATCAGGAGAATGTAAACCGAGTAACATCTTGTCTACCGAGTCACCAGTACTTACCGAGTTCAATACCTACCGTGTGATCAGTATGAACCGTGCCTTCACTTCTACCGAGTGCATGACGATGCCGAGTAATGCAGTGGATGCCGAGTATCAGAAAGTCACCAAGTCAGTTTGAAGGAACCGAGTAACTACTTGGGCCGACTTAGTAGCACTTATGTTTATTTGTCAAGCCGACTGTGTAATTGTAATTGTAATTAATTGTTTAAGACCTGTATATAAACAATGTTGTAAAAAGATGAAATGCATGAAGGAGTATATATGTGAAAGAAAAAGAAAGGCAGAAATAAGTGAATTGCAGAAGGCTTCAGTAGTATAAGGTACATCAAAGACAAATTCATCATAGAAGGTGATCAGTACATCAGAGAATCTCAATCAGCAATCCAGTTGCAAAGCAGAGATCTACTGTTTCATTCTAACAGGTGAATCAATACTAAATCCTTTAACCGGGTAGACTTAACAGTCTTTGTATAAATCTCTTTACCGAGTGCATACTTCACTGTATGTTTGTAAATCCTTTAACAGGGTGGATTTAGCAATCCTTATTGCTCCTAACAGGGCAGATCATCAGAAGTGATCAAATTGTAAGCCTTAACCGGCCAACTTTATTCTGCAGTATTAAAGCTTTGTGGGTTTCATCCCCACCCCAGTTTTACTTTCTTTTGGAAGGTTTCTGGGTAACCAAATCTATGTGTCATTATTGTGAATGCTTTCAAGTTTCATGCTTTTTGTATGCAAAGGTTAAAAAGTAAAATACATGTTAAAATTAGAAGAAAATTTGAAGTTACTGATTCACCCCTCCCCTCTCAGTAACTCAGTCAATTCCTGAATATTTCCAACAATTGGTATCAGAGCTGCATTGGTTCTCAAGACAAAGCTTAACTAGCTTGAGAAAAGATCCAGGACAATGGAGGTATTCAAACTGAACAAGGTGATTGAAAATGAAAAGCTAGATCTGGAAATGGCCATAGCTAAACTCAAAGAAGCAAAAGAACATCTTTCCCAATCCCTAAGGAGAAGGAAGGAACTTGCAAATCAGATGAATGATCAAAATTACATTGAAGAAAAGATTGAAGATCTTCTTCCCTCAAATAACTCAGATGAAGCAAACAATGCTATCAAAGAACTCCTAGAAAAGAATGGGTCTCTGCAGGAAGAAGTGAGAAAATTGAAAAGAGAACAAGAACTACACTCTACAAGATTCTGTGAGATCTTGGAACAAAGAAACAAGTTGAAAGATGAATTAGATGGAAGAAACATTGAAGTCCAAAACAAAACCCTTCAGCTAGAAAATCTAATTGATCAGATCTCTCATACAAATGAAGAAATTCTAAATCTAAGATCAGAAATAGAAAACACAAGAGAAGAACTAAGATCTGAAAAGGAAACCAATCTAAGATTGATGGATGACCTAAACACTAAAAAACAAATCAATGAAGGAATGCTGAAAAGTCAAGAAGACTTGAATCAGCTGTATGAACGAAATCTTCACAGGCAAAAAGGAAAAGCAGGACTTGGATACAAAGAAGAAGGCGAATCCTCTAAGCAAGGTACTCAAAGAAATCAAAAACCTACTTGTAATCATTGTGGTAAAATAGGACATACTTCAAATAAATGTTGGAACAATGAAAAAGCAGAATTCAATGGAAAATGTTATAGATGCAATCAACCCGGTCACAAAGCAAATGAATGCAGGGAAAAACCTAGATTCAGAGGTAATTGTCACAAGTGCAACAAACAAGGTCACAAGGCATCCGAGTGCAGATCCAAGACATTTAATCCAGCAGAACAAATTGTGAAAGCAATGTTTGGATGGGACTACAACACCTGGTGTAGATGTCATTACTGTGGAGAATATGGACACATTGGCATGAATTGCATAAAACATCATCTAAGGAAAAGAGATACTACCATAAGATGTTTCAAATGCACTAAACTCGGTCACATAGCCAGAAACTGCATGAATGCTAGTGAAATTGAAGAAGGAAAGAAGAATGAAGCAACTAAGGTCAGGAAACAGGTGAGACAAAAATGGATTCCTAAAGCTACCGAGCAATCCAATCCAAGTAATGGAATGGATGGCTCTACCGACTCAAACTAAATTTCCAAGAAAGCACTGGAACTGTATTCTCATAGATCAATCTCAAGCAGTTCCAGAATCGAAATTAAAAGAAAAGTTTAAATCAGCATGCAAGATGCAGTGAGATCACAGGGAGGTTGGTATAGTTTTCACCGAGCAAGGTCGGTATAGTCTTCACCGAGCAAGGTCGGTATAGTCTTCACCGAGCAAGGTCAATACCTGTCTTTACCGAGCGAGGTCGGAGCAGTATGAATTCTCGAGTTCACCGAGCTGCGAAGTCTTTTCCGAGCAATTAATTCTTAGTGGGTGACAGTCTGTCAGAATTCCTACCCTAATTTGAAATGAGCATTAATGACAGAATTGTAAACAAAAAGCAAGTAATCGAACTCATTCTTCACCGCGAATCTTTAGCACTTTGAGAGCAGAAAACTTCAAGGGAAACCCAGTGATTTAATACTTTTGCGAAAAGAATTTTTTGTGAGCTACCATGGCATCATCCAGCACTTCAGCGAAGAAAGGATTTGATATGTTAGTCCAAGGGGAGTGGAAAGCACCAGATTTTAAGATCGTGCCCGCAATTGCAGCAGCCCTAGATCCGAATGGAGCTCAATCTCAGATTCCTCCTAAGGTACTGCTTATCAACGATATCCGTAATCATTTTAACTGTTCAATTCAAGAAATGGGAAATCTAGAACTAGACATTGTGCGTGAGGAACTATGTGTGGATGGTATTTTGAAGCCCGAGCACAAACATCTGGAAGATAAGGGTTTAGTTCACATTGCGCATCTTCCTCGAAACTTTCGAGATAAATGGGTTAGGTACATTCTCATCCGAGTACATGATGGCAAGATTTGGCTTGAGCAACCTATTGAGATCACAAAGAAAATGATTCAACAAGTCACCGGTCTTCCCATGTTGAACAAAGCTAAAACTACCAAAACCCTAGGTCGGACGGAACTAGAGAAGAAAACCCTAGCCGAGTGGGATGGTAGAGGCATGAAAGTTAGCAGCATTACCGACGCCGAACTGAAGTTTGGTACACATATCATTGCCCACAAGATTTATAGTTCTAGTCGACAGAACAGTGTCTCCTGTGAAGCTGTTGACCTAGCATACAAAGTGGTCAAAAACAACTTAACATTTGACCTAGCAGACTTATTGTTGAAATAGTTTAACAAGAACATGGAAAGCATCAAAACTTCCAAAAACAATCCATGTAAGTTTGGATCCTTGTTAGTCTGTTTATTCTTCTATGTTCAGAAATTCTTCCCTTCTAAAGGAAAAGTTGTATGGAGAAAAGACGTGCCAGTACTCTATGAAATAAATGAATACATCGCAGAAATGGGTGAAAACTTTGAAAGCATCATGGATAATTATTTTGAGTCTTTCAAAGAGAAAATGAATGACAGATTCCGGATTCCATAGAAGTTGGTGGAAGATTACAAAGATGACATCTGTTTTATGGTAGATTGTGATAATGTGAATATTCAAGCAGTTAAACCGAGAACTGTATATGTAAAACCTCTTCCTTATGAGGTAAATATTGATGAAACCAAGAATATCATTGAAGCTCTTCTAAATCAGCCTGTCAATCCCAAAGCTCCATATTTTGGAACATATGATGAAGCTAAGGTGAGAATTGAACTAAGCATAAAGCTTCCACAGGCGGTAAACAAAGGAAAGAAGAGGATAGCCAAAATGCAAATGATAACCGAGGACAAAGAAGGAATAGATGAAAAAGAAGGGGAAAAGGATGAGAAAACAGAGGAACCAGAACCTGCAAAGAAGAAAGGAAAAGTTTTCATCACTAAGGCATCTGTGCCTCCCACTGCTGTGTTTACAAGGAGAAATACAAAAGGCAAGCAGACAAGGAAGAAAAGGCAGATAAAGACATAGTATTCAAAAGGCCTCCTCTAACCCTTCAAGAAAAGCTCAAACTCTTTAGAGATGGATCAGGATCTGGAGTAAGTAACATAAAATCCTTAAAATATGAAACCAGATCGGAAGCAGAACAGAAGGAAATAGAAGATGCTGTTGTTGAGAAGATGGGACAGTGGAAATACTCTCCTGAAGAAATTACCCCACAGATTCCAGCAGTTCTATTGAATCCAATAAAAATGAGATGGAGCAATGCAAGGCAAACTGTGATAGACATATTTGATCAAAACCTGAGACAGTTGATGCTGAGCTTGAATAATGATGAAGTAAAGAAGGCACTAAAAGAAAATGAAAATAAGATGACATTGAAGTTCAATACTTGTTTGATTTTGATCAATAATATTGAATCGGTTGTGAAGGCTGCAAAAGCCACATGGAAGAACATATACCACCTTCACCAACCGAGCATTGAAACTGTAATAATAAAAGATATTGAAGATGACAGCGATGAACAAGAAGAAGACACCGAGGTAGATGATACTGTAAGGATAGCAGCAGAAGTCATTGCATCCCTTCCTACCTCTCCAGTGAAAGTCTCTACATCCAGCCCTGAGACACCTTCAAGCATGGTTGTGACAACTTCCACATTTGTCCAATCATCCCTAGCAACATCAGAGGCAGCTACCATTTCTTCTACCGAGCTGCAGTCTCCTGTACCAGTAAGTTTTCCAGCTTTTGAATCTTCAAGTGTAAATATTTTAAGTTCTCCAGTAGAAAGTATACCAGTGTCAATAGCCAGCCCTACTTTATCTACTATCACTACTACAAGAGCATTAAGTACAGATAAGCCTAAGGCTCTACTGAGTATAAAATTTTTGGGTAAAAATATAGTTGAGGATATAGACCTAGATGAAGAGATAGAGATTCCTACATTAGATTTTGCAAATCTCTCAGCAGACCAGATGCAGAATATAGGTGAGATCCTCCAAAGGAAAGCAAAACAAAAGAAGCTTAAAGAGGAGAGAGACAAGGAGTATCAAATCATCAAGGATGCTAAGGAAATTTTGTCTGATGCATTAGGCATTAAAGTAGACTCCTCCCAGCATATTTTGTTACAATTAGCAGAAGCAGTTGAGAAATACAATGAGGACTCATTCGGGACAGAAAAGTTAGTTGAAAGAGCCGAGAAGAGATTCAACAATAAAGTGCTTGAGCACATTGCTCAGCACATAGCTATCAACCAAGTGGAATTGTCTTCAGTTTTGTCTAACATAGAGTCTATTTATTCGAATGCTACCTCTCTTTTGGCCAGACTATGCAATTTTGCCGAGTTCACAAAGGATGTTAAAGATAAAATGAATAAAATGGATGAGGATATGAAGATTAGCATACAGAAGCTGCAACTTGAACCAAGTTCAAGCTCTGCTCATCACATGAAAATTTCACACCTATCTAATATGCAGTCTGATCTACTGAAAGAAGACTCAAGGATCCGATCCACACTGCTAGACATCCAACACATGATCCTTCCCATCATGAATACAATGTATAAGCACATTGAACATTCCAGAACATTGATTCATGACAATCAGTTCTCTATAGAAGATCACATGATTGAACTCTCTGCAGAAGTCCAAATTGCTATACAAACATGTAAGATCCTGCAAGAAAGTTGGGACAGAACCCTGGCACTAATAATGAAGGTACATTCTGATTTCTTATCAAATTTTGGATTCTCTCTGTAAATAACTTGTATATGCACCTTTGGCATTATCGTCAAAAAGGGGGAGATATGTATAGAAGGAGAGATATGTATACTGTATAGATTTGTATAAGAAACAGTTAGCACATTGAAAGGGGGAGACAATGTATAAAGCCCTATAACAAAGACAAATTTTGAAAAATTAAAATAAAACTCAGCATGATTCGTGTATATAAATTTTGGCCAATAAGTGTTTTTGTCACTAATGCCAAAGGGGGAGATTGTTGGCATTAAGCAGAATTGCCACTAGTGACAACACTTATTTGCATTCTAGATACAAACCGAGCAGATAGTGCAAACCGAGCAGACAGTGCAAACCGAGCAGACAGTGCAAACCGAGCAGACAGTGCAAACCGAGCAGACAGTGCAAACCGAGCAGACAATGCAAACCGAGCAGACAGTGCAAACCGAGCAAGTTAGTGCAAACTGATCAGGACAATGTAAACCGAGTAACATCTTGTCTACCGAGTCACCAGTACTTACCGAGTTCAATACCTACCGTGTGATCAGTATGAACCGTGCCTTCACTTCTACTGAGTGCATGACGATGCTGAGTAATGCAGTGGACGCCGAGTATCAGAAAGTCACCGAGTCAGTTTGAAGGAACCGAGTAACTACTTGGGCCGACTTAGTAGCACTTATGTTTATTTGTCAAGCCGACTGTGTAATTGTAATTGTAATTAATTGTTTAAGACCTGTATATAAACAATGTTGTAAAAAGATGAAATGCATGAAGGAGTATATATGTGAAAGAAAAAGAAAGGCAGAAATAAGCGAATTGCAGAAGGCTTCAGTAGTATAAGGTACAGCAAAGACAAATTCATCACAGAAGGTGATCAGTACATCAGAGAATCTCAATCAGCAATCCAGTTGCAAAGCAGAGATCTACTGTTTCATTCTAACAGGTGAATCTGTACTAAATCCTTTAACCGGGTAGACTTAACAGTCTTTGTATAAATCTCTTTACCGAGTGCATACTTCACTGTATGTTTGTAAATCCTTTAACAGGGTGGATTTAGCAATCCTTATTGCTCCTAACAGGGCAGATCATCAGAAGTGATCAAATTGTAAGCCTTAACCTGCCAACTTTATTCTGCAGTATTAAAGCTTTGTGGGTTTCATCCCCACCCCAGTTTTACTTTCTTTTGGAAGGTTTCTGGGTAACCAAATCTATGTGTCATTATTGTGAATGCTTTCAAGTTTCATGCTTTCTGTATGCAAAGGTTAAAAAGTAAAATACATGTTAAAATTAGAAGAAAATTTGAAGTTACTGATTCACCCCTCCCCTCTCAGTAACTCGGTTAATTCCTGAATATTTCCAACAAACTCTATTTTAGTCACATCGACCACACTTTCTGATCATCACCCCATAAAAACTAGCTTTATTATCAATAGATCCCCGACTCCTCGTCGGTCTGCTGATGCTAAATTCATACTGAATACCAGTCTTCTGAAAGATGAAGATATCTTAGCCGCTGTTAATATTATCAACTTGATTAATAAAAATCATTATCCTCATCTTAATGATATTGAAAAATGGGACCTTAATGTTAGCTCTTGGCAGAACTTTCTTAAAATGATTGGCCAAAAAAGAGCCAAAGACTATAGACGCATTGAAAATACCCTCTCTGCTAACCTTCAGATTGCTGAATCCCGCATTCAAGCCAACCCCTCTGACTTCAACCTTACTACCCAGGTCATCTATGCTAAGGATACTCTTAGTAAACATCTCCAGGCCAAAACTCGAGGTGCAAAAATTAGATCTCGAGCCAATTGGTTACAATTCGGAGACAGGGGATCAAGATTCTTCTTCAATCTTTTGAAGCATAAACAGACTAATGAAGCTATTGATAGAATTATCATCAATAATCAGGACATTACCAACCCCGATATGATAAAAGATGCCTTTGCAAAATACTACCAGGATCTCTTTACATCCGAAGATTCTGAGGAAGCAAATAACATCAGGAACCAATGCTTCTCCCTTATTCCCAAAAAGATCACCGAACAAGATGCTGCTCTCCTCTCTGCTGAGATCACAGTGGGGGAAATTGAGAAAGCAATCCTTTCACTGCAGAACGACAAGGCCCCCGGCCCCGATGGCCTGCCTGCTGAATTCTATAAAGCCAACATTAGTTGGATTTGTCATGATCTTCTTAATGTATACTCGGCGGCTTTAGTTAGAGGTTCTTTAGGTATGAATATCAATAAGGGCATCATCAAACTCATCCCCAAAGATGGAGATAAAGCTCTTATTAAAAACTGGAGGCCGATTACTCTGCTTAATGTCTCCTATAAAATTTTAGCGAAAATCCTTACTCTGCGGCTTCAGAACATCCTCCCCAAGATTATTGGCTCAACACAGACTAGGTTCATTAAGGGAAGGTATATTTTAGAAAATGTGATAACTAGCTGGGAAGCTATGCATTGGGCTAAGCAGTCCCAGCAAAACTCTGCCATGCTACTTTTAGACTTCGAGAAAGCTTATCATCGAGTAGAATGGAATTTCATCACCATGACTCTTGAAGCTTTTGGTTTTCCTAGCAGATTTTGTGAATTTGTTAAAATGATGATGAAAGATGTTTTTGCCCAGATTGATATCAATGGATCCTTATCCGAGGCCTTCCCTCTGGGTAGATCTATCAGACAGGGCTGCCCCCTGGCCCCTGCCCTTTTTGTGATTTCCTTAGAAGCTCTCCACTATATTCTTAAAGATCACTCTATGTCCCCTGCTGTTAGAGGTATCCTGCTCCCTAACAATGAAGAGCTCATCACAAGTCAGTTTGCCGATGACACTACTATTTTCTTTGAAGCCTGTGACAGCAACTTTGAAGCACTTCAAAACAAACTTAAGACATTCTGCATTATATCCGGAGCAAAGATCTCCTACTCCAAATCTACCTGTCTTGGATGGCATGAAGTTCCTCCTGACTGGAGTAGTAGATTTCAATATCAATGGGGAGGTCCTCACCTGGTGGTTAGATACCTTGGAATTCCCTTTTCTATGGACCCCTCTCTTAAGGCTATGTGGCTTTGGATCAAAGACAAAATTAACTCCAAGCTTAATAAGTGGCATAACCGTTCCCTTTCTCTTGCTGGCAGGGTTCAAGTTTGGCAGAAAATTCTCTCATCCTATAACATATACTTCTCTTCGGCCTGGTTGTTCAATAACTATCAGATATTTGAGATCCAGAAGGCCATTAGACAATTCCTTTGGTCTGATGGCAGAGGAACTAGGAAAATGCATGCTGTTAAGTGGCAATGGTGTCATACGGACAGCCTCCTTGGGGGATTGGGCTTGAAGGATCTCAAAATTCAAGGAGTTGCTCTTGCCGCTAAATGGATCTTCCACTCTATGGAGGGTGACTCCCCATGGAAAATCCTTATTAGAAACAACATAGAAATGGGTTTCCCTAAGCATGCCAAATCCTAGAAGGGCCTGCCCCTTGCTGATCTGATCATGGGTAGCTTTCCTATTAAGGTCCATGGATCTGCAGTTTTCTGCTCCATTTGGAGGGCTTGGGAACAGGTTAGAAATTTTGTTAACAATAAGGACTACCATGATAGTCAAACTCTATACAGTGAAAGATCTATTTGGTGGAACTTACAGCTCTCGGGAAAGCCCTTAGCCCTCTCACAAGGCTGCTCTGCCAGGTACTGGAACAATAAAGGGATATCCCAATTGATTGACCTATTTGAACATAACCAGCTGATGCCTTGGAATGATCTCAAAACTAAATTTAACATTCCTGACTTGCAAAAGAAAACATATAATATGATTGTTAAAGCCACTAAAGATCTCCCCATGACCTGCTATGTGGATTCCAATAGGTTCCTTCAGTGCAAATGGCCTGATGGTAACATCTTCAGCAAGATTAAGGCAAAAAATATTTACAATGTTATCAATCATAACAGCTCCATCATTGAACATATTAATGCTCTTTGGTATACCTCCCTTGATAGTTGTTCCTGGAAGAAACTCCTTAACCACCTTTGGAAGGGGCCCATTGAACCTAAAATTAAATACTTTAGATGGCTGTTGTTGCTGAACAGACTCCCTGTCAGGAACTTGGAAGCTCAAACTGAATACTGTAAATTCTGTAAGATGCCTGAAACTTGTAGACATATCTTTTTTGATTGTATTTTTGCTTGGAAAATTTGGCAAATGTTTGATATATCTTATCCACTTGATTACTCCATTTTGAATATTGTGACTGGACATATTTATGGGATTAAAAAGGATACTAATCTTTTTTGGTACATTCTCTCTTCTAACATCTTGTGGCAGCTCTGGAAGTGCAGGAACGAGGAAAAATATCAGGACAAACCCCGGTCCCTTACTGAGTTTTACCGTAAACTCACATATTTTAAAATCCTCTTGCAGGTCTATACCATGATGATGATTGATAAAGACAAGCTTAGGCGGTTCCTGAAGACCGGTCACGCCACCTTCTTTGTTTATGAGATGAAGCACGGCTACGAGTGGAGAAAGAACATTGATGACATCAAAGCTTTTGACAAGACCCTGAACAAAATGAACCAAGAAATCAGGCGGAACAAGAACACCAAAAAGGAGGTGCTTGCCATGCTGATCCAGGAAAACAAGAAAGTTGTTTGGATGGAGGGGGTTAAGGGATGGACGACCTGGGTTGATGCCATTGATGGCATCCTGCTTTAGTCTGTCTCCTTTTGATGCTGCTTTTGTAGTAAACATGTCTATACTGTATACTCTCTTTTGATCTCCTCGATGTGAGGCCCTGCCTCGTGCTCTTTTTTTGCTGCCTCTATGAGGCCCGGACTTGATTACGTCTAACTGTATATTTTGAAATCCTTATTATTAATACAAAAAAAATATATGTCATTCTATTTTAGATGGTTATCATCTAAATTATATATTTTATAGTTAATTAAAATATATTTATAATCTAGTGAATTTATTAAAATTTTAATTAGATAGATATTTAATATTAAAATTATAATTATGACAAAACATTCAAAATATTATTTTACAGTTTGAATTAAATATATTTGTAATAGCATACTTGCCGATAGGCTAAGCCCGTTTTTGAGTTTTTAGTGTTAACTAGTGATTAAATAAAGCTGTTTAGACCAATTATAATTTTTTAGATTTTGTATTTTGTAATAAATTTCATATTTTGTAAGGTTAGATGCAACATTTTTAACTTTATAATCTATAGAAATCATTTTTCTATCATTTGATTGGCTAAATCATTTGAAGTCTTATTAAGGAGTGAACCAATTAAAATTCACCACGTTTGTTATTTACTGTACACTTTAAATTTAATATATGATATAATATAATATATATTTATATTTTACCTTACAAAATATTATAATTGAAATTAAACATAATAAATAAATATTTTATTTTATAATTAATTAGAAATGTTAAATAAAAATAATATATATTTCTATTATATAATCTTCTAAGATAAATTATTATATATTATTATTATAATATAGATTATAATATAAATTAAAATAATAATATTATATTTATAATTATTATACATTCTAAATATATTATATTATAATTATAATTTATGTAAAATATAATAATACAATATTATATATACAATAATATTAATCATATGTAATAAAAAATATATATATCAATAAAATAAAATTAGCACTATTGTTATATTTACAAATAAAATTAAAATGAAGATTTAAATTAATTATAATTTGCAATCAATAATTGTTTATATAATTGTTATTTTAAAAATTATTTATTACTACAATTATCATTATATAAAAAATTATAATTATATAATTAATTAAAATATCTTATATATTATAATAAATTTATTAAAATTAAGATTAAATTTATATTAGAAATTAATATTAATTACTAAAGACAAATATTTAGCCACTATATGACACTTGTTATTAATTATTCTATTACGAAAAATAATAAAAAACAACATTGAATACTACATCTAACAAATGTATAGAAACTCTCTTTCAATATCGTGTATCGATTTTCACTTTAATTGACACTTTGTGGAGGAGAAATACGCGTCACACCCGTCTATTAATGGCAAATGTATTTTATTACATGTCATTATAATTCTGCAAATCTTTACACGGCAGCAGTGTACGTGTGTTTATTATGCTATAAATAATTTCATTCTGTAAGAAGTTGGTCGTGTGAGTTGGAGTAGATTTATGCAGGCTATCCGAATGCTTTTTCCTCCTCAATTTTCTGATGATTTAATTGAAAACATCAAGGTATGTTTTTTCTTATCATAATTTTAGTATATTATGCAAATGAAATAATTTAATAAAATAGAACATTTAGGACTACATTTTAGTTTAAAATTTGACATTCCATCTTTACTATTAAATGGATCAATATCATATAAATTAAATTTTTATTTATTTTTATTTAAATATGATTATTTTTAGTTTAAAAATAATAATTAATATTTATATAATATTGTTTAGAATCATATATATGTTTAAGAATTTTGATAAAAGAATATATATATATATATATATATATATACACACACATACATACATAGAAAATAAATCTAAAATTAATAATATAAAATTATTTTAATAATTATATAATTGTCAATTAATGTGTAGTGCAATAGTTATTAAATGAAGGATGATAATATAATAAAAAGAGATCTTAATTATGACCTCTTTAACCTATTTTGTCCTCACCAAAATAAATTTTTTAATTTGTTAATAAAAGCAATTGAATATTTTGTTACATGTTTGATTTGTATTTGTGCTAATTAATTTTTAAAGCTATTTAATTATAATGTTGGATCACTAAAAAGATTTATTACATCATTGACAATTTGGTTTTAATCATAACAGAGGTCGGAGGTGAAATGTTAAACCTACCCTATCTGGCTCCACCAAACCAATAATATTAAAATAGAATTTTTAAAAATAAATATTTATTTTAATATAAATTATTTTTTATATATTTTTATTATAGATTATAAAATTTTACAAATTTATATTTAATAATTATATTTTTCATTTCTAGAATTATGACTATTGAAATAAAATTTTGAAAAAAATTATGATTTTTTTATTAATTAAAAAATAAAATAAATTAAAATTCCTCTAACAAGTATATAATAAATTTTTTAAAACCAAATGACACTAAAATGCTAATTTTATTATAAATTATTTAATATATTACATATTACACTTATTAATAATATTATTATATAAATATAACTATTATAAAATCTTAATATTATACATCATATATATTTCATTATTACGTATTCAACATATAAAAATAAATTATGATTATTATTTTATTTTCAAAAAACTTTTAATGATAAATTATAATTATAATTAATTATAAAATTAAAGGCAAGTACTTGGCCACTACATGGCACTTGTTTATTAATGTTAGAACTACTTTATTTTAGTAATTATAAGTTGTAAGTTAGTAGTTTAAGATCATGCATTTTGAATTCAGATAAGCAATAGATAAAAGTGGCTCATTTTAAGCAAGTCATTAGGGTTTGCCTCAGTGAGATAAAAAGACTCTTGGTTAAATTACTTATTCATAGTACTGCAATGTAGGAGCTGGCAAGAGATCCTATACATGTTTGCCTCACCTCTCCACATCTTAACCTCAAGAAAATGTGCATATTCCAAGAAAATGTGCATACAAAGAATTTGCCGTAATAAGTTGCTATATTATGAATCTGAGAAGAGCATCCGTGCTAGCAAGGATAATTGTATTGGATAAGGTTATAAAAATATGGCATTGAATTGTATAATTGCGTCCAATTTATTGAATCACTTGTTTATGATATTTAATTTTATGATTCTTTTTGTTTTTATAGATTAAAATATATAAAATATTTTGTAGTATATTGTTAATAAAAAAAATTGAAAAAAATATAATTTTATGTATGTACATATATGTATGTAAAAATATCTAATTCTAAATTATTTAAGTGATATATCTTTATCCAACTTTCTTATTGAATAAGTTTTAAAATATTATTATTCAATTATAAAAATTTACCTTTAATAAACACTTTTATTCTGAATTTTTTATTTAAAAAAATTTATGGACAAGATTATATTAATTATTTATAATGTTGGAACTGCTTTACTTTATAAATATTAAATCTCTAATTTTAATGTTTTATTAAATTGTAACGGTCATCAATAAAAAAAATTAATGTTCATCTAAATAATTTAACTATTTCATAAATATCAATTATTTTTAACACTAAATAATTTTTCTCAAATTCCTTCATATGTTATAAAATAATTATTTTTCAACTTTTAGTACTTTGTAAAGAAGTACAAGCAATACATTTTTTCATTTTAACTATGATACCCTAGAGAAAGAGAGATTTTAATTTGCTATCTTTTTAAAAAATGATAAAATAATTTTGAAACAATGTAGGATATGTTTCTATTTGATGGTTTATAACTATAGAACTAAACTAGTATGCATGAATTTGATTAATTGATTTCTTTGATATGCACCAAAATCATTTAGTACATATATTATTGTATTTTCTTTATAAAAAAAATCATAACATTTGTTTTTCCAGTCTTCGAACGCTAGCTCAAACGGTGGGGAGCAGAGGCTTGAGGTTGTGGGTTACCCCCATGGTCTCGAGTTTGAAACTCCCTCTGAATTTTCATGGCCCATATATGGGCTGCTGGTCGCTGGGCTAGGATGCGGGGATACCTCCTCGAAAAAAAAAACAATTATTTTTCCAAAAAAAATCATAACAAATATTTTTAAGTGGATTCTCATAAGGGAGTGAGCATGGGGTTGGATATCAATTAGACTAATGTCAAATACCAAAAAATATGGTTTGAATAACCTTAAACCCCATTCTTCATAAACCAACCAATGACAAATGTCACATTTTAGTTTGACTTGGTATAGGATTGCCTCCCTATTTCAATAAAAATCAATATTGAATATTGAAATTTCTAAGGTCTCCAAAAGTAAATACTACCTTTTTTGGAAAGATAACCAGATCCTTCATTCTTTATTCTGCAATCTCCATCACTTAGCCATCACATCTCATACAACTCTCTTGTTCCAATTATTTTTTAGCCACTAAGACAATTGTCACCTTTCAGTTTGACTTTGTGTAAGGTGACCTCATTTCAATAAAATTCAATGTTGATCTTACCATTACAATAAATTTCAATGTTTAAATTTCCAACTCCTCCAATAATAAATCTTACTTTATTAAGAAAGCCAATCAAATCATTCATCCTTCATAAGAGGCAAGTGGAGGGAAAGAATTGGCAAAATTTTGAAAATGAGTTCTTTCCGGGGGAATGGAAGGTGGCCGACTATCAGGCTAAATGGGCCTCTAATCTGATGGGGCTATAGAATGTTGGGGATTGGAATCACTTATCTTTTCACGGGTGATGTCAGAGTCTTTATTAGGGCTGAGACTTAATAGGTTAAGTGTTTCTCTTGTTGTTTTATTAGTTTTCAAAGTCCGTAGAGTATTGACTTATTATATTTTATGATGATTAATAATTTTTAACCTTCTTCTTTAAAAAAATCCTTCTTGATTATTTAGCCGCCCCATCTCATGAAAGCCTCTTATTACACTTGTCTTGCTTGCACTTACTTGAGAACACCACCTTTTGTAAGCCATTGATCTTGTAAAAAAGATCTCAGCAGTCCATTCTTTTCACCAAGAATCTATAAATCAAGACCTTCTTCACCTGTTGTATGTGTTCTTCATTTGTCACTGTGAGCTTTCTTGTTGTATGTGTTCTTCATTTGGCATTGTGAACTTCTAATCTTGCCAGAGTAATGCCGAAATTCCTACAGTGGGTGCACGTTTTTGTTATTTTATTTACCTCATTGCTTCTGGGTACATTGCAAGCTCAATCTGAACAGTCATATGAAAGTATTGAGTTATTAAGATACTGTGCATGCTTTGTTTTTGTTATTTTACTTTTTTCATTGCTCCTATTGTCTTCAATCTTGTCATTTTCTGCATCTCCTCATAAGATCATGCCTGCCCATGATGCATTCTGCACACTTCCTGATTGTCTTCTTGCTTTCATACTAACGAAAATGCCAATAAAAAATGCTGTCAAATCTTCCATTCTTTCCAAGAGATGGAGGTTTCTCTACACTCAAATGCTTGAACTCACTTTCTCTCCCCATCATTTTGCCTTTCAAATGCCTAAACGCATTGGCTTTGAAATGCCTGAACTCGCTTCGGGAGATCCGCTGGTCATATCAAGGGTTGAGAATATAATTTCCAACATGCTGCTTGGGCACTCATGAGATCTTGAGGGCTTTCACGTCCACAGCCTCTGGTTGCATTTCTCTCCTGAAAGTGTGTGTAAGTGGGTAGAATATGCATCTCAACACAATGTCCAGCATCTCACTCTGTCTGATTGCACTACTGATCCGAGATATTTAGAAGAAATCCCTGCTCTCTTTTCAATGTTCTCATCTTGTAACACTTCGTCTGCATGACTACATTCTCACCAGCTTCCCAATTGATTTTGTTGGATTCCCCACCTCATTAGTTGTTATCTTACTGGTGTTCAAATGACAGATGGATCTTTAGCCTCATTGGTATCGCTCTGCCCCCTTATGCAGAATCTTGAAACGGTACGATGTGATGGGTTAGGTCATGCCGTAATCTTTTCATCCACTATTGAACATTTGCATATCAATTTTCTGTATGGAGTTGAGTCTGTATTAGTTAACTGCCCCAAACTCAAAGTTCTGACGGGGTCCATGATTGGGGATTTGAGTGTGAATGGTGTTCTGTTCTATGAGCTTTCTTATGCAATCTTTTATCTTGAAATGCACTGTGAAGGTACTTTGAGGGAACTGGAACTGGTATTCGAACCTGAATGCAATGAAAGGTTTCCAGCAAGGAGATTTCTTGACATCCTAGGCAATTTTCAGTCCCTGAAGAAACTTATCATAGACCGGAGGCATCCCTTGGAAAGGGAAGCCAATATGGATTTTCCTCTATTGAACCTATTTCACGGGCTTCCAAATCTTGAGATGTTCTTTATGCTGGGCTTATTTCTTCAGGTATTTACAGGAACTTCAGAAATTCTGAATCAATTGTATAAGTTGGTAGTTTTAAACTTTTAGGTCATACATATTGAATTTAGATAAATAGTAGATAAAATCGGTTCATTTTAAGCAAGTTATTAGAGTTTGTCTTAAATTATTGATTCATGACATTGCAATGCAGGAGATGGCAAGAGTTCCTATACCTGATTGTCTCACTCCTCCACATCTTAATTTCAAGAAAATACGCGTAGAAATTCTTAATTTTTTCTACAAAGAAGTTGAATTAATAAATTGCTTGCTTCAGAGTACGCCCTCTCTCGAAGTATTGGAAATTCAGCCACCTGATGAATATGATGAATATATTCAGCCATATGATAAGGGTCAATATTTGAAGCTCACGACAGATGTTAGGTATCTGAGGAGAGCATCCTTACTAGCAAGGATTATTATACTGGATAGGCACTCCAAGCCTATCCAAGTAGTAGGCTGAAAACATATGCCCTCTGACTGTGTATTTTTTGTGGCATTTTATTCCATATTCCTTTTTACTTGTATGCCAAAAGTTGTTTATGCTGGTTAAGCCCCATCTGATTAAGTTCATGCAAAATTAAAAATGATTTTCCTAAAATGTTGTTGTTTGGACTCTGGTGTGCAATTTCACTTTCTAGGAATTTTCAATCATCTAAGTTGAAATACTCGTTCCATTTTTTGCTGTGTTCAGTAGAAATTCATGCATTTTATAAATAATTAATGTAGATCTGCTGTATTATGAAATGTAATTACATTTTCTTAGTATTTTCATATCATCTTAGTTGAAAAAATAGTGGAACATGGTTTGACACAAACTTACAGCAATCAGTTGTTAGCTGTAAATTTTTCAGTGCTATTTTTTTCTATGTTAATACAGAAAATTGTCTGCAATCTTCTGCAAATAAAACTCTTGCAATTTCAAAATACCCTTTCATTTTTCTGCGTTGTTCTTTTTCTTTTTAAGATTTAGTGGTTGGGTTTTCTATTGGAACCTCTCCTTAACAGGAAGATTTCCTAGTGACTTTGTGATCTCATCAGCTCCCTTGTTCTGAAGGGAAGGACCATAAACACACTTGAAACCTTGAGGTGCCTTTATTCTGTATCTGGTGTCAATATTAAACTGTTAAAACTGTTAAAGACTTTCCCCAGATCCTTGTTATATACCTAAACCTTGAGCTGCCTAAACCCATAAAATTGTTGTTCAGACTTTCCTATTTCCTTGCAATATGTGAACCAACAACAATTCTTTACCATCATAGGGTCTCTCTATCTAAAGATTCTTCACTGGAATGTAAAGACCCACACTCAGCACTTCTGCACCACTAAAATGAATTAGAAGCATGACTTTTACAAACACTACTGCAACCATCTCATGATAGTTGTAAGCAGCTCATAAGCATTTCCTTGTTGCAGGGCTCAAGAGATTTAGGACAATGTGGCATCTTGAAGCCAATCAAACACCATATCAACACCCACATCAAACACCTAGCAAACCAGAACCACCTTGCTGGGAACCCACGACTCCAGCATATCGTAAAGAGCATGATTAGAACCCACAACTCCTTTGCTGGCTTTAGATATAATTCCCACATGACTGCCTACATGCAAGTTTTTGGAGCCCCAATCAAGATGAAGTAAATTTTCTGTAGCATCTTGATCTACCCCACAGTTAATCAGCCGCTGTGTTACATACTAGGCTTTCTCCAAAAGTCTTCTTAGCTGCCAATTTGGACACGAGCCTTTCTACATGTTAATCGTTGCAAGGGAGTCTCTGTCTTTTATTGAGTAATGAGCACTATGAGGTGGCCAGCACAAGCCCTCCATATATGCATGAATTTGTGCAAGAACTTGTACATTATTTGCAGTTTTTCTTTTATGCATCAGTTATTCACACCTCCATTTTCAATCTTTTAAACTAAACTCGCCATTATACAGTTGTGGGTTTAGGAAACAGCAGCTTGGATATTGTATTCTAAACTTTTATTTTTTAACTAATCTGTTTTCAGGTACTTTTGTTTTCAAAATATAATTAAAAAAATAAATATTAAAAAAATTTAATGTCTGAAGATTGGGTTAGCATTTTATTAAATTATTTCAAATCTTATAAAACTCAAAAAGTTTATACAGAATACTATAATTTAAGAATTCTTCTATAATTCATAAAATAAATCAATATAGATATTTCTTTATTTATTTTATATAGATTTTTCTAAATATAGATATAAAACAATTCATACAAGAAAAATAGATTAAAATATATAAAATATTACACAGTACATTATTAATAATTTTTATAAAAAAAATAAAAAAATAATAAAACCAGTATTATGAAGCTCTACTCTCTCTAAATGTATGACTCTCAATACATAGTAGAGATGCTGTCATTCCATTCTAGAGGTGACAGCAAAAGATCATTTTCCAAAGAGAAAAGAATATTCTGAATTTTTTATTTTATTGGAATAAGACAATAAAAATACACAATTAATAATGAGAGTAGCAGCTGAGAAACACCAGCATCATAAAATCACTAGCAGCAACAATAAGCTGCCATAAAATGAGCAACAAAAGTTAAATGTTAACTAATAAGGATATTGATCTCATAACACCAACAACGATAGTTCTATGAGTAAACAGCTGCCCCCGATCAACAAAAAAACAGTATTTTTCTTAGAAGACGTCATGGTTGCTATCAATATTTACTGTAAACTGAAGTTGGGCTCAAATGACAGATGATCACAGACCCAGTCTATTAGATTTATAGAGAAATACATATTAAATGCTAGATTTATAGAGAAATAGTTATTAAATGCTTGTTTTTATTGTAGATCAGACTTAGCTACAGAATTAATTATGAGCAGGTGAGGTAGTTATTTGTAGATCATTTTAGATACATGTAGGTGAGTGCTTGGCAGCAGATCATTAATTTAATTATTCTAACATTTTCTCATAAATTAATTATCAAATTGTTTCAGATTTCTCTTCATAATCTAAATAAGATGGGTCCCCACACTAAGCTTTTTTAGATATCCATTTACAACACAAAATTTTGGTTCCCATTATCACTATCACTTTGAGAAATTAGTTCCTCCTGTCATTAACACTTTGGGTTTTTAACCGGTTCACCCATAACCATTTGGGGTTTTCCCCAACTGATACAAACACTTTAAATGTTACACTTGCTTTAGGAACAAGTGGTTTTGGCTTACCACAAACCTCACTCACGAAAGTGGTTTAAGGATGACCACGAACATCTCAAGAAGTGGTTTTGGATTACCACAAACCAAACATGCACTGGTTCTAATGACCACAAATCATCATTTCTCTGGACTTTTCTCCTTGTTGTACCTGCATCAAAGTTGATTATTGAGTCCATATAAAAATAAATCCATCTACCAAGATCCATGGATACCCAGCTATTGTACTCGCCAGTTGTATAGGAATCATTTTCAGTACATGGTTCATTAATACATCAAACCAAAAAAACTATGGGGTGTCGGGCAAAACCAATAATGTGCCCCTTACAATAACACAGGTACAATACTTCAACTTCGTGATTGCACACTCTTTGAGATTGACATTTTTTAAAGAGCCTCTCAGATACTATGATTAATTTTTCATCAATCTCTTGAGGGATATCAATCCAACAATCTTCTATTACATGACCAATTCTTAACAATAACATAGCCTTCACATTTAGATAGACAAATTCTCTCACCACCAATCCAAACACTTTGCACCCCAACCAAAATACATCTCAGACATACCTCATTACACCATGACAATAAGCTTTAGCATACCTTCTCACCTCTTATTCAAACTTTTTGCACCTAAAGAAATCAATGCTAACTCTCACAACTAATCTATAACATTAGACACACGTGATTGATTCAAGCCCACATATACTCAAGCCAAAAAAAATGTAAGGACTATATTTGTTACTAAATTCTCCTTTGACTACAAGTACCTATGCATCCTACAACAACCATTTTTTCACTTCTACCACTACTTGCAAATGATTAAATAGTGTCAAAGCCTCATTGACATCTTCATTTTCAGCATAGCCTTAAATCATAGCATCCAAGAAGTCACATCTCTTTTAAACATTACATCAAAATCATGGGATACATTCTCGGTCCTCCCACATTTAGCATACATATCTATAGCAAAGTCCCCACATTAACATTTAAGCATCAAAACCATGCACTGTTTCAGAATTTCTAAGCATGCACATGCAAGCAACAGACTGACTACTGTGATAGAATCTAGCTTCACACCATCCTTTTGCATCAACCAAGAACTTCACTTTATGGGTAGCAACTTAACTAATCCGATCTGGGGCCTCCTTTCTTCCTCCAATTGATAGACTCGCCTCTCTTTTGACTCATAACTCTGAGGTCTTTAAATAGTAAATGTGAACTTTGGGTTTGCTACAATCTCTTACTTGTAAGGAGGCAACACAAAAGATAGAAAATAAAAATACAATATGCATTCAAACATTGGCACTTTGTCTACTGCTACAATAGTTTTGGAATTAGTGCCAACATTTCCTTAGATACTTTTTCTCTCCCAAGAATCTTTATATCTTCAAACTAGAACACTAAATGGCACTAAAAAACTAGGATACTAAATGGCACTCAAACTTTAACTGACTCAGCAAGGAAATGTATGAAGAGTTATCCTTAAGAACTTGAACTCACTTTGTCTCCAGTCTCTTTAGACACTTGCGTAACTGACACTACACATTGAGAACATACAGATTAAAATAAGAATATGGCCTTCTTCCCTTAGGCTTTGATACCATATTGGAAACCCAAATTGGGCTCAAATGATCACAGACCTAGTCTATTAGATTTATAGAGAAACACATATTAAATGCTTGCTTCACTGTAGGCTAGAGTTAGTTGCAGAATTAATTGTGGACACGTGAGACAGTTTTTGTAGATCATTCTAGATACATGTAATTGAGTGCTACATAGCAGATCATTCTAGATGGTTCTAGTCCGTGCCGATAGTACTGGCAACAAATAATTAAGTTAACTATTATAACAATATTCCAGGTCCATTGCAATTGGAAGAGGAAATAATGTCCTTATCTTAATTGTGTAAACCATCAGCTCTAGATCCATAATGAAAATCATTTGAATTAAGGGATATCTGCTATGCAATCCTTTGCCAGATGTAATTTAAGAACTTAAAATACTAACCTACAAAATGACTTCAAAAGCTTGGATTTTTGCAAGAAAAATGGCCAATTTTTTTTGGAGATTAGTGTTGGCTTGGAGATTATGCTCAAGGACAGTGATATAGAGTGAAATATTTGCATTGGGCATCATGCCTAATGGTTATAAGTACTATTTTAAGGTCGCGACTTTTGAATATGTATAAGTAGATGAAAATGTTTTTTTAGCAAGTCATTAGAATTTACCTCGTCGAAGAACTCTTAGTTGAATTATGAATAATTACAATGCAGAAGTTGGCAAGAGGTCCTATACCCACTTGTCTCACCCCTTCATGTCTTGAACTCCAAAAAATACATGTAGAAATTCTTGAATTTGATTACAAAGTGTATTTATAAGTTGCTTGCTTTTGAGTATGCCTTATCTTGAAGCATTGGAAATTCAGTTAACTCATGAATATGATGAGGGTCAATGTTTGGAACTCTAAGGATATTATATATGTGAGAAGAGAATCCTTACTAACAGAGATAATTATATTGGATGATGTGTAGCATGTAATAGACTGAAAAAATGCCCTTTGAACTATGCATGTGTGTCCTCTATAATACCATGTTTATGGTATTTGATTCCATACGCTTTCACTTTTATTCCAAAAATTGTTTGTGTTGGTTAAGCTTCTTGTTCTTTTAATCACACTATAGTCTAGTGATTTGTCTTAAAGAATATATAGATTGTGGGGATAGACTAGCTTTTCTTGGAATGAAGAAAAATGATAGATGTTATTAAATTGTGACCAAATTTTGATGTTATTTCTTTTGAAAATCGATGCTCGCCCATTCAAACACTATCATCATTCTCACAAAACAATCACAACATTCAAACCACATCAACCATAACATTAAAATGCAACCAAATAAAAAGAACTTTATTAATTATCATGCACTTTATCCCTTAAATCTTAAACAAGTATTATTTCATCTCTATTCTCCTTAAATCACAACTATGACTCAATACTTAATAGAACATTTACTGAAAGCTTCTTAGATAAATTTTCTTAACTCTATTTTTACCTTGATCTAGTCCTTAGTTGCCAACCTAACATTAAAGATATGATCATTCCTCTTTCCTCTTATTGCCTATATACAATCTCTTCCCTGTCTCAAAAAAAGGAGAATTGCAAAGGAAATCATAGCCTCCATTTTCTTTTGTCTCCTCACCTTTTCCTTTTCTATCATCACTTTCCTTGGTCACCTCTATGGACCATAAAGAAATAGAGAAAATAGAAACAATAAACAAACACAATTAAATAACATCAACTTGCACCCCTTGCAGACCTTCCACTTTCTCAAGTTTCCATCTTCCCTATGCCATGTCTATGCCATGCTGCACTACATGGTAGAAAGAGGGAAAAAAAGGAATATAATTTTTTTTGGGTTGGGTTCTTAACCATCCAACCACTAATGGACTCCAAGTTCAAACTCAAATTTTGAAATAAGCTTAAGACAAACCTCATTCACAATAAAATATAAAAGGTACGATTAATACAATATTTAATAATTGTTAATTGGGTCCTTAGTTTTATCCTTCTCAAGGATATCCTTAGTAGTCTTTGGCAGCCGATCAACACTTCTCCAAAATCATAATCCTTCTTGCAGCATACCATAAGCAACCATAGAATCTTCAACCACATTTCCCTCTCTATAAGTGTGTCATGGTCCTTGGAGAGGGCTAATTCAATATGCTTTCCACCTATTCCAGATCCATCTTTATGCTTCCACCTGAAACCACAAAACCAAGATATACCAATTCTTCCTACATGAAAACACACTTATCCAAGTTTATCAGGAGCTTTTCTTCTTGCAATCTTTGAAGGACCAAATTCAGATGTTTCAAATGCTCATCCTTAGTCTTACTGAAAATAAGGATATCATCTAAATACACAATTAAAAACTTGCCAAGAAATGTTTTTAACACCTCATTCATGAGCCTCATGAATGTGCTAGGGGTGTTGGATAACCCAAAAGGCATCAGTCTCCATTCGTACATCCCTTCATTAGTTTTAAATGCTATCTTCCATTCATCTTTAGCCCTTATTCTGATTTGATGGTACCCGCTCTTCAAATCCACCTTTGAATAGTACCTTGCACCCCCTAGATGGTCCAATAGGTCTTCAATTATAAGCATAGGGAACCTATACCTAATAGTGATTCTATTAATGGCTCTTGAATCTGTACACAACCTCCAAGTCCCTTCCTTCTTAGGTGCTAATAGGGCAAGGACAACACATGGGCTCAAAGTTTTGGCAATCAAACCCTTCTCCAAAAGTTCTTGGATTTTCTTGGACATCTCTTCATTTTGCTGGGGTGTGAGTTTATAGGCTGCCTTGTTTGAAAGTGTGGCTCCAGGGATTAGATCAATGTTATGGCTAATCTCTCTAATTGGGGGTAAGGTATTTGGTAACTCCTTGGTCACTATTTCCTAATATCTTTCTAGCAAATCTGCTACCTCCTTAGGACCTACTCTCCTAGGTTCCTCTTTCACCTTCAATACCTTCCCCTCTTCTTGTTTTGGTAATACCATCAATGCATAACAAGGAGTGTCTTTCTCCTTCAACACCTGTAAAAATTCTTTTTCTCCTACACACAAAAACTTGGAATCTTTTTGCTCTTCACCATTGTCAGGCAAGGGTAGTAAAGTTACCTTCTTACCTTGTTGTCTTATGGAGTACATGTTCTTCCTTCCATCATGGTGTGCCTCCAATTCATATTGCAATGGCCTCCCCAAGAGAAAATGGTATGCATCCATAGGTACTATATCACAAAGTACTTTGTCCTTGTACTTCCCAATCTAAAACTCTATCCATGCTTGCTCTTCAATGACTGTATGCTACCCTTTTGTGAGGCAGGACACCTTGTAGGGTGTGGGGTGTGTAATCCTATTCAGTTTCAGCTTCTCAACTGCCTGAAGAGACACTAAATTATAGTAGAACCAGAATCAATAACCACTCTACATACCTTATTTCCCACCTTACATGTGGTCATGAAAAGTGTCTTCCTTTAGGGTGGTTCCGGTGTACTAGGCGCCTTAATCAAAGTCCTCACCATGAGTGACTCTCCTTGTTCTGGTGCTGCAAAGGATTCATGTGAGTGTACGCTTCATGTATCTTCATCTCTCACTAAATTTTCCCTCCTTTCACCTTGTTTGTTTCCCTTTTCTAGACACTTTGATGCTAAGTGCCCAGGCTAATGACACCTAAAGCATTTGGTGACACTCATGCCTCTTCCCCCAAATCTTCCTCTAGAGTTTGATCTCCTTCCCCTAAAGGATCCCCTAGAGCTTCTATCTCCTTGATTATGTTCATGGTTTGATTCTCCATAGTCCTTGGGACCTTGTCCTCTCCCTTGAGAGTTGCCTCTACCATGTTTTCCAAAATATCTTTGTCCTCTTCCTCTACCACCTTGCTCTTGTTTCCTCTTGAGTTTTTCCTCAACCTTCAATGCCAACTGATAGAACTTCTACACTATGGTAGGGCTACTCAAGCTTAGTTCATCCTAAATTGTAACCCTCAATCCTTGCATGTACCTTGCAAGCTCTTCACTTTTCGGCTCTGCTGTCTTGGATTTCATGACCAACCTCTAGAACTCTTTGGTGTAACTTGAGACATCTAGATCTTTCTGCCTCAAACTCATCCTCTTCTTATGAAGTTGAACTTCATAATCTTAAGGTACATATGCCTCTTTGAGCAAGGCTACCATCCTCTTGCAAGTAGTTATCTATCTTTTTCCATTCTTCACCCTTTCATCTTGGGTGAAATTCCACCATGTGAGTGCAGGTCCTTTCAACTTTGACTTGACAATATTTACCCTCTGATTCTCGGGTATATCTTCGTAGTCAAAGAAACTTGTGAGAGCATCAACCTAATCCATTGCTACTTCTGGATCCATCTTTCCATTATACATGGGCGGATCTAGTTTGGTGTCCATCATCCTTCTCTCCATGGACTTCAAGGTCTTCAAGAGTAGTCTCTGATCTACAGGAACCTATTCCTCTTCCTTCTCAAGGGGATCTTCTTCACTCCTTTCTTCCTCAGAGTCTCCACCACTCTTCCTATCAACCTTTCCTTTGAGTCTCTCTATTTCTCTCCTCAAATATTTTTTTTGGGCCATCTGCTCCTTCACAATATTTTCTAGTTCAAAATTCATGATCCTTGATGGGATCTCTATATCTTCTTCATCTATAGACATGGTTTCTAATCCTTCTCCTAAGGATATTTCTTTCTCTGATACCAATTGATGCAGAGCCTTGGTATCCTAGTAAATTTGGTGTACCTTACTAGTCCTTGTTTGAAAATTCAAACCTTCCTACCCCTACTTATGCTAGGAGTACCTCCTACCAAGGCTCCACACCTTTAATGTGGTCAGCATCTAATCACCAATTCATCCATTTAGCATCCCCATAACTCCACACTGAGTGATATGTTGTCTCATGCTCCTACTTGGCTGTCACACCTTTATGTAGCGTATGTATCTTCCTCACATGAAGCATACCAACCTCTAGCTTAGGCCTTTGAACTCTCCCCATAAGTCAATTCCTCTTATTGACACACCATTGATCAACCAAAACACAACCTAACATTATCCCATCAAAATAGTTCAAAATTGTCCTCACAAACAGGGTATTCACTAGTCAAATCAGTCCCCTGTTTTGTTCTTTCCCACTAAAATCCTGGAAGGACCCTTAGGAAAAGTTATGTAGTATTGATCCTAGTGTTAAATTAGTAATACTTTAAAGGGGAATATGTTTGATTCTTCTCCAAACTCCCTATATTTACTTGTCTTCTTCAAAGGTAGGAGGCTAAAAATGGTAGCATCAGTGAAAGAAATGCAGTCTAGACTTGGTCTTTGACCAATTTGACTGTACAAAAATTTCAAGGGACTTGAATCAAGTCCAACCTCCAATTCTTGGCTTCCAAATCGAAACCCATTAAAAGTTATGGGGATTTTTTTCAGTCAAATTACTTTATTTTGCCGGTCACATAGAGATGCCCGGCTGGGTTTTTAGGCATTACTCCTTGCAAATAGAACCATTCAATGCAAACTTACCCTCAATTGAAAGAAGACTCTCATATCTTTCATTTGAGCCTGGTTTTATAATTTTCACATGGTTAAAACTCGAGCTATGACTACAGAAAGCCAACTACCCTAGTTTTATGTTAAAAACGGCCTGTTGATGACTGTTAGACGATTTATTTCAAATTTCTCCACCAAATGATCTCAGACTAGTTGCAAATGAAATCTATGACACTAGGGTGACTTCCTATGGAGTTATATTTTACATTTCAATCCACACGAAGGCAGCAGAAATCAAATACCAGTAAAAAAGATGTTAAAAATGCAGTTTTCTCGATCTTGTTTGCAATATTTCCTCTTCCAACCTTACAATAAACCTCTGCAAGGTTAAATCTCATCATTTTATATGATGTTACCCCAATTCTAATTAGTTTGGGGTGGTTATACCCACTGTTTAACAATTTTTCAAAAAAAAAAGTTGTTAACCAAGGAACATTTGCAAGAAAATGTTGTTGACAACATTTCGCCATTTTTTAAAAATGCAATAATTCTATCCCTAGGGTATACCCGAGGTGGATTTAGCATGTCTTGATGTTTAAAACATCAATCCAACCTCTCCTAGCATATTTCTACCCATCTAGTGTCCTGCCAACCTTAGTAAACCATAGGATTTATAATCCATCCTAGGTCACTTGGTTTCACATTATTAGGACTTATTATAAAATTGTGGGATCTCCCGATCCTCCTTGGTCATTGACCCATCAAACCTTCCCAAGATTAACCTTGGAGGCCTTCATTCCACCTCCTTTATCTCTGTCCTTGTCTGGGGCTCCTACACCATACTCCTGGGGTGGATTGATCTCAAGTTGCTTTGAGATAAGCTCTACCAAAGAAGTGCCATGCTTCTTAATCTCTACCTCATCTATCCATATTGCCTCTTCTTCAAGATGTCCAACCCACTTCACAAGATATTGTGTATAGACATTATTTTTGGTCTTCCTAATGACCTCAGCATCAAGAATACTGTCAAGTGTCTTAGGTGCATGAGGAGGTAGATCAGTAAGGTCCTACTACAACTCTTGAATAAGAACCTTTGTACCTACATCATGACAACCTTTATATGGTGTTAGGTCAGAAATATTAAAAATAGGAGATATACCTAGAGTGGGAGGTAGTGCTATCTCATAAGCATTCATGCCATGCTTCTTCAAAACTGCAAAAGGACCCACTTTCTTCATGAGTAACTTTGTATGTTTGCCTTTTGGCAACCTCTCCTTCCTCATATATACCCAAACCAAGTCACCAACCTGAAATTGTACATCTCTCCTCCTTTTATCTTCCCTTTCTTTATATTTTTCTGAACTTTTTTGTAGAGCTATCCTTACTTGATCATGGATGTCTTTCATGCTGTCAACAAACTATTCTCCATGAGCACTCACCTGTCTATCCTTTGGAAGGTCTCTTAACTCTAGCATGCCCCTTAGATTCTGCCCATAGATAATTTGAAAAGGACTCCTCCCTATACTCCTATTCATGTAATCATTAAAGGAAAATTCAGCTTGTGGAAGGATGATGTCCCACTTTTCTCCATACTATTTTGTTAAACATCTCAATAGGTTTCCCAAGGACCTATTTACAACTTCAATTTTCCCATATGTTTGAGGATGATAGGCTGAATTAAAGTTCAAGTTCATTCCTAGCCTTTTCCATAAGGTTCTCCAAAAATGTCCAACGAACTTCACATCCTTGTCAGATACAATAGTTTGAGGAAGGCCATGTATCCTCACTATTTCTTTGAAAAATAGATTTTCCACATAGGTTGCATCACTTGTACTTTTACATGGCATGAAATGGGCCATCTTCCTGAACCTATCTACCACAACAAGGATGCTATCAAAACCCTTCTGAGTCTTAGCCAGTCCCATTACAAAATCCATACTACAACTCTCCCATGGCCTTGTAGGTATGCGTAATGGTTGATACAAACCGGCATTAGAGGAAGTGCCCTTGGCCTTCTAACAAATGGTGCACTTTTCAAAAAAATTCCTTACATCCCCCCTACATTTTAGGCCAAAAATAATGTCTTCTTACTTGTTCAAGAGTTTTATCCAGCCCAAAGTGTCCACTCATACTCCCACAATGCTTCTCTTTCACTATGTTATCCTTCATAGAGCACCTAGGAATGGATAGTTGATGTCCTTCAAAAAAAAAACCATCTTGGATCAAGTAATCAATATACTCAACATGATATGCTTCAGAAAAATCAGAACAAACCTTATAAATCTCATGAAAATCCTCATCATTTTCATACATACCTTTCAAGGAATCAATACCTACACTTTGCAATTTTACTTCCTAGACTATCATGGCCCTCCTTCTCAAAGCATCATCCACCTTGTTAGCAAATCCTTTATTGTACTTGATTGAAAATGTGTATGCTTGGATTGATTCAACCCACTTCATGTGTTTGTGACTCAATTTCTCCTGGCTGTTCAAGAAACTGAGTGCTTGGTTGTCGGTAAAAACAATAAAATCCTTTGGGAGGAGGTAGTGCCTCCATTTATTCAAGTCTTGTACTAAAGCATACATCTCAAGGTCATAAGAGGAGTACTTCCTCTTAGCCTCATTCATATTTTCGCTAAAAAATGCAATGGGTCTCCCCTCTTGGCTTAAAACAGCCCCTATGGCCACATTGGATGCATCACATTTAATAACAAAAATATTTTGAAAATCTAGAAAAGCTAGTATAGGCTACTTTGCTACCTTTTGTTTCAGACTTTGAAAAGCCTCCTCAACCTCCTTGGTCCACACAAACTTGAATTTCTTCCCCCCCCTTAATAGTCTCCAAAATTGGTGCATAGATCTAGCTGAATCCCCTTAAGAACTTCCTGTAGAAAGAAGTCGAACCGTGGAAAATTCTAACTTCTGTCATGGTCCTTGGAGAGGGCCAATTCAAGATGCTTTCCACCTTTTTTGGATCCATCTTTATGCTTCCACTTGAAACCATAAAACCAAGATATACCAATTCTTCCTGCATGAAAACACACTTATCCAAGTTTATCAAGAGCTTTTCTTCTTGCAATCTTTTAAGGACCAAATTCAGATGTTTCAAATGCTCATCCTTAGTCTTGCTAAAAATAAGGATATCATCTAAATACACAATTAAAAACTTGCCAAGAAATGTTTTTAACACCTCATTCATGAGCCTCATAAATTTGCTAGGGGCGTTGGATAACCCAAAAGGAATCACTCTCCATTTGTAGATCCCTTCATTAGTTTTAAACGTTGCCTACCATTCATCTTCAGCCCTTATTCTGATTTGGTGATACCCGCTCTTCAAATCCACCTTTGAATAGTACATTGCACCCCCTAGATGGTCCAATAGGTCTTCAATTCTAGGCATAGGGAACCTATACCTAATAGCGATTCTATTAATGGCTCTTGAATCCGTACACAACCTCCAATTCCCTTCCTTCTTAGGTGCTAGGGTAGGGACATCACATAGGCTCAAACTTTTGGTAATCAAACCCTTCTCCAAAAGTTCTTGGATTTGCTTAGACGTCTCTTCATTTTGTTGGGGTGTGATTTTATAGGCTACCTTGTTTGGAAGTATAGCTCCATGGATTAGATCAAT
This sequence comes from Chamaecyparis obtusa, assembly GCA_027943335.1. Classification (NCBI taxonomy): domain Eukaryota; kingdom Viridiplantae; phylum Streptophyta; class Pinopsida; order Cupressales; family Cupressaceae; genus Chamaecyparis; species Chamaecyparis obtusa. The sequence continues at coordinate 1,296,366 of BSBK01000272.1, read as the reverse complement.
GTTATGGCTAATCTCTTTGATTGGGGGTAAGGTATTTGGCAACTCCTTGGTCACTATTTCCTTATATCTTTCTAGCAATTATGCTACCTCCTTAGGACCTACTCTTCTAGGTTCCTCTTTCACCTTCAATACCTTCCCATCTTCTTGTTTTGGTAATACCATCAATGCATAAAAAGGAGTGTCTTTCTCCTTCAACACCTTTAAAAATTCTTTTTCTCCTACAAAATAAAACTTGGAATCTTTTTGCTCTTCACTATTGTCAAGCAAGGGTGGTAAAGTTACCTTCTTACCTTAGTGTCTTATGGAGTAGGTGTTCTTCCTTCCATCATAGTGTGCCTCCAATTCATATTTCCATGGACTCCCCAAGAGAAAATGGCATGCATCCATAGGTACTATACCACAAAGTACTTTGTCCTTGTACTTCCCAATCTAAAACTCTATCCATGCTTTCTCTTCAATGACTATATGCTACCCTTTTGTGAGCCATGACACCTTGTAGGGTGTGGGGTGTGTAATCCTATTCAGTTTCATCTTCTTAACTACCTCAAGAGACACGAAATTGTTAGTAGAACCAGAATCAATAACCATTCTACATACCTTGTTTCCCACCTTACATGTGGTTCTGAAAAGTGTCTTCCTTTGGGGTGGTTCTGGTATACTAGGCGCCTTAATCAAAGTCCTTCTTATCATGAGTGACTCTCCTTGTTTTGGTGCTGCAAAGGATTCATGTGAGTGTATGCTTCATGTATCTTCATCTCTCACTAAATTTTCCCTCCTTTCACCTTGTTTGTTTCCCTTTTCAGGACACTTTGATGCTAAGTGCCTGGGCTGATGACACCTAAAGCATTTGATGACATCCGTGCCTCTTCCCCCAAATCTTCCTCTAGAGTTTGATCTCCTTCCCCTAAAGGAGCCCCTAGAGCTTCTCTCTCCTTGATTATGTTCATGATTTGATTCTCCATAGTCCTTGGGACCTTGTCCTCTCCCTTGAGATTTGCCTCTGCCCCAGTTTCCAAAATCTCTTTGTCCTCTTCGTCTACCACCTTGCTCTTGTTTCCTCTTGATTTTTTCCTCAACCTTAAATGCCAACTGATAGAACTTCTACACTGTGGTAGGGCTATTCAAGCTGAGTTCATCCTAAATTGTAACCCTCAATCCTTGCATGTACCTTGCAAGCTCTTCACTTTTCAGCTCTGTGGTCTTGGATTTCATGACTAGCCTTTGGAACTCTTTGGTGTAACTTGAGACATCTAGATCTTTTTGCCTCAAACTCATCCTCTTCTTATGAAGTTGAACTTCATAATCTTTAAGAAAATATGCCTCTCTGAGCAAGGCTACCATCCTATTCCAAGTAGTTATCTATCTTTTTCCATTCTTCACCCTTTCATCTTGGGTGAAATTCCACCATGTGAGTGCAGGTCCTTTCAACTTTGACTTGGCAATCTTTACCCTCTAATTCTTAGGTATATATTCATAGTCAAAGAAACTTGTGAGAGCATCAACCCAATCCATTGCTACTTCTGGATCCATCTTTCCATTATACATGGGTAGATCTAGTTTGGTGTCCATCCTCTTTCTCTCCATGGACTTCAAGGTCTTCAAGAGTAGTCTCTGATCTATAGGAACCTCTTCCTCTTCCTTTTCAAGGGGCTCTTCTTCACTCCTTTCTTCTTTAGAGTCTCCACCACTCTTCCTATAAACCTTTCCTTTGAGTCTCTCTATTTCTCTCCTCAAATCTTTGTTTTGGGCCATCTGCTCCTTCATAATCTTTGCTAGTTTGACATTCATGATCCTTGATGGGATCTCTATATCTTTTTCATCTACATACATGGTTTCTAATTATTGGTGTAATTAATTATTCCTAATTAAACTTTACTTAATCTTACTTAGGTTAATGCATTGCATATTAGTTTGTGATTGAGACACCTAGGAGTGTGCACATCTATTAAGCACATGGTGTAGGAGAAATTTTACTTTTGGTGTGATAGTTGTCATCACATACCTCATTGTGTGTGAGATCCACCTTTTGTGCTCTTATCACATTATCATCCTAATCCAATGCACATACTTTATTGCATATTGGAGGATGATCCACATTTGGTGGACATGTGATTACACCTAGCATAGGTGATAGCTTATTAGCTCCTTATCATTCTCTCTTATCGCCTTTCCTATATATGGAGGCCTATTATGTAATAATTACAATTCATTGGTGAATATCATTAATTCATTGGATCTATTCAATCCATCCTTGCATTCATATTTTGTCTCTCTTGTGCTTTTCTTCAACCTCTTGATCTTAATTCAATATTTTCTATTTGCAAATTCTTACATGGTATCAGAGCCATTGGAGTGTTCTTGATTAGCTGATTTGAAGAGAGCTTGATGCAAGCTTTGAAGGTCCAAATCTTAAATCTGGCAACCAGCATGTGATAGAGGAATCTTGGAGCAAATCTGACCTCACCATTGTGTCTGGGAGGCTGTTTCAGTTAAGATCAACTATAAACTCACCCATATTCGGCGAAAGTCCAATCTGAGGCAAAAAAAATTTGCAAATCGGACCATACGGCCCGATCTGCCCTCTTGGTACGATTTTTCAAAAAAAAAATTTTTTTTTTAATTCTACATTTAGTTTGAAATTTTTTTTTTGCAAAAAAATTATTTCCCACGGGCCTGGTACATGCCCTATATTTCTTTCTATACCAGTGCATCATCAGCGGTCACAATCACATCAGTCGAAGGAGAGCACAACAAGCACCTGCAGTGCACACGCGACACATAGCATAGGCTTCCCGCAGGGCTTTTGTTTTATTTTAACCTGCGGCCTTGCATATTTAAACAGCATAAAAGTCATTCCCACTATCAATGTGGGATAAAACAAATCCCACCATAGCCAGTGGAAATTAGGCCGCCGCTCCACCACAGTCCCCCTTCCGCCATTTCCACTGCTCACCTCTGCTTTTGTCCGCTGTAGCTCCACTGTGTCACCACCCGAGTGGCCCACATCCACCAACTGCCAAGTCAGCACAATGCCCGCCTAGTCACCTCTACTCTCATCCTACATGGTGCTAGTGGGTGCCTCGCGGGCCCTACCGACCCTGCCACGCGGGCCAAAGAGACCCTGCCATGCGGTAGATACAAATCCTAGTCACCGGCTAGAACACCGCACAGTCAGTGGATTGGATGCCACCTCAGCCCCTTCACCCTCTAATCATATGAAGACATGTGGCACATGCCACATCAACCACCATGCAAGCTGTATGGAACAGTACGACCTGCTCTGTCATCAAACACGTTAGCCGATGGAGGCTCTTTTTTGTTGACATCATCAATTGATGATGTGAAATTTGACAGCCGTCTAGCCATCACCGCAGGGCAGAATTGGGTCTTTTTGATGGTCATCTAGCTATAAAATTTAACCTAGTATTTTTCTGACGTCATCAAGGTTTGAAAATTCTTTGCCCTCACCATTTGCATTTTTTATTTGACAATCAATCTTTGAGAGGCCATAACTTGGTCATCCGGGCTCCAAATCGGGTGCAATTTTTTTTGAAATTGGGTAAAATTTCCTGAATTTTCTAGTGATGGTGTTGATTTTGACTTTTGGTGGCTTCATTTGTCAGAAATTGAAGATCTTGTTGACTGTTCCTATCTGTTCCTAATTTCTGCAACTTCTAGGACTTCGTTTGGGCACATACGGTAACATTTTGAGGTGAAATTTTTTTTGAAAGTGCATAATTTTTTGTCTACTTTCCAGATTTGCAATTAGATTTGAGTGATTTTGGGTAGACATATCACTTTAAGAAATAGGTCATTTTGGGGCTATAATTGCACTTGGTTAATCCTTGGATTTCAGTTTTCTGATTTGCATCAGTCATTTGAAGGAGTTATCAGTATTTATCAGTCATCATTTGGTGTTAATATGGATAATTCAAAGGTTAAAATCCTCACTCCATATAACTACCATGAATGGAAAGATTCTTTAAGTGATCATTTGTTGAATCTTGGATTGCTTAGAATGACTCTTGGGAAGGATCAAGAACCTCAAACAGGTGTTGTAGAAAGGAGAAAATGGTTTGATAGAAGAGATAAAGCACTTTGAACTCTTAGATCATCCATCTCTCGTGACTTGCACTATCATATTGCTTCTTGCACACATCCTCATGATGCTTGGATCACAATGGAAGGACTCTTTAGTAAACCTAATAGAATGAGAAAATTCAGATTAGAGAATGATCTCATAGGTCTTAATGCTAGGGATTTTGACAATATTCAAGATTTTTTCTCTAAGTTCAATACTATTAGATCGAAGCTTTCTTCATGTCGTATTGTTAAAGGGGATGAATAATTGATCTTTTCTATTCTTTCCAAGCTTGGTCTTGAATATTCTATCTTTGTTTCTACATTCTATGCTACTATGGATGCTCTTGGTAGTGCACACAAATTGCCCTCTCTGGATGAATTTGCAGCGCAACTCATAAGGGAACAAGCAAAGTTGGCACACATGGGTCAGTTGAAGCCTTCCACACATAAAGCATTGATTGCAAGTGAGTCTACATCAAAGGCTTCTAATGTCAAAGGAAAGAAACACAATAAGGATCCTAAGCCTCATGACAAAGGTAATGAATCTTCTTGACCAAAAAGTACTAAATCCAGGTCCTCTTCAAGAGAGGAATCATCTAGAAGAAAGAGAGATAAATGTGCATATTGTCAAAAGTTAGGACATGATGAGCATAAGTGTTTTCAAAAGAAGATTGATGAGCTAACTCACATTATTCAGAAACACAACATAAAGTTTCCCTCATCAGTGTCTACTCCTTCTACACATTTGGCAGCTTCTACATCTCCATCATCATCCAAAGATAAAGGTAAAGGACAAGCACTCATGGCTTCCACACATCCTGAGCAAGGTAAATGGCTTCTTGATTCAGGTGCATCACATCATATGGCATCTTCTATGGATATGTTTTCTTTTATTGAGCCTTGTAATTCTCCTAATATTTTGATGGGTAACAACACATTCATGAGAGTTTGTGGGAAAGGTTCTATTCCTATGGGAGAAGGGACATTTAATGATGTTCTTTGTGTACCATCCTTGACCACTAATCTCCTTTCTATTTACCAAATCACACATGGCACAAGTTAAAATTGTTGAGTTCACTCCTGATTATGTCTACATTAGGGACATGGAGACTAGAGATGTCATAGCTATGGGAGTGGTTGATCATACATCACGCTTGTATTCTTTTTCTAGTTTTGTTGATAATGATGATGATATTCATGATGTACCCATCCCTTTGCCAAGTGATAATTATGAGAACTTTGGACACTTGAATCATTTTTTTGTTGAGACAAGTGTTGATCTTCCTACTCCTCCACTTCCCGCTTCTTCAGACATGGGCTCTACTATTCAGCAGGATGATCAGGGTGTTTCAGATCTTGCAGAATGTGATGACTACTTGGATGCATCTTCAGCATTTGTTGATTCTTATGATGTAGATTTGGAAGACATACATGAGGGGGTTTCTCTTTCCCTTGATGACAATTTCATCATAGATGGGGACACTTCTTCACCTTCTTTGGAGATTGGTGTACTTGATTCTTCTCCTTCTTCACTTGATTTGTCACATGGAGCGATAGGTTCTTTGAGCATGGAGATTCCTAATTAGTCTTCAGAGATTCCTTCATGGAGACCTACATCTTCTTCCTCATTCCATTTGCACAAGGATTGGCTTCTTCATCATTTGATGTATCTATTTCTTCCTAAGGGGAGACATGTTTCTTGTAAGCATTGGTTGATCTATTGTTTACAGGTACTCTTCATCAACATGGGAGCTTCTACATTATGGGGGGGATATCATGTCTCCAACTATCCTTCTTATGGGGGATACTTCTTTGTATATACATGATGTATGTAGTCCTTGGGGGTCTTGAGCACTCCATCCATCCATGCATCTTATTTTCTTCTCTCTTTTTGGGGGAGGGTTTTTCCCATGAGGTTTTCCCTCTTTCTCCACTTTATGAGAGTTATGCATTTCATGTATCTTGTACATGGGTACCTAACATGGCCTAGTAGCCAGGACCCATCTTGCATTGTGAGTTTAAGTGCATTCCCCTAAGTTGCACTTAAGGGGGGGTGTTGGTGTAATTAATTATTCCTAATTACACTTTACTTAATCTTACTTAGGTTAATGCATTGCATAGTAGTTTGTGATTGAGACACCTAGGAGTGTGCACATCTATTAAGCACATGGTGTAGGAGAAATTTCACTTTTGGTGTGATAGTTGTCATCACATACCTCATTGTGTGTGAGATCCACCTTTTGTGCTCTTATCACATTATCATCCTAATCCAATGCACATACTTTATTTCATAGTGGAGGATGATCCACATTTGGTGGACATGTGATTACACCTAGCATAGGTGATAGGTTATCAGCTCCTTATCATTCTCTCTTATCACCTTTCCTATATAAGGAGGCCTATTATGTAATAATTACAATTCATTAGTGAATATCACTAATTCATTGGATCTATTCAATCCATCCTTGCATTCATATTTTTTCTCTCTTGTGCTTTTCTTCAACCTCTTGATCTTGGTTCAATATTTGCTATTTGCAAATTCTTACACTAATCCTTCTCCTAAGGATCTTTCTTTCTCTAATACCAATTGATGCAGAGCCTTGGTATCCTAGTAAATTTGGTGTACCTTACTAGTCCTTGTTTGAAAATTCAAACCCTCCTACCCCTACTTATGCCAGGAGTACCTCCTACCAAGGCTCCACACCTTTAATGTGGTCAACATCTAATCACCAATTCATCCATTTAGCATTCCCATAACTCCACACTAAGTTATATGGTGTCTCATGCTCCTACTCAGCTGTCACACCTTTCTGTACCTTGTGTATCTTCCTCACTTGAAGAATACCAACCTCTAGCTTAGGCCTTTGAACTCTCCCCACAAGTCAATTCCTCTTATTGACACACCATTGATCAACCAAAACACAACCTAACATCATCACATCAAAATAGTTCAAAACTATCCTCACAAACAGGGTATTCACTAGTCAAATCAGTCCCCTGTTTTGGTCTTTCCCACTAAAATCCTTAAAGGACCCTTAGGAATAGTTATGTAGTATTGATCCTAGTGTTAAAGCGGTAATACTTCAAAGGGGAATAGGTCTGATTCTTCTCCAAACTCCCTATATTCAATTGTCTTCTTCAAAGGTAGGAGGCTAAAAATGGTAGCATCAACAAAAGAAATGCATTCTAGACTTGGTCTCTGACCAATCTGACTGTAGGAACATTTCGACGGACTTGAATCAATTCCAACCGCCAATTCTTGGCTTCCAAATCTAAACCCATTAAAAGTTATGGGGATTTTTTTCAGTCAAATTACTCCATTCTATCGGTCGGTCACATAGAGATGCCCAACTGGGTTTTTAGGCATAAATCCTTGCAAATAGAACCATTCAATGCAAACTTACCCTTAATTGAAAGAAGACTCTCATATCTTATGTTTGAGCCTGGATTCACAATTTTCTCATGGTTAAAACTTGAGATATGACTGCAGAAAGCTGACTGCCCTAGTTTTATGTTAAAAATGGTTTGTTGATGACTGTCAGATGATTTCTTTCGGATTTCTCCACCAAATGATCTCAGACTGGTCACAAATGAAAGCTATGACACCAGGGCGACTTCCTATGGAGTTAGATTTTATATTTCAATCCACACGAAGGTAGCATAAATTAAATACCAGTAAAAAAAGATGTTAAAAATGTAGTTTTCTTGATCTTGTTTGCAATATTTCCTCTTCCAACCTTACAATCAACCTCTGCAAGGTTCAATATCATCATTTTATATGATGTTACCCAAATTATAACTTTTTGGGGGTGGTTATACCCATTTTTAAACAATTTTTCAAAAAAATGTTGTTAACCAAACAACATTTGCAAGAAAATGTTGTTGACAACATTTTGCCATTTTTGTAGAATGCAATAATTCTATCCCTAGGGTCTACCCGAGGGGGATTTAGCATGTCTTGATGTTTAAAACATCAATCCAACCTCTCCTAGCATATTTCTACACATCTAGTGTCCTGCCAACCTTAGTAAGCCATAGGATTTATAATCCATCCTAGGTCACTAGGTTTCACATTATTAGGACTTATTACAAAATTGTGGGATCTCCTGATCCTCCTTGGTCATTGAACCATCAAACCTTCCCAAGAGTAACATTGGAGGCCTTCTTTCTACCTCCTTTATCTCTATCCTTGTCTGGGGTTCCTACACCAAGTGGTTTTTGCTTGGTGAAGCGGAGGCTCAGGCGAGGCAATATGACTAGCTCGATGAATTCTCATAGTTAATCCTCTCTAGAGAATTCTACTTAGATGGAGGGTCAAGGGAAAATCACTTGTGTTACCCATGGCTTGTCATCCCACTTTTTTTTTTTTTTTAATAAATTGTACCACATTTTTTGGTTTTTTTTTATGCAATCATACCACTAGGCCACTGGCAATGGTCCACTACTAGTGATCTAGTAGGTTTTTCTTTTTACTCGACAATGTAATTTCTAATTCTATGAAAAAAATAATGAAAATTTTGCAAGTGCATTTCAATTTTCATTTTATGGGTACAAAAAATGATTCTTAGACTTCTCTGTGAGTGTGATTGCAATATTTTAATTAGTTGTTTTATCTGTATATTAGACATGTACGTATGTTTCAGTAGAAATAAGGAAGTGATCGTATTTCCATTTTTAAATCTAAATATTTAAAATGTCATTACCGTCAGAATTCTTAAATTAAGATAACCATTAATCAAAGTTTTATGAACTTTTTACCCAATTAATTATTGATATAAAATTATAAAATTGTAAATTATTTGATGTTCACTGTTTTAGAATTTAGTGTAAATGAAAAAAAAATTAAATTAAATTTAATGAATTTACGGCGTATGGTGTATTTCGGGCCGAAGGGGAAATAAAACCTAATTTTTGAAAAACTCTTCTAGAATCATGACACGTGTCCACTCAAGTTGGCGTCATTTGATGATGACGTGTGACTAACGACAAGGAAAAAGTGAATGGGACTCGCGACACTTGAAAGTGACTACCAACAACCATTGAATGAGCACAGATCAACATCGTACGCTGTATTTTGGGTCGAAATAGAAAAGAAACCCCATTTTCGCAAACCTATTCCAGAATCGTGACAGTTGTCCACTCACATGGCCGGTGTCATTCAATGATGACATGTGAGGTTAGGTGTGTTAGGCCATTTTTCTATCATAGCAAAAATCTTATGAAAATGGCCTCTTCCCTGCAAATGTTTTCATGTTGTGCACTCCTGCCCTGTGTTCTTCATTGTATCACCTTGCTCCAGTCCAATCCGCATTTCCTGAATCACAAAACCTAGAAAGTTTTTCGAGTTTTAAAGTCTGCTGGAAATAATTTCAAAATCTACCACAGTGTCAAAAACCCACAGTGTTTCTGAAAATCCATGATGTTTTCAACCTTTTTGGCCTGCATGAAAACCCTCGATGTTTTTGCATCCTTGTTTACCTTTGTGTCAATGTTGAAAACTCTGTGTGTTTTCGATCCTTCACTGAAAACCCTGGATGTTTTCGACCTCACATTTTTCCCTTTTGTCGGCACTCCTTGTTTGTTGGCATTTTCTAACTGTGCAGGTCTGACTGGATGGTGGGCCTGGGTCTTCAAAGTTTCAAAGTGATTGGTTGTCGCATGGCTACATGTCAGACTTTTCTGACATGCGATCATGCGACCGCTTGCCACCTGTCCATGTGGGTCCCAGTTCTATTCAGCTACCTGGCGGTTTACTTTGCCTTAGTGCGCAAGTGCGATCAATGGTGGGACTTGGTTTCCAGATAAATCCGAGGATCCTGATGTGTCAGAGCATCAACGGTTGTCATTAAAGCACGAAGGATTTGTCAGGGCTATGCACTTTTGTGACAATCGTTTGATCCTCCAAAAGGGTAAGGATTCTTTGGCAGTGGTCCTAGAGGTGGTGATGTGGTAGCCTGTGATTGGTTGTCGCATGGTCGCATAGCCCAGTTTTTGGCTTTTTGATCATGCGACCACTTTCCATGTGTCCTTGGGGCCCGTTGGCAGAAAGGGGTGTGGTCCCAAAGGTGGTGATGTGGCAGCCTGGGGTTGGTTGTCGCATGGCCGCATGTCAGAATTTTTTGACATGCGATCATGCGACCGCTTGCCATGTGTCCCTGGGGCCCGATAGTAGGTGGTGAGGTGGGGCATCTTCCGGATGCTAAGGTGGCAATGTCCGATTGGATGCGATGGTTATGTGGTGGTCTAATGGCCTTGTCGCATGATCACAAGAGCTAGTCTTCTGGCTTGCGATCATGCAACAAGGGTGCCACGTTGGTGGGAAGTGGTGACATGGTGCTGAGGTGGATGTGCTTGGTGGGACCATTACTTAGTGGTGGGTTGCAGTGGCGGTTAAGGTGCGGGTTGTCGCATGTTTTCATAGCCTATTTTCAGGTTATGTGATCATGCGGTTAACCGCCGAACGTCGCGGGTGCAGAGCTAAAGGTGGGTCTGTGATGCCAGTCTTGTCGAGATGTCTGATTTTGATTGGCTTCTTGCTGGTGAGGTGGCTGAGGACTTTGCAAAGGATTTGTGACCGACTGTCGACCACAGCTAAGAGTTTGTGGTCGCATGATCGCAAGGGTGAGTTGGGTGCCATGCGATCATGAGACCAAGCATAAAGTGAAACCAGATTCCTGTGGCGGTGAGTTTCATGACCGCACAATTGCGCAACTAAGGGCAAACCGTTAGGGAGCATGAAGCCCGTGAATTGCATGGTGACCGTTTGAACTTGCTGAGAGTTTTTTTTGGTAGGAGGTACCAAAATTCAATTTTTGAGTGGCCAGAGTGGGCAGAATGGATTGTCAAATGCTGCGGCTTGACCCCTGTCATGTCTGTGTTAATTCCTCGGTGGGGTTAGGTGATTTTGAATTTTTGAGTTGGAAGTGATCATTGTGCTTGCATTGTAACCCTGGTATAAAGGGATTTTGGTGATCATTTTTTGATTATTGGGAGATAGGTATTCAAACTTTTGGGTTGCGAGTCCTCTTTCTCAGTCTGAATTGTAATGACTTGTCTTGATTTTTTGGCAATTGAAAGAAAGTTGTAGGTCTGAGCTGCAGTTTGCAAGAAGGGTTCCTTTGGATGGATTGTATGCACTTGAGGATTCTTCATACTTAATGCAGGCACATGATTCTCATCTCTCCCTTGTGTCAACATAGATGAATTTTGAACTTTCTAGTTCACTGCATAACAATTTATGTATAGGTCTTCATTCTTGAGTTCTAATCCAGGATTAGATTAAATGATGCTTCAGATGGGACCTAGATTTATCTCTTGTCTATGTAGGGATATTTTGTAAGTAGTGTAAGAGATGTTTAACCATGTTTATGGCTTGGATTCTTAGATGAATCTAGTAGTTGTCCTTGTGTTCTATGTTCACTTCAGGTGTGATGCCTAATGGATAAGGCACTGATCTTAAGCTAGTATCCCTGTGCTGATGCAAAGTGTTGCATGGTTGACTACATCCTGCAGGAAACCCAATTATATTTAATATTTACAATCCTATAATCCCTCATAGTCTTGAGGTCACAAGGCCATTTTACCCTGCATAGTAGAGTTGATTCAATGAATACCTGGTTAGTATTTAGCAATCCTTTACTATGATCTGCAATATAAATCTAGAAATATAAGGTGTGTAGTGAGTTTGAATTTTGTCTGGATTAGGTACTCCCACCTTGGTTTTGCAGAGCCAGAAGTAGAAGAGGGCATATTAAGTCCCTACAGTTGGTCCAATTATCCTAAGACCTTATAACATTTTGGAGTTAACCATTCCTAAAATCCATCTGAGGGTATATTGGCAGCCATTTGTGCATAAGAGTTTTTGGACACCAACAAGGTGAATAGGTGACTGTTGACTACTAACAAGCCAAAAGTGAATGGAACCCATGACACCTGACAGTGAGTACCAAATGTCCCCCAAAAATAAGGCACGTGTCATGATTTAACACTCAACTAAGTATAATTAAGATCTAAATTGGAGTAAAACTAAACATTTAATAAATGTAATAACTAATAAGCTAAATTTTGGGTCTCTGATTGAAGTTGTAATGTGAAATGATTAAGTGATACATGTCATAGTGACATCAGATATCAGTCTTTAAAAAGAAGCAATAAAAGTTAACAAGAGTCACGATTGTACAAATTTTTCCCTTTAGGTTTTCAATCTAATTTTTTCAGTTGTAACTAGTATTGGAGATTCAGAAAGGGGTTATGGCTTCTACGTTGAGGAATGCAACAAAGTCTCTCATCTCTCTGCCTACTCATAGTCTACTCAAATTGAAATTTTGGATAAAATCCTTAACACCTACGTCCCGCCATTTTAATATTTCAAATCTAGTGTTTTATTGTTTAGATTGTAGAACTGGATTTAGGGTTTAATTTTGAATCACACCTATAAATTTTAGTTGAGTATAATTATTTGAATTTTCCTTCGAGTAAATACCATGATGGCCAAAATTATGAGTAAAAGGCAAAGATGGGAGACAAATATAATAGACTTCCACAATCTGTTTAAAACATCAGGTTTCACTGATAAATTCAATAATATTTATGATCATGTTATCCATGGAAATAAGGGAATAATGGAAATTAAATTTGCACTTGAAGATAAGTGGAACGATCCAAAGAAGGGTTCAAAATTTTGTCCATTTAACAACATGGTAAAGGCAACAACAAATAAAATTGCACCGTGGGTTGCTGGGTCGGCACGCATGGTGTTACCTCAAGTATTACCTTTCCCAAAAAATTTCATGGTCTATGCTGAAAATTATGATGAAAATAGAAAAGAAATTGTGAATAAAAATACTAAAGAGGAAATTTTGTCCATAACCGAGAATGAATTTGCTAGTCTGTTGGGCCTAGGATTTTAACAACTCAAACATGCACATTCACCTTGGAAAGTTGGCAGAGGATCATGAAAAAATAGATGCAACATATAGAGATTTGTATATTAGAGGAATAACAAGTGGTTCTAGTCTGAATTCAGATCATAAGCCTCCTTATGATTATGATATTTTTGAGAAATGGGTTCAGGATAGTATTTCCTTGCTAGCATTTTTTTTGGGATTGGAGAGTAACAAAGAAGTGGGTGTTATAATCACTCAAAAATGGTCTAGGAAACCTTGAACTCCACTCTAACATTAAAATTTAAATACTAGACTAAATCTTGTGTGTAATCAATTTTGCATATTTATTTAATCTCTTATTTCTTGATCAAATCATCATTTTATCATTTATTTGATTATATCTTAAAGTTTGACCACTTTATCCTAAACTTTATTTAATTAAGAGAACATGCTCCCTTTTAATTAATTAAATTTTTTTTAATTAAATAATAAAATCACTTTATCCTAAGCCACATTTAATTAAAAGAGTATGTCCCCTTTTAATTAAATAAAAATATTTTTTAATTAAATAATGGAAATCGCTTTGCTAAAAATAATAAATTAAAAATTAAAAATAAAAAGAAAAGTGCACTTTCCAATTAGATGGAATCTTTGAACTTTTGAAAAAGGTTTTTGCCTCTTTATCTCAACCACTCATTATTTTGCCTATTAATCATGTCCATTGATTTTGCCTCTTGAGAATCTTGAGCACATGGATCAACCAAGATTTAATCTCCACCATTGGTCATTTATTTTTGCTTCTTAATCTTGATCGTCCGTTCATTTCTAAATTCATTTAAAAGGAGACTCTCTCCTCATTTTTGAGATCCCATCTCTTGCATTATCCCACTCTCATAGCATTCTTAGCTTCTTGAGATCTTGAAATTTTATTGCAGGTTCTTGGAGTCTTGGCATCTTAGTATTTTGGAATCTTGGAGTCTTACAATCTTGCAATCTTGGAGTCTTGCAATCTTGGCATCTTGGAGCTATGGCATTCGTAGATCTTTTATAATGAAGCATTGCATCATCATTGTCAGTTTTTTTCTTGCATCTAGCTTAATCCATATCATCTTAGATCTAATTTCCTTGCATTATTGCATATCATTTTAGATTAGATCTTGCATTTCATCTTAGATCTACTTTGCATTATCATTTAATTCTTTCATTCTATGGTGCACCTTGCAGGGGTCTTTCTTTAAAGTTCATTTGAGAGCCACCATTCATAATATCTACATGGTTCTTGCACGTCATGGATAGGAAGTTATAAGTTGCTTCTTCAGATCTCCTTCTTCATGGATTCCCTCAAGTGTAAAGGTTTATAGAAGTGACCTCACTTTTTGGTACACATTTTTGGCCAACACTTTTGGCTCCCACCGTGGGGCAAACTCACGAATTTTTGGATATTAACTTTAGTTTTTAATTCTAACCCTTGTGCATGTTGAGTTGAAGGCAAAAACCCTAGGATTTTGAAAGATTTGATCATATCTCACAAACGGCTTGGATTTTTGGTCTGAATTTGTTTTTGCAGGTTGGGGATGGATAAAAGGTGACTCAGCCAGAAAATTAGATTTTTTTGATCATTTTCCATGAGTTATAATTTTTCATTTATTTTTCATGAAAATTAATTTCTGGTCGCAAATCATTGTACTTTTAAAAAAAATTACATTTTTGGAAATGTCTCATAATTCTACAGGGCGTTACTTTTTTGTGTTTTTAATTTGGATGCAATAACATAGTTGAAATAGTTGATTTATAAAAACTAGTTTGTTTTTGTAAAATGGGTCTCTAGGGCACAAATTAAGGGATATTTATGAAATTTTTACATTTTTTTGAAATCTCTCAAATTTTTAATAGGGGTCTCTTTTTTGCATTTCTATTTTTGGGGCCGAAATTATAGAAAAAAAATCAGATCTTGTTGACTAGGTCAAAAGCAAAAAAATAAAAATTATGATGATCTTGCACTTTATTTGCACATAGTTCAATGCATGATTGAGATTTCTTGAAAGTAATTGATATTTCTTATCTCCTAAAAAGTGTTTTTTAGGGTTATTGATTTCATTTGGATATTTTTGTGCCCTAACTTGTGGTTTTGTAGGATTTTCTTATCAAAATAATTGCATTGCTAAGACTAATAACAATTAAGATTTTGGAAAATTACGTTGAAGGTATGTAACTAGATCTTGACACTTTTATTAGATCTTGTGTGTCTTTTCTATCATTAGATCATTTTTCATAGGCACATAGTTTAAGTATTTTTATTTTGGTAAATGAACATGTGCTTAATGTGCTTGGGAGACACTATGGAGTAGGAGACAATGCTCTTTTCCTTTTGGAAAATTAGAAATCTAGACCTCCATTAGCTATCCATTTTGCTTTCTTGCATTTACCTTTAGAGGGCTTGCCAAGAGAGAAATCTTCTGGGAATGAACCAAGTGGGGAACAAGAGAACTTGGCTACTCCATCCCACTATAATCAAAAGATTCCTTCAATACAAAGAGAGGGGAGGCTTGGCTATTTTTTATTCCTAATGCTTCTTCACGTGTAGGGCCTAGTTGCCTCAATCTTGCTAAGCAAGACTACACTTGATTGGGCATTTGTAGGGCCATCAACGGTCTCAATCTTGTTTACTACAAGGGGAATACCTTCATCTAGTATAGGGCTGAGAAGTCTAAATCTTGCTTGTGAGACTATACTTTTTGGATGCTTGTAGGGCTATAGGTCTTTATTTCTCTTGCGAAACTATAGGGGGTAGTCATGAACAGATTTTACTAAAAACCTTAAGTTAGAGGCTACCCTTTTGACCGAAAGTATCATAATATTTGTGTAAGGACCGATCCAAGTGGTTTCCTAGATCACCTCAAGATTACTCACCATCTGTATTCCTTTGGGATACCAAGTTGTGGGCAATGGTTTTGATACTAGCCTTGACTGTAGGTAGTTCTTGCTTGATTTGTTTTTGATTTGTGCTAGACCCGTGGAAATCTTTGTAAACATACACTTGACACTATTGGAATATTGCAACCTATCTTTAGACTTCACAATTGCTTGTATCGTGCAAGTTTTCTTTGTCCCTTGTTTTATTGTTTGAAGACTACTCTATGCCTCACATTTTCTTTAAAAACTCGATCTTGAAATTCAAACTTGTTGTCAAAATTCAAATTTGTTGTCAAATTTGGAAATCGTTGTCTTAATATCACCTAGAGTAGTGAGAAATATTGTACAAAATTCTAGAATATCATCTCTTCTTAAGAGAAATATCATCTAATATGAGTTGGCTTTCTCTAAATTTTCTCTTAGCTATCTTAGGAAGCTTATACTTGACTTTTTTTGGTCTCTTGGTCTGAAACTCACACATTGGGAATTGCCTTTAGCTAATGAAGATCACTTGTATCTCTTGACTACACTCTTGGTTAGTGAATGTGATGCAGGAGCATCTTGGGTCCTTGGAAATCTTGTATCACCAAAAATATGTTTGTTTGTTCTTGTGTTTCTTAGTTCCTTCTTTGACCGAGTTGGTTCAGTGTTGCTCGGTTTCCTTTGTTCACCGGTGTTGGTCGGTTATTTTCATGGCACTCGGTGATGCTTGTCTGGTGCTCGGTTATCTTTGCTTACCAAGTTGTTTGTTTTGGATTTCTATTGAGGCTGCCTCTTGCATTTATTATTGGTCATAAATTTAGTGTTGGTACCTATCATTGGGAAGCATGTGGACCTAGATCTGGTCATTCCTTCCGTTGATGGTGGATTTGAATGCCGAATTGTACGATAGCCTCTTGTATAAATGTAGTTGTTTGGTTAGAGTTTAGGAGGTAGTTTTTGGGAGTCAATTCAGTTAGAAGTTAGAAGATAGAAGATTAGATTATGGGCAGATCCTTGCATGTTGGAGGACTACTATACTTGATTGTAATATCTAGCCTAAACTAGGAAGGCCCTACAAACTGGCATGTATGAACCAATTGAAGATAATATATGAAAGTTTCTGCATTCTCTCTCTCACTTTTGTGTGTTGTTTCTTCAGTGTGTGATCTCTACAAGTGCAGATCTAGTTAGGGTGTGCCTTTGGTCTCTCTCCCTATCCCTTCTTGCATCAGGTGGTATCAGAGAGAGGTTAGATCTAGATCTAGGTTTGAAAATCTAGGTTTGAGGGTTCCTTCTTGGTAAGCCCTAGTTGAATTGTTGCGGGGTAACAGATTGTGATTTGGCCTACAATTGCAAATGGTTTTCAAGATGGTTTGTGGGAGGTGAGATGCGGATCCAGGATTGGAAAACATGTTGAGACAACTTGTTGCTAGATTAGAAGTTGTTGAAATAGCCCAGAGAAGAGGAAGACATCTTGAAGATGTTAGTGATGATGAAATTGAGGAAGAACAAGGTGATGTAGAACCTGCACTTGCGATGGATCAGGGTGAGGAAATATTGTTGAAGGCTTTGACAAATATGAAGTCTACACCACACTTTAATCCTCCTAAGTATAGTGTAAAATTGGATTCTGATGAATTGGTGGACTGGATCATCAAGATGGAGAAGTACTTTGAGTATGAAAATATACCTAAGGAAAAGAAGGTGAAAATTGCAAGAACAAAGTTGAAAAGTTATGCATCCTTATGGTGGGAACAATTTTAGTTAGATAGAAAAAGGAAAGGCAAAGACAAAATCAAGGTATGGAATAAAATGGTGAGTAAATTGAAAGGAAAGTTCTTACCTTGTGATTATCAAATTAACCTAGTTAGGCAGATACAAAGTTTGAGGTAGAAAGATAGCTCGGTAAAGGAATATACTAAGGAATTCTATAGATTAGATATTAGATTTGGACATGATGAAGATGATGTGGAAAGAATTGCTAGATACCTGAATGGTTTGAGAGTTTCCATCCAAGAGGAAATTAGTTTGGTTAAATTGGATAACATTGAAGAGGCTTGTCAATTTGCATTGAAAGCTGAGGAAAAATTGAACAAGAGACATGAGCAAAGACAAATAGGTAGAGGTGGAAGATTCCCTAGAGGAAGAGGTAGATCTCATGGTGAAAATAGTAGATCTAAACCTAAAAAGACAAATCTGGATAAAGGCAGGACCGAGTGGAAAGGTGAATGTTCATCTAGAGGTAGAGGTAGTAACTATCAAGGTGGTTATAATAGAGGTGGTTTCTGAGGAACTTGTTATAATTATGGAGAAGAAGGACATAGATCATTTGAGTGTACACATGTGAGTAAGAAGGCAGGTAGCAGTAGAAATGCTTTGGTGCAAGAAGAGTCACTGAATGAACCTGAGAAGGAAAATAACTTGATGGTAAGGAGAGCACTTTGGAGTGAAAGTAATAAGGAAGATCTGGTAAGGAAACATTTGTTCAAGACTAGATGTAGAGATTCTGATAAAGTTTGGAAGGTAATCATTGACAGTGGTAGCTCAAAGAATCTGGCATTTGAGGAAATGGTCACAAAGTTGTAGTTGAAAAGGTTGGAACATCTGAATCCCTATCAGATTTCATGGATCAAAGATGAGCATACACTATTGGTAAGTGAGCAATGTTATGTGAATTTGAAAATTGGAAAATACTATGATAAGGTGTTATGTGATATCATGCATATGGATTGTTGTCATATTTTGTTGGGTAGACCTTAGAAATATGATAGACATGCTATATATGATGGGAGATTGCATAAATATACTATTTGGGCTGATGGAAGAAGACAAATCTTGTTACCATTGATTGAAGAACCTGTTAGTAATGTTTACACATCTATGAAAGTTTTCTTGATGGAAGGAAGAAAGTTTGTTAAGGATTTGAAGAAGAATGATGTATGTTTTGTTGTGATTCCTAACAAATCGAGTAAGAAAATAGAGGATGGTGTTCCTGAGGAGAATGATAAGTTACTCACCAAATATAGTGAGATCATTTCTGATAATGTACCTAATGGTTTTCCACTGAAGATAAAAATTGATCATTGCATGGATCTAATCCTTGGAGCTAGTTTATTGAATAAGGCACCACATTAGTTGACACCTACCAAGAATCAGGAATTGAATTGATGGATTCAAGAATTATTGCAGAAAGGTTTGATCAGAGAAAGTTTGAGTCCTTGTGTAGTACCTACTATATTATCATCAAAGAAGAATGGAGAATGGTGAATGTGTATTGATTCCAGAGAAATCAACAAGATAACAGTGAAATATAGGTTTCCTATACTGAGAATGGATGACATAATGGATAGTTTGACTAGAGCAAAGTATTTTACCAAAATTGATTTTAAAAGTGGGTATCATCATATCAGAATCAGAGAAGGTGATGAATGGAAGACTACTTTCAAGACAAAAGAAGTTTTGTATGAGTGGTTGATTATGCCTTTTGGTTTAACTAATGCACTGAGTACTTTTATGGGGTTGATGAATGAAGTTTTGAAGAAATTCTTGGGTAAGTTTGTGATTGTATACCTAGATGATATTATGATATTTAGTAAGACTAGAGAAGAACATTTGTTTTCTATTAAACAAGTATTACAAAGGTTGAAAGAAGAAAAGTTGCTGATAAATTTGAAAAAGTGTTCATTCATGAAAGAGGAGATTGTGTATTTTGGATTTGTGATTTTAGCTGATGGTTTGAAAATGGATCCTGAAAAGGTTGAAGCTATTTTGAATTGGCCTACACCTGAGAATGCTAGTGAGGTAAGATCATTTCATGGTTTGGCAATTTTTTATTGAAAGTTCATTACACTAGTAAATTTTAGCTTGTTTTTCGATGAGGATTAGTCAATTTTTAGATGCCAATTGGTTGACCAAAGGACCATAACTATTTTCAAAGTTTTGTCATCAATTATATGACAAAATTAATGGTAGTCACAATTGTGATGTATGTTGAGGTTTATTTATCGACGGATCCATCATCGAAGAAAGCACCTCAACCTGGAAGAATTACCGGCCATGCCTTTCATCTATGCGATCAATTTTGGTCCAAATTGTGATGTCTTATGGTTGGAATAGTCATCGAGTGTATATCATTCTTGTTGAAATGACAAAACACTATTGGTAGAAATGGAGACAAGGATTGGTTGGAATAATCATCGAGTACATAGCATTCTCATCGATAGGATATTCTTTTGACCATCGAAAAAGTGACTAAAATTTTATTTTTTTAAAATAAAATAAAATATCTATTACTAATTCTTATCTAATAAAATTTAATTTTTAGTAATTATCTGCATTTAATTTGCCAATTACTAATAGTTTTGTACTACACATGCAATGTATTTCCATGTGTGATGGTTAACTAGTACTGGGAAAGTTATGATGATGGAAGAAGACAATGTAATGAACTACCAAGCAAAAAACTTTAAATTCTTTACAAACAATCATTTTTTTGCTTGTGAAGACACACTGGTGTTTATATTATTAAACTCTCTATTTAATGCAACATTGATAGGAAAAGCATTCATTGATTGGTATTATAAGTTTTGATCATTCCATGTACTGATTATATTGTTTTGAAGTCTTAAAATCAATGAATTTCAGTCCTTTTATTGACTATTCATGTACAGTGCTTGGCGTGCAAATAATCTCTGTCTTGAAGAACCAATGATTTCCTAGGCTCTGTCAAATAGTTGGCAAGCAATGATGTATTCAATATTTCTAAAGTGCTTCAAAAGGCTTAAACTCACCAAGACTCTTCACCAATACACCCCCCATCCCACCATCCACACCCATCCACTCACATCAAGATCTTGTCCAAAATCATGTTGAAATATCCATTGACCTAAATCAAGATCCTTCCCTCTCACTTCCTTCGTTACATAATCACTTTTGGAGTATATTCTAAAGTCCTTGAATCCAAGAAAATGTAATTCAATAACACCAAATATATCACTACTTCACAAGTCTTCTAAGTGATATATTTTGTGTTATTGACTTACATTTTCTTGGATTCACAAGATCTTGACATTTAATGAAGAAGACAATGTAATGAACTACTAAGCAATAAACTTTTAATTCTTTACAAACAATCACTTCTCTGCTCATGAAGACAAAGTCTGGTGTTTATATTATTAAACTCTCTATTCAATGCAACATTGATAGGAAAAGCATTCATTGATTGGTATTATAAGTTTTGATCATTCCATGTACTGATTATATTGTTTTGAAGTCTTAAAATCAAAGAATTTTAGTCCTTTTATTGACTGTTCCTATACAGTGCTTGGCATGCAAACAATCTTTGTCTTGAAGAACCAATGATTTCCTAGGCTCTATTAAATAGTTGGCAAGCAATGATGTATTCAATATTTATAAATTGTTTTAAAAGGCTTAAACTCACCAAGATGCACACCTTGAAGCAGCAAGAATTCCTGTGCAAGATCCTTTTCTAAGTTTCCCATCGACTCCAGCTCTATAGATATTCATCTCATTTATCTATTTACTAGCTTAATGGAACCTAGCTTTATCTGTATCAAAAAAGATCATTAAATTATGAGTTTGAGCATAAGCATAAATTCATACATTCAAAAGGGACAACAGTACCAAAAAAATGGGCTTCTAAATGATCACTGATAGCTAATAAGCATGCATGACATATCATATAACGCTCTCTACCCAACACCATTCTTACAGTAAGATGTCCCAAAAATTAATTTTTAATATTTGTACTATGAATGTGCGTTTCAGTTGAAGTTGAGAGAGAACAGATTTCAAATTTAAGGGAAGTTTCCATGAAGTGAATACAATGCCACAAATGACAATTTGTCATATACAATAAAGGAAACTTTATATTTGCAAAGAGGCTTGAAGCATAAAATAGTTCATAATCTTCAGAGCCTAAGGAGAAATCAAAACATCAGAGTCTTTTCTCTTCAAAACATCATTCTATAAGTGAATAGTCAAAGAGCCTAGGGAGAAATCAACAAGATAATATAATCACCACTTTATATAAACACTAATGAAATCAAGGATAACCAATATAGAGTTATGAAGTTATGATGTGTTACAAAGACATGAGGTCCAACATGGCAAAGGATCAAATCAATGGTAAACAGACCGACCAAGTAAAGTGAGAATAGAGACTTTTGAAAGGTTATAGATTCAAATATGGACAAAGTAATGTTGCATTGATGGATATAGCACATCAAAAGTTACATTTGCATATATTAACTGAGTGAATAGGTTACTAGACACATGTTTTTAGTTCATAGTCATTTGGTATAGCTACAAATGAAATGCATAACTTAGAAGTGTTATAGCATGAAAATGAGATAGTGGTATCTATACAAAGGTAAGTTTTCAAAACTTGCATTCAAGGTATTGAAGGATACTACATGAACAATCATTAATACCATGAATCTACATCATTGGTTTAGTTTGAGCTTCACTTGGTTTCGAGAATAGTTTAATATTTGGCCCCTCCCCCCCAACATCACTCTAAATTCCCCATTAAAATCTAATAACATTCATTCATTCATTCATCCATTTTTGAAATATAAAATTAATTAACACATAAAATTCATTAGCACACAACATTCATGAATAATTCATTAACACGTCATTCATCAACATTTACTAGTACAAAATTACATCCATTAAGACAATGTTCTTTCATTAGCAAAAAATGTTAATTACAATCATTTCTTTTTTGGTTTCTTGCTTGTTTTTCTAAGGTAACGGCTAAGCGGAGCATCAATACCCTCATCATTCCCATCCTCTATTGGTTCTAATGCCAATACATGTCTCCTCCTCATCTGTTCAGGAACAAGAGGCTGTTGTGCCAAAGGGGGGTCCGCTACAATAACAACTACATCATGGATTAAATTCACACCATTTTATATTAGTGTTACAAGTATTTAATTAAGTAAAAGAGCTATAAATCAAAAAAGAAATTTAAAAGTACAAAACATAGATTTTCTTTACCAGAATGTGCACCATGATCTACATGGTGATCACTCTGAACATCCTCCACTCATTTAGCATGACATTCTGTATGCTCTAAAATATATATACACAAAAAAGGTTACACCAATTTCAATTTAAGATGTTAAATTGTATTAATAATTATATAATTAATTTTAAATAGCAAATGAACACCTCCATCGACACTACGATGCACATCGGGGGCTTCATCATGCAACATAGGATCTGTGTTATGAT
Organism: Chamaecyparis obtusa; assembly: GCA_027943335.1. Taxonomy (NCBI): domain Eukaryota; kingdom Viridiplantae; phylum Streptophyta; class Pinopsida; order Cupressales; family Cupressaceae; genus Chamaecyparis; species Chamaecyparis obtusa. The sequence goes on along the minus strand of BSBK01000272.1, from coordinate 1,273,243 downwards.
TAGGAGGCTGCATTGCAATGTAATGCACATTATTATCAAATAGATTGTTGCTCAAATATTCAATTTCAAATATATTTTATTTGGCATATTTACCTATTCACATGATGTAGGGGACTCTTGGGTTGGGCCAGTGGAAGCTTGGCGTAGGCATTTAGCCATGGCTTGATAGCCTTCCTTGAAGGAAATTTTTTTGTCTTCTGTCGTGGCCTCTAAATTAAATTCTGAGCCCTGCATTTTTTGATTAAACAAAATTATTTGCATTTTATTAATAATTTTTCTTTGGAATTCATTTACTACTACTTACAATTCGTGCTTTAATTTTTGAATATCCACCAAAGCCAAGTTTGTGCTGCCCAATCTTTTACTTTCTGGCCTTTGTTGCCTTTGATGTGTCCTGCAACCTATGAAAAGTTTGAAATATGTTACATGATATAGATATAATCACTATTTAGTGCATTATTACATTCTACGAGTAGTTAATACTATTGCATACCTTCTTCTCTCATTTTCTGGTGTAATTCCTCTTAAGATGTTTGGAAGATTTTTCTAAAATTTTCTTCTCCTCAAAAATATTACTACCAAACTGATGCTCTAAATCTGCAATGAGTTGATCTTTTAATTTTTTTTCTTGCAAGTTACGCCTTTTAAGAAAAAACACAAAATTGTTAGTTAGAAAAATTAACTAAAGTTGTGTACCTTGAATATAGTAAAAGAAAAGGCCTAAATGAAAGGAAAAATACTATACCAATTAATGATATGAAATAAAAACAATGGGATAGGGTTAGTTCACTTATGACGTTCCACCTTGTACGTATGGTGGGCCCAAATATCTTCAATGTGAATTCATAAAGTTTCTTATAAAAAGAATCATCTCCTGCAAAAATGTCATGGGATCATCAATCCAAAACTTGTTATGAATAGGTAAATGTATATTACAATATAAATAATAATAATTTTAAAGTACCTGGAAGCTTAGGACATTTTAAAGGCATCAATTCTTTTTCGTCAATCAACAATGACATCTGCATAACTCTCGTGCTAGAAACATGGGTAGATCCAGGAAATGATGGTGAATTATCACCAATATAGGTACTCTAATCTATATATGGCATAGCAGATGGTGCCGGTGTATCTCCTACTCCACAAAATTAATCCACTATGAGATGCACCCAAGATTAAAGTATAAATTATCAAATCATAATTAACACAAAACTAAATATAGAAAAACAAGGATTTACCAGGCATAGACCATGAAGGCATCGATGTTTGCATGCCCCTTGTTGTTGACATTGCACTCAGAAATCTCTGATGGATGTCGGTTGACCTCCTAGGAGGAGTCACCTGCACTTGATCACCTGAACAATACATTGTTAGCAAAGACATTCTGAAATAATAAAAGTAAGAGTTAACTTAAGAAGTTTTTGAATGTTCCAAAGAAAAAATTCCTTGTAACTTGTCAACTTAAGGATTATTTTAGCTAGGGTGGCCGGAGCTCTGCTAGTACCGACCTCACCACGATGTCCATGACCAGGTACTTGAGCAAGCAAAAAATCCTATAACAAGAACGCATACATATTTTAGTTCACGACATAAAAGAGTATAAAATATAAACCTTTATTGAACTTTTGTTATAACTAAAGATTCATTACTGCTTACTTCAAAATGATGTGCTTGCATTATCAATTCATCTAGCCTCTTCTACATCTCCTCGGTTGTATTTGCATCTTCCAAAATGCTAATAATTTCTGTATTAAATCTTAGTTTTTTCTTCAACATATTTATTAGATTAGGGATTTCTGGGATATCCTCATCTGTATCTACAAATATTGCCTATGTTGTTGCAGGTGTGTTTCCCCTATCCTTAACATCAAATTGTGACAGGAATATTAGTAAAAATATAATATCATAATCTCCAAAACCCTAAATAAAATAACATAGTAATATAACATTTTTCAACTATCTAATTTGAAAAATTTCAATAAGGTTTACCGTTGCTGATGAATGGGTGGGAGGAGCATCCCCATGGCCTCTATCATGTGGGGGATCCATGTCATCCTGTGAGAAAGATTAAATATAAAAACTGAAAGCAAACTGAAAGCAATAGACTTAGCAAAAAAAACTTATTAATAAAATGGTATATTGGAGTCATAAACTTGAGGTTAGTTCAAATGGTATATAGTACTTACTGTATATAGTCAAATGTGGACCTCTAATCCAACTACACACACAACATAGTCATTACTCACATGATCAAATTTTGAGGGAGAGTATGAATTACTCAATTCAAAATTCATGGTGAAGCGACCTGTTGCCTCCTATGTAGACGGGGTGTTTAATTACTCTTAGAATGAGAGCCAACAACCATAAGACTAGTTCTACAATGGAGGATTTGAAAAGCTATGAAGACAATCAAATTGAAATTAATCTAGAATGAGTGCAATTTAGTCTAAAATGCTTTGAAGGAAATATGATATTAATCTAAATAGCTTTGAAAGAAATATGAAGTGCAGATTTACTCTAAAGAACTTGAAATAAAGATGAGATTAAACTAATGAGCAAGTAAACAAACTAATTATAATGAAAGTGCAATATTAAACTAAATGACATTAATCTAAAATATGCAATGAAAGCTTTGAAATAATGAAATTGAGACAAAAAAATACTATAGTTTAGTTACTCTCAAAATTGCTCTCTTGAATGAAGAAATGAGGTTCATTAAATAGACAAGCCTAGGGAGAGAATAAAGAGGTTTTTGATTTGAAACTCCCAACTCTTCATTCCCATTTGAGAGAAAAAGACATGAATTACTTAATTAAAACAATGGAAAATGCCACACAAGGTGATCTTTCTAATATTATGAATTATTAATTCAAAAAGGAGTGTCCATTCGAATAACAAGTAATTATTAATTCCCTTTTATGGGTAATTAGCTAAAGGGGGTAGATTTTAATTTAATTCCAAGTACTTAGGACTTTAGGATTAAATTAATTTATCATAGGGGTAATTTAGCTAATAAAAGTCAAAGACTTTAGGAATTAATTTTAATATTTGATTAATGCAATTTAGGGTTTTTGCAATTGACATCAAGTTGAATTAAGTCAAGTAGGAGAGAGAAAATTGCCTAGGAAACTAGGACTTTGGAGATGTAAAATTGACAAAAATGCACCAAAATTGATTGAATTTATTAGATGCCAATTTTAGGGTATTACATTTGGCCCTCTTTGAATTGATGTGTGAACAACATGTTGATTCAAAGAATAGACTGAAGTGACAGATGACAAGAACTTCAGAAGTCTAGGTTAGGTTGCCAAGACACCGAACAGATCAAAGCATGATTTTTCGAAGTCTAAGTTAGATTGCGAAGATAATGGTCTTGAGAGAAGATGAGAATCAGGGTTAGGTTTCCCCAATGCCCATAATGAGATTCAGATGCAAACTTAGGACTGTCTCTAGAATCAGGGTTAGATTACCCCAATATGAAGCTTAGCCCTTCGAGACCCAGGTTAGATTTCCCAAATAACAGTCTAAGAGAGATTTCGAGAGCCATCTCCAGAATGAAGCTTGAATCCCAAGAATTAGGGTTAGATTTCCCCAATACCTAAAAGATTTTGAGAACCATCTCTAGAATGAAGCTTTATTCCCGAGGATCTAAGTTAGGTTGCTCAGATACCTAAAAGATAGATGACCAGATAGAAAGATGTGAGGCATCAAGATGCCCCTAGTAATAAGAATTGATGATTCAGATCAGACTGATTCAAGAATTGTTTCGACGAGATTCAAATGATGCAATCATCCTGCCCCATCAGGAGTGAAATCGAAAGATGACATAAGAGGGATGATTAACAACAAGAGGTTGCAGAGTAGAAGCAATTAGACTAGATTTGAGAAGCTACAGAAGCAAATCGGAGCAAAGTAGAGGTCCTGTTGACCAAGTTTTACCATGGTTGACCAAATTTGACTAGAGTTTACTTGAGATGAAAAGACAAAAGATGTTGAGAAAATGATGCAAAGATGAGGGTCTGGCAGGAAGATGACACCAGAAGGCTAACTGCACAAGCCTTCGATCCCAAAGGGTCCCATAATTTAAAACGCGATTTCTAGCTATCTAGAGATGTCAGATTTTGATTTCGATCCCAAAAACTTGTGCAATCATGATGAAACTGGGACAAAAGATGAGAACCTTCGATGAACAGAAAGCAATCAAGAGAGTAACAAGATATCATCTCAAAATGCAAACTTAGCATGAAAGATGCAAGCCTAAGCTAAATGCAAGCCTAGAATGAACATATGCAATTCCTAGGACTTGGTTGTTAGACTCATTGTATTATCATCATTGAGTTCATTTAGGCATGGGATGATCACAAAATGCCATACAATCCTCACTAAAATTACAATCATGAGAATATGAATATGATATAAGTCTTAGATTTATCAGAATGGGGTGTAAACATTAAGGCACAAGAAGCTAGAATGACCTGAACACCTATTCCGTTTGATTTAGCAAGTTAACATATGCATCAAAGCACAATTTCTAGAATGACCTAAATGTTTCTTGTGAACAATCACACTAGACACATGAGAGTTCCTTCTTTTTCCAAAGAGTGCTCACAGTGACCCTTACGTTCACTTAGCAGGACGAGTGTTAGCAATTTTACTTGTAGTAGAAAGAAGTCACTCAAAACAAACAAGGAGAAGAACCAAGCTCACCAAAGCGTCCATATAAAAGGAGTCAAGGTATGTATGGCCATCCAATATGATATGAAGGCTCATATAGATGGACACCCCTCTTAGATAGATTCTTTGGATCATTGGAACTAAACCAACAAATAGAAAGCAAAGGAAAGACCATGCCCCCAGTCTTTGCATTTCTCAGTCAAGAAAGATGTCTTAGATTCGCTCGAGGAGAAATGATAAAGCCAACAAACAAAAAAGAAAAGGAAAAGCTTAGCATGCTTCAAAGGAACACAAAATTAGTTTTCAGTTTCAGTTTACGTTTGTGTTCAAGCAGATTGAAGTCGAATCGGAAGTGTACAACATTCAAAGTCTCAACGGGATAGTGATGGTAGGCAAACATAGTGAGAACCACTAGTGACTGTCGTGAGAGATGAAGTCTCAAGAAGATATCAAAGCATGAACCAAGTATCAGTAGGAAAACACAGTGAGAACCACTGGTGACTGATACAAGGAAGATTCTCAAGAGAGAGAATAAAACACAAGCAAAACATCAGTAGGTAGACACAGTGAGAACCACTGGTGACTAATGTAAGGAGGAGATCCCAAAAGAGAGAGGTTCAAATAAAAGCTAATTATCAGTAGGTAGGAATAGTGAGAACCACTAGTGACTGATACACGAGAGATCCTCAAGGAGAGAAATCTCAAAAGTAGCTAGGCATCAGCAGGAAGACGCAGCGGGAATCACTGGTGACTGATGCACAAACAAAATTTTTGGAAGTGATAGGACAATGCCCCCTAGACCAGTAAGGTTCCCCCAAGTGTGAACCATTTCCAATCCATGAAGAGTCAAGGAAAATCTTGAAGACAACTGAAGGCAAGAGCACGAGCTGGCAAACTAAAGTAGGAAACGAACTAAAAGCAGGAGACAAACCAAAGTAGGAAAGCAGGAAAGTGAACTAAAGCAGGAAACTAAAAGCCAAGCAACGCTGAGATGAGATGTAGCTTCAGGAAATAAGAGGCACCTATTTACCAGGTTTTCACCATCTTGGCAGAGATTCTATTTTTGCTATCATGATGCCTGTTTACCAAGTTTTCATCAATGGCACATTTTCTTCTTTTTCAATTTTTTTGTACTTTTCTCTTTTTCTCTTTTTTTGTTTTTTGAATATTTCATTTTTCTTTGTATTTTTAATTTTTTGACTTTTTTTGTATTTTTTCAAATTTTTTATTTTATTATTATTATTATCAAGGTGCCTACTTTCCAGGTTTTCACCAAGATAATAGATACATCAAAGCGCTTGTTTACCTAGTTTTCACTAAGATGATCATTTTTTTAGGACATTTTGCAATTTTTAGGATTTTTTGCAATATATCATTTTTTTGGATTTTTTCAGGACCAATAAGTATGTACATGAGCACATAGAGAAAGCCTCAGCTATAGAATTTCTTCAAGTGAAGAGCATTGATAGGATCTTTGAGCTGTTCTCCTCCTGTGGTGGAATCTCCAAGAACATAGTCTTTTGCAATAGCAATCAGCTGAGAAGTTGTAGGATCAGAACCAATAGTATCCAACTATCAAGAGATCCATAGTCAAGGAAAGGTCACTTAAGTGAGACCCACAGATATCCTCGTGGATGCATCTTAACTCTCTGTCAGACTTCCCACACTCTAAATGCTTAGGGAGAGTACATTCTAGATTTCTCTTAATCACATCATTAGGGATGAGGAGATGCTGATATGCACTTTAGGAAAAGGCAAGATGGAGTGAAGAGGGTAAATTATGAGAGGCAAGGCTGATGGAATGGAGGGAAGTATGAGAATTTTGGAAGCTTGAATGGAAACTTTGATTTTACTTTTGGAATCCACATAGCTTTTGATTTTTATTTTTCTTCTTTATGTTGAGGTACTTTTGATGATAATGCCTGCAAGATGGATTTCGAGATCCATTTTTTATTTTATTTTCTGGCTTTTGATTGTCTTCTTCTTTTTGAGGACCTTTGTGGTCTTTTGAACACCTCTTTTCATTTTCTTTCTTTGTAGTTGCATGTCGATTAGATGGGACATGGTGACCTTGAGATATAAGTGGATTCTTATTATTTTTGTTTTTATGTTGCACATCCAAGTTACTTCCAAAAGACTCGGGAATGATGGATGAAAGAGGCTTGTATGACTGGTTTAGGTGGAGAGATGGAGATGGAAAGTGGACAAGCCACTTATCTTAGGAAGGAGGGGGAGGATGAGTATTCAATGGGATGGGCTCAAGTGCAAAGATATCAGCATCATCCTCATCATTCATGAATGAATCAGATAGATCAAGAAAGTGATCTTCCATAGAACATTGTTGATTGTGAGTTGTCCTAGAAGAGTCTAATATGCTTGGAGGAATATTATGTGAGCCTAACCAAGATAACCTATTCTGATAGTTAGGTCCCCTTTCAGGTGGAAATAATAAGTGAATAGGAACCATTTCAGTTCTGGATCTACCAAGTTTCCATGAAGCTGTAACAGGATGGGGTCTTACGTACCCATGATTTGTTGGAGTAGTAGAAGTATAGCTTGGAGTAGATGGCCTAGGAGCCATAGGAATGATCTCCATAGAAGGGTGAAAAGGATCATCATCAGCAACATATTTTTGTGTAGCATCAACTGGTATCTTTGTAGTAGCATCTGACATGTAATCAGCTAAAGATATAGTAGGTGGCAGATTTTCTTCATCACGATTATCTGTCACAGGAAGTGTTTCTTCAACAACAAGACCTTTCTTGGTAGCAAAAGTGGTGGAGCAATCTAGAATAGGTATACCCTGAGGTATACCTGACATAAGGGAGACACTAGATAGTTTCCCCCAATCAGTATGTGTGCCATTAGAGTCAACAGTAGTAGAAGTCTGTTCAGTAATGTGTATAAAATCCTCCTGGTGAGGACCAAGATCATGTTCTTGAGGTACTTGAGAAAGTAGTTAGGACTCTCTTTGGTAGTCTGGATCAGGATGTTGAATATTTGAGAACCTTTCATGTGTCATAGGCTGGATCTTTGTGTCTTCATTATCTGAATCCTTGTATGAGTGAAAGCTATAGCTAGGTTGATCACGCCCTGATATCCAATACCAAATCTATCTTTAGAGGGCCTCTCATAGGAGTGTGGAGATGGAGGAAGAGTTGTTAGTGACAAGATGGACCCCATCTAATATTCCCCCATGCCAATATATTTGATCTATAGGGTCTTTTCTATCTCTTTGAGTTTAGCATTATAAAATTCTATAAATTCCCTGTTGGTCGAAGCAAGGCTATCACTAGATTCTAGCATCATATTGCAAGTGAGCAAGGAAGCATTATGGCTCAAGGAATGATTACCTTCTTTAGAGAAGGGAAAGTGATGACGCGAGGTTGAATGATCCACCATAGATTGGAACTGATCAAGATCGAGATCTTTGGGGATGTTTGCCTCTATGAGGGCTTTATCCATAGATAGTTTTGGTCTAGATGTCAAAGGCTTGGGACCTTTGAGCATGATCTTCACACGAGATTGAGGGATAGCATTTGCACAAGCTGGAGATTGTGCAGAGTTACAAGAGGGAGGCATAGGGTCTCATAAGACAAATGGAGCTTTGTGTTTAGGAGCACCCTTGCTCCCTGGAGCAATGATCATGTCACAGTATTCAACATCAATAGGTTCAATCTCATTGGTGACAATGTCGCTAGTATCATACATATAGTTGACCACATCGTTGGTACCTTTAGACTTGGATAATTCACTTTTCCCATGAGGAGGAAAGGAGTCTTTAAATTCCTGATGATCTGAATTCCTGTTATGGTTCTACACCAAAGTCCTATAAACCACATCGAGAGGTTCTCCCAAGGAAGTGGAGTCATGCTTGGGTTGAAAGATCCAAGGTTTGTTTCTAGCAAATCTTGAAGGTGGTTGAGTTCCCATCATAACCTTCTCAGTGGCTTTGATCATTTGTATGCTAGAGCTGAGATTAAAGACAGACTTTGAGGGTTTTGGCATCACATTGTCAACAACCCCATCATTCATAACATATATGTTTCTATTGAAAATATTATCCTTACCCCTATTTGAGGGAGAAGGTCCTTTCTTGTTGTCTTTGTTCAAAGTCAATCCTCCCTTCTTGACCATAAATGCTTCTATCCTCACAACTCGCCTAATCATATTGTCAAAAGTGAGGAGACCTTGCAATCATACTTGGTATCCAAAATCTGGGACAAGATTATCTAAGAAGATATCGATCTTTCTAGACTCAGGTAATTTACATGGATACTTTGTGAAAAATTGTCTCCATCTTTGGAGAAATGTTAGGAAAGGTTCCCCTTGTCTCTATTTCAAATTGCAAAGGTCTTGGATGTTGATCGGATGTTGAATATTGTGGGATTGATCATAACGCTTGTCATTTCAAGACTAACCATGACCTTGGTCATTCTGAGATTGCTCAAGGCTTTTGTTGAATTTACCTCCCCCTGGGAAGTGGAATGGATCTCACATCTTGTTGGTAGTATTATGAGAGATCATGAAAATAAGATTGGAAGAGTTGATAGGTTCGAAAGGATCAATAGGTTCAATTCTAGAAAGTGGCGCTTCAAAGTCTTCCTAGTCCTAAAACAATGGGTTATAATATTCTTGAAATAATAAGTCGGGCTGTATTTGAAACAATGGATTATAATACTCTTGGAATGAGGAGGAATGTGAGGATCTCTCACAAAGTTTAGATTGTGCGACAGGTTTGGAACAACCTCTTCCTTGTCCAATACAAAGAATGGGGAATGTATTGCCGCTTCTAGTCATAATAGTCATAGATGAAGATGTGATGAGAGAAGACTTGGGATAATGCTTGACTCTATCTCTAAGATAACGGAAAGGAGATAAATGGCTAGAACAACCAAGATGCGAGATGGACCAGGTATGAATCATCAAAAGAGGGGGCTAGAACAACCAAGATGAGACTATCGCAACACGAGATACAAAAGGCATAAATAGATAAGGTAAACAACCAAGAGACAACATGAGTCAAAGAAAATATTGATCAATTCCTAACACGAGACAACTAGTTTTTTATAGTGAACGATAGGAAAACATAAAAATAGACCTCAAACAAAAAGCAGATCAGAAAAAAAAGTCAAATAGTCAATGGGATTCTGGTCTCTATTTTTGAAAACTGGGCTATAGTCTCACACGAGAGAATACCAGGACATGTGAGAAAACACCAAATCTTGCATGGAAGAACAAAGTCTCACACGAGAAAGTGAAACTTCGCATGGGAAAAATGAAAAATCTAACAATCTGACACATTTTTCAAGGTTAAAGTTGAATTTTAAGGTATAGCCTAAATTGATGTCTGACAGAAAATCCAGTTTCCTGATAGGTTTGCAAAATAGTTTAATCAACAATCTCATTTTGATGTTTCAAGCATTCGGTTAAAGACACAAAGGTTTAGATCAAGTAGTTGTGATACAAGAAGTAGTTGTCAATAGACCTATCAAGGACAAAGCAACTTGATAGCATCAGGGGAGTCTTTGTTTGATAATGATTGGACAATGTTTAAGACTTGATAAAAAACACATAGCTTAGTCCTACAAAAAAATGGTGAGAAGACAAAACCTTTGCCCCATTGCTTATGCGCATACGTGCACCTCACATAGCCTTGTCACCCCCTAGAGGGTGCCCATGTTTTTGGTGTTTCCAAGGACTCAATAGTGTACATTTAAATGTTACCCTTGTAGTAGGGGCCAGTGTCACAACCACCTTCAAGTGTCCAAGTGTATGCCTATGATGGGAATCTACATGAGAGATTCTTCCCCCTCCCTACAGAAAGATTATGACTCCTTTCAGAGGTGAACTAAGTAGGCCACTAGCTAAGGAGAGTTTTTAATAAGCTTCCATTCTTTTGTTCACACTAACCTTTGGTGTCCCTGATACAGGGTTGAGGCCTCATAGCCACACCAACACCTGAAAGTCATACACCCCTACAAGCAGGGCTAGGAGTGGCGCCACTCAGTATAATAGACGGAGCCTTCTCAAGATGATAGTTGAAATCTTGAGAAGGAAGCTAACATGGTTTTGGAGTCTTTAGACTCAAAAAAACATTCTTTATTAGAGTGAGGAGGAATCACCAGTGATAGGTGCGTACTCACTTGGGTCGTTCCTGGAGGTTCAACTTCTAGCAGGCCCTCTAAAGGTGACACAACTTGGCTTAGCTCCAAGGGTTTGATTTTCTGTTTCTCTCAAAGAGAGAAGAGCATACTTCTCTACCTCATCACTTCACCAAAACACATTAAGAAGATTCATCACTGAGTTAGCTTCACTCCACCACATCTACAAGCTTTTGGGTTTCTATTTCTCTCAAAGAGAGAAGAGCATAATCCCCTGGCAAGTAGAAGCGTAAAGATTCACTACCTTTCTCTGCTTCCCCAAGAGTTTGTCATATTAGTAAGATCATTAGGTTTTTGGGTTCATTCATGGTCATCACCTCCATGTAATGAAGAGCCAAATTCCCTACTACTATCAAAATTCTCAAAAAAATTTAATGGAGCCCTATTTAGACTATGTGAATGAAAGCAAGAAACAAACACAACATTTTAGCAAGTCTTCGACTATCATCCTACAATCAAACCATTAGCATGTTTTATATCCTTCAAAAAATGTCCTGCAGAAAACTGTTATGCTATGAAAATAATAGGGAAATAGAAATTAACAACAAATAGAAACTGTCAGAAATATGCAACAGGAAAGACAAAGATTGAAAATTTTTTAAAAATTGTATCCAAATCTTGCACGACGAAGTACTCCACAACGCGCGAGAAAGCACAGGGTGTCACATGAGGATGTAATAGTTCACGTGAGAGAGTGCTACTGGGAGTGAAACTTCACATAGTACGCTCTAGATTCTCATTTGAGAATCCGTACATAGACGGTACGGACGCATGACAGAGCTTAAATTTCCTGTCAGAAAAATCAAGAATGAGGCTAGAAATTGATCTTTCTGCCCCACAGTGGGTGCCAAAATGTATATAGTCAAATGTGGACCTCTAATCCAACTACACACACAACATAGTCATTACTCACATGATCGAATTATGAGAGAGAGTATGAATTACTCAATTTGAAATTCATGGTGAAGCGACCTGTTGCCTCCTATGTAGATGGGGTGTTTAATTACTCTCAAAATGAGAGCCAACAACCATAAGACCAGTTCTACAATGGAGGATTTGAAAAGCTATGAAGACAATGAAATTGAAATTAATCTAGAATGAGTGCAATTTAGTCTAAAATGCTTTGAAGGAAATATGATATTAATCTAAATAGCTTTGAAAGAAATATGAAGTGCAGATTTACTCTAAAGAACTTGAAATAAAGATGAGATTAAATTAATGAGCAAGTAAACAAACTAATTATAATGAAAGTGCAATATTAAACTAAATAAAATTAATCTAAAATATGCAATGAAAGCTTTGAAATAATGAAATTGAGACAAAAAAATACTATAGTTTAGTTACTCTCAAAATTGCTCTCTTGAATGAAGAAATGAGGCTCATTAAATAGATAAGCCTAGGGAGAGAATGAAGAGGTTCTTGATTTGAAACTCCCGACTCCTCATTCCCATTTGAGAGAAAAAGACATGAATTACTTAATTAAAACAATAGAAAATGCCACACAGGGTGATCTTTCAAATATTATGAATTATTAATTCAAAAAGGAGTGTCCATTCGAATAACAAGTAATTATTAATTCCTTTTTATGGGTAATTAGCTAAAGGGGGTAGATTTTAATTTAATTCCAAGTACTTAGGACTTTAGGATTAAATTAATTTATCATAGGGGTAATTTAGCTAATAAAACTTGAAGACTTTAGGAATTAATTTTAATATTTGATTAATGCAATTTAGGGTTTTTGCAATTGACATCAATTCGAATTAAGTCAGGTAGGAGAGAGAAAATTGCCTAGGAAACTAGGACTTTGGAGATGTAAAATTGACAAAAATGCGACAAAATTGATTGAATTTATTAGGTGCCAATTTTAGGGTATTACACTTACCACCCTCATGATAGTAACTTTGTTTGTATCTATGTGATTTAAATGGTAATCTATTAGCAGTTCTTCCCCTGAACTTATTGATTTTATCGCACATACAAAAACTTGATTCCACTCACACACCTCAAATATGCAATTGGGTTGCTTATTAGTTGAGGAAGGTTGCGTACTATTTATAAAACCCACAATATTCCCTCTTTATTTTGGTCTCCCATCAATGTACATAGAAAATCTTTTACTTTGATCATTTTCTTTCCATTGTATATAATTTGTTGATAGTGCATACCTACGCATACTTTTTTATATTGAAAAATTTGCATCCAATCATTGTAATTGTAACAAGGACTGACATACTCCATCAATTCAACAACGTTTTTGTAACATACCTTTATTCCATCCATGGAAAATAGGCCCAAACCATGTAATGAGGATGGAGCTATGCGATATATCCTATCATTAACACAAAAATCAGTGTTAATTGGAGGTAGCTCATTTGGTACCTATTCTTTCTCAAGATGTGTATACCGAAAGGGCACCTTGATGTCACCTTTGGTCTCATCATGATAAGAACATGACCCCCCTTTAGCAAGGAAAAATTGCATGCGTTTATTGAATTTTTTTCTAATCTTTTGACCTATAGTTGATCTCCCTATTTTAGTCATACTACATGTAGAACTTTCATTTACCATTCCCTCATTTCCCTCATTCGATGTAGATAGATATGACAAGTACCTATTTGGTGGGTCCTACAATCCATCAAATGAGATATTGTCATGTCCCCGCTTCAAATAGAATTTTGATAATAATTAAATAATATATTTAGAATAATCAAGTCATGACACGGCCCATACGATTCTTCTTTGTCTATATGCAGGAGATATAAAATGTAAGTTGAAAGTGAAGGAAAGGCACAAAAATAGGAATCATATAAAAGGATAAACAAGAAGAATATAACATATCAAACTTTTTGTGTCGATTATTCAACACATTATATGATTATATAATATGTCTATTTATAACATACGTGCTCAGTGATAAACAAGAAGAATATGAGAAAATTATGTCTATTTATTGACTTATACCTATTGATCCATGTCACTGTGCGGGATCCTCGCCAAAGGGGTTAAAGTTCCTGCATATGTTAATCATTTATCTTAAGCTAGCTAAAAATCACATGATACGTATGCTACAAATAATGTAGAAGACAACATGAACAATATGCAAGATTGTAAACATGAAAAAATTACCTTTACCTTATATATGGAATGCAAGATCATCAACAACAGGGGTGACGATGTCTGTAGTCAATTCCCTGTTTGCAGAAAGGGTAACAATCAAACAAAATATATACATGTATCGGCAGCAATTAATTGAGCATCATAAGCAAAACATTGGTAATTATAAATTACATATGTTGTAATCATTAGAATTGAACACAATAAATATGTAGTCATTAGAATTGAAATCAATAAATCAATATTAAATATATATAAATAATTAAATCACATACCTTGTACATTTCAATCATGTCATTGATCATCTTCTTCATCCATCTCATCATCATCATCATCATCACCACCACTATTATCATCACCATCATCATGAGCATCATCATCATTTTGACAACAATACAGCGGCAAGAAGAGTTGTTTGGGAGCCTTTGTATAGGGGCTTGTGTGCCTTCTCAAGTATAGGTACATCAAGGTCATCTGCATCAACATCATCATCGTGATCTTCTTGATCATCATGATCTTCTTGATCATCTTGATCATCATGATCATCATGATCATCTTGATCATCTTGTTCATCATGATCTTATTGATCATCATGATCTTCTTCCATGGGATCATTACCTTCTACTTGTATATTCACACCTCCACATTCCCTCATTTGGAAATCCACATTCTCTGGATAACATGAAACCCAGGGTGGTTGACCTATATCAAAATGATGACCTTAAATTAACCATGACCATGATGTCATCATAAAATCATGTCTTATGTATTTTATAAATTATTGAAATACATACCAATGGACAAAATTCATTTCCCCCTTTAATGTGACCATGTTGCCTACAATGTTCCTCAGCTATTTTGATTAGATATCTTCGATTCTTTAAGCCCTTACAAATTTTGCAAGGACAATAACATTTTCCATCACCTTTTCTTTTAAAGTTAGACCACAATCTAGCAATTTTCTCCCTATTCTATTGTGGGTTGATATCGTCAGACATGGTCTTTCTTAAATGGAATGACTTGTTGGTGGAAGAAGGATGATTTGTTTGCAACATGCAGATACAAATCGTCACTGAACAACCATTTTTTCAACTCTAATTTTCTCAACGCAAAGGGACATTTATCATACCATAGAAACCTGATTATTTTTATATGGAATACACCAAGGAGTACCATCAGAAATATTAACCATTTACAATCATGAAAAGTAAACCTAAATCAAATAGCTCATTTTTTTATCAGCATGTGTAGTCTCTGTGTATATGAAAAATGAAAGAAATATCAAGCTAAAATAAAATAGTGAATAAAATAGTTTTCCACATAGAGTGAATGAAATATACCATCAAAAGAAGGTGACAAAATCCTGTCATGAAGCACAGACATAGGAAATAAAAAAGGGACAAAAGACAAGAAATAATAAAAATCATTACGACTATAGAAAAATCATTAAGACTATAATCACAAAAAGAAACACTCTTTGTCAACAATGTTAAAAAATATTAGGACTATAGAAAAATCATTAAGACTCTAGAAAATCAAATTCTAGAAATGGACATTCTGATGCTTTTTCTTTACAACAATTGAACATTCATCATTTGGTATTGTGTATTCCATTTAAGTATGTCAAGCACAAAGTTTTCAATTTAGATTCAACAAACATGTAGATTTGACCAAGCATTACTGGGAACTTGACCCCGCATCAAATGGACTTGTGATATGATTTTCACAATAGTACATGTGTTGTGGGGTAAGCTCCCAATAGTTCTTAGGAAAATATGCATGTTCACAATAGTACATGTGCATATAAGAGTCGATCAGAGAAGGTATATGCATAGGTGACAACCATTTTGTCAATCTAATTTTCTCAACAAAGAGGGACATTTATCATAGCCATATAAACATGATTATTTTAAAATGGAATACACCAAGGAGTACCATTAGAAATATTGACCATTTAAAATCATGAGCAGTAAACCTAAATCAAATAGGTCATCTTTTTATTAGTATGTGTAGTCTATGTGTATATGAAAAGTGGATGAAACATGAAGCTAAAATAAAACAGTGAACAAAAATTCAAATTCAAGGCCTAATTTATCAAGAGCAACAAACAATGCGGAACCCCATGAAAATAAAAAAAAGAAACACGCTTTGTCAACAATGTTCAAAATCCTGTCACCAAACATAGACATAGGAAATAAAAAAGGGACAAAAGACAAAAAATAAGAAAAATCATTAGGACTATAGAAAAATCAAGTTCTAGAAATGGACGGTTCTGATTCTTTTCCATTACAACAATTGAGCATTCATCATTTGGTACTTCTTGGTGTATTCCGTTTAAGTATGTGAGGCACAAAGTATTCCATTTACATTTGACAAACATGCAGATTTGACCAAGCATTTATGTAAGGGTCAAGGAACCTAAAACCTTTTAAAATTGCATTAGGATAGTAACCTAAAACCTTTTGAAAGGTTAAAAATGATGCAAGAAAGATTAAAGTGGTCAAAGTTGACAACTAGTGTGTATGGTCGAAGAAGACAATGTAATGAACTACCAAGCAATAAACTTTTAATTCTTTACAAATAGTCACTTCTCTACTCATGAAGACACAATCTGGTGTTTATAGTTTTTTCAAGTATAGCTTACAAACATTAGAAGTCTTATGAAGATTCTTGGTAAGTTTAAGCGCCCTTTTGAAGCACTTTATAAATATTGAATACATCATTGCTTTGTCAAATAGTCTTGGTCTAATAGAACTCCCAACAGTTCTTAAACATACTTTATCTGATATGATGAATTCTTAAACAATTAAGGTTGGAGTAGACATAGTTATCACACATTTTTTTGTGTGGTACAAGGAAGAATTGGCTAGATCAAATCTTCCTTCATGCTACCAGTCTACAGAATTAGACCTTTATTAAGAATTCATCATATCAGATAAAGTAATTTTGACCAACATGGGAATATAAGTAAAAAAAGTCAAATTTTATACATATATCTCGCCTACTGGCACATTTCATTTTATTTCATTTTTGCATAGTCCGCAAGCAAATGAGTGTTGAAGGAGGTGGTATAAGGAGGGAAGTTGCACTAGGTTGACACTGCGTGCCTATATGCAAGTAAGTTCAAACCAGTGGTTGAATATCATGGAAGTGCAAACCGGTGAGCAATAAAATCTTCATTTTAAATCTTAACTAATAGATTAAGCATATTATTACTATGCTTAATGTTCCATTTAAATGCATTTAACACAAAAAAAACAAAATTACAAAACTGAACCAATGGCATGTTTACAACAAAGGTCTAATAGAACTCCCAACAATTCTTAAACATACTTTATTTGATATGATGAATTCTTCAACAATTATTAAAGAATTCATCATAATTAGATAAAGTATGTTTAAGAATTGTTGGGACTGGTCCTTTGGTGTGTATTAAACAGAATAGAATTTTCAACATATTATCATCATTCTATTTCTTTGTTGTAAACATGCCATTGGTTCAGTTTTGTAATTTATTTTTGTGTTAAATGCATTTAAAATAATTTTATGTTAAACTCACCAAGACTCTTCAGAAGACTTCTAAGTGATATATTTGGTGTTATTGACTTACATTTGCTTGGATTCAAGGACTTTAGAATATACTCCAAAAGTGATTATGTAACGAAGGAAGTTAGAGGGAAGGATCTTGATTTAGGTCAATGGATATTTCAACATGATTTTGGACAAGATCTTGTCATGAGTGGATGGGTGTGGATGGTGGGATGGGGGGTGTATTGGTCAATGTGATTTCACTCGTGAAGACACAGTCTGGTGTTTATATTATTAAACTCTCTATTTAATGCAACATTGATAGGAAAAGCATTCATTGATTGGTATTATAAGTTTTGATAATTCCATGTAATAATTATATTGTTTTGAAGTCTTAAAATCAAAGAATTTCAGTACTTTTATTGACTATTCTTGTATAATGCTTGGCATGCAAACAATATTGTCTTGAAGAACCAATGATTTCCTAGGCTCTATCAAATAGTTGGAAAGCAATGATGTATTCAATATTTCTAAAGTGCTTCAAAAGGCTTAAAATCATCAAGACTCTTCACCAATACACCCCCCATCCCACCATCCACACCCATCCACTCATGTCAAGATCTTGTCCAAAATCATGTTGAAATATCCATTGACCTAAATCAAGGTCCTTCCCTTTCACTTCCTTCGTTACATAATCACTTTGGAGTATATTCTAATGTCCTTGAATCCAAGAAAATGTAAGTCAATAATGCCAAATATATCACTACTTCACAAGACTTCTAAGTGATATATTTGGTGTTATTGACTTACATTTGCTTGGATTCACAAGATCTTGACATTTAATGAAGAAGACAATGTAATGAAATACCAAGCAATAAACTTTTAATTCTTTACAAATAGTCACTTCTCTGCTCGTGAAGACACAGATTGGTGTTTATATTATTAAACTCTCTATTCAATGCAACATTGATAGGAAAAGTATTCATTGATTGGTATTATAAGTTTTTATCATTCCATGTACTAATTATATTGTTTTGAAGTCTTAAAATCAAATAATTTCAGTCCTTTTATTGACTATTCTTGTACAGTGCTTGGCGTGCAAACAATCTTTATCTTGAAGAACCAATGATTTCCTAGGCTCTGTCAAATAGTTGGCAAGCAATGATGTATTCAACATTTCTAAAGTGCTTCAAAATGATTAAATAATTTCAGTCCTTTTATTGACTATTCTGTCAAATAGTTGGCAAGCAATGATGTATTCAATATTTCTAAAGTGCTTCAAAAGGCTTAAACTCACCAAGACTCTTCACCAATACACCCACCATCCACACCCATCCACTCATGTCAAGATCTTGTCCAAAATCATGTTGAAATATCCATTGACCTAAATCAAGATCCTTCCCTCTCACTTCCTTCGTTACATAATCACTTTTGGAGTATATTCTAAAGTCCTTGAATCCAAGAAAATGTAAGTCAATAACACCAAATATATCACTACTTCACAAGACTTCTAAGTGATATATTTGGTGTTATTTACTTACATTTGCTTGGATTCAAAAGATCTTGACATTTAATGAAGAAGACAATGTAATGGACTACCAAGCAATAATCTTTTGATTCTTTACAAACAGTCACTTCTCTACTTGTGAAGACACAGTTTGGTGTTTATATTATTAAACTCTCTATTCAATGCAACATTGATAGGTAAAGCATTCATTGATTAGTATTATAAGTTTTGATCATTCCATGTACTGATTATATTTTTTTGAAGTCTTAAAATCAAAGAATTTCATTCCTTTTATTGACTTTTCTTGCATAGTGCTTGGTGTGCAAACAATCTTTGTCTTGAAGAACCAATGATTTCCTAGGCTCTGTCAAATAGTTGGCAAGCAATGATGTATTCAACATTTCTAAAGTGCTTCAAAATGCTTAAACTCACCAAGACTCTTCACAAGACTTCTAAGTGATATATTTGGTGTTATTGACTTACATTTGCTTGGATTCAAGGACTTCAGAATATTGACTTACATGGGGGGTGTATTGGTGCAGGGAACCTAGGCCATTTAGACCATCCTTGCAAACATTTTGGGGATTTTTTTTTTCCATGTTCAAGACATGATTTTCTATCAGGGACTAAGAGCACATGATTATTTTATGTCTGCAACTAAGGGCACACAATTAATAGAGGTTTTATTCTAAATTTTTAATAGTTCACAATTAAACAAAGTGAAGAAGGGTACACAATTGTACACAATTAATGTAATACCCCAAAAATGGGCTATGAGTTCATTGACCTCCTACATCATCAAATCAAACGAAATTAAAATCAAAGTCCTAACCTAAGGCACATCTAAAAATCGAAACATAATTGATTTCATTCTAATTTTGCATCGGGGAATATTCCTTGAATATTCCTATTTATTCTAATTATCTTTAATTTAATGATTATTTGGTGATAAATCTTATTTATCCAAAAATTTGATTAATTGAATATTCTGAATATTTAATTAATTAAGTTTAATTTTGCCACTTAATTATTTAATTAAATTTAATTCTATTTATTCTTAATTATATTATTTAATTTTGACAATAAATCAAAATTGCTAAAAATAATCAGTTGAATTCTCAATTAATTGATTAAATCTAAATTTTCAATATTTAATAATATAGTTTTGAATAAAGTTTGATTAAATAATTAATTAACCCATAAATCAGTTATTCTTAAATTTAAAAATTAGTTAAGTTGGAGATAAATCACTTTTATTTTTAAATTAATTCATAAATATTATGCACATTCAAAGAGCAGTTAAACTTTGAATCAGAAAATCAAAACCAGTTGTTATATTTTAGAACTCAACATCTATTTTAAATTTAAAGTTGATCTAAACTTTTGATTTAAGTCAAAAAGTTGTCTTTGCATGATTTTACATGATTTTGTGAGTTAATTAATTCTGATTTCTTGTTAACTCAAAAATCAACCTGAGTTCATCAAGAGTGATTTATGGCTTTTCTCCATGTGTCCTCAAGCCCTAGATTTCTATAAAATCAAGGCTCGGCTCTTCAATCTGAGATCCAAAATCTCTTGAATTTGCGCAATTACTCTAGTGAATTGACATCTGAAGAATCAAGCTTTTGTGACAGGTGACTTTGTGAGATCAATTCATAGCATAGCATTCATTTTTTAGACCAGTTCATAGCATCTTAGATTAATTGGCATATCATTTCAATTTAACTCTAGATTAGTTTCATATCAAGTTTTTCATATTATTGCATAGAAAACACAAAAATATAGATTAATTTGCATACAATTCCACCTTCATCTTGTTTTTCATATTATTGCATAGAAAACACAAAAATATAGATTAATTTGCATACAATTCCACCTTCATCTTTTTGCATTCAAATCCTTCATTTAGGTGTTGCATTGTCATTGATCTCAATTTCAATATGAGAACATCATACTCGCACGTACTAGAAGGCAGTAAATCGCCTGGTTAGCTTAGTTTCAATTACTTGCAAATTTTGATTTTGCTAACCTCTAATGTTTTACTGAAGTCTTGTGTCCACGACTAGGTACAATTTTCACACACATTTTTGGCTCCCACCATGGGGCCCTAAAACGGGTTTCCATTTCTATTCTAACAATTTCTATCAATTTTCTGTCATTTTTTGGCTAAAACTACGATTTTTATTCTCTGTCCATACATTTTTCGTACGAGTTTTGTCAGAAAGTCATACCAGGACCCCCCAACTATCTTATGATAGTTGAGTTTTTTGAGCCTCATATCAGAACTTACACATTGTCATTTGGGAGCTCAATTTTCATGTGGTAAGACACCCACTATCGTACGAGTTTCCAGATTGTTGTACGGGAGGTAATGTATTATCGTAAGAGTTTTGCCATCATAATTCAATTGTCGTTTCAAATTTTCAGGCAGTTTTCCATATTTAGTTTTCAGATTTGGACTAACAGCTAACCCTAACAATTGAGATCTTCTATTTCTGAGTGGTATTTGCTGATTCTGGTTGGAAAAGTGCAACGAAATTGCTAAAATAGGTAAAAATCTACTAAGCACGTTGTGAGGAATTCAGGTATTTTGTTCAATCTGATAACACTTCGATTTGGATATAAAATGAACTCTCACATGTTGAGCTTATGTGCCTTTCTAGCTTTCATAATTCACACTTCAATTTTGGGCTATAAAAATGAACATAGATTTGCTTTCTGCATATCTGTTACACATAGTAAATAGGCCCTATGAACACTATTTGTGGATGATCTTGAGAGAGTGGGCTTCTTTTGCTTGTTCATGCATGTGAAGCTCTTCTTGACGAAGGATCCCCTTGTAGGTAGGGATGTTACTGAGGTTGTCTCACGTTCCCTTAGTTTGGTCCTTAGCTTTTGATCGATACATTCTTTCTCTGAGGAGGGAGATAGACATAGTTGTTGACATCACAAATCTTGGTGAGATAAATTTTAGTCTTAGCTTTTCAGATTAATCTATTTTTTGTGATTGGGCAAAAGTGATAAGGCTAGAGGATTATGCTCTACTTCCTTTTTGGATAGTATCAAAAACTCAAATCCTTGGATTTGGACCAAGTCTCCATGTGGTATCTTTTGTGAGTCACCTTTAGAGAGGGTTAACCATAGTGGACATTCCCTTTATTGGGTTAACCACATGGATGGAACCTCAAGTGGTAATAGCCATTTTCATCATGGTAGCAACAACCGCTATACAAATGTCCTTGTCAAGGAAATCTTCACAAGTGTGGTCTCTTGTTAGGTTGTCAAATCTCCCTAGCAGAGCTCCTTATTGATTAAATTCTTAGACTGTATCAAAACCTTGGTGTGCCTGGATTGGATTTCACCCTCTTGAGATCATGAAAGTTGTAGAGACAGACCATTACTACAAACCTTAGCGAGGCCAATTTTTCATTTTCTAGGACTATGTGCATTGTTGAAAAACTTTTGAGACCATACACAAGTAGCACTCCTAGGGATTAGCAAAATAATTCATTTGATTGTTCATGCACAAGGTTGCTTTGTCCCTTGTTCATTGTTTTCAAATGTGCTTGAAATCACTTGCTTTCTATTCTGCGTGCTTGTTTATACACTTGGTTATTGAAAATGAACAATCCTAGAACAAACTTCAAAATTGGACAGAAAACCTTGCAAACACACTGATTCTAAAAACCTAAAAAAATTTGCAAAATCTAAAGCAAAACTCCTTTTTGGAGTCAAAAGTCATCCCATAGTCTCAGAAAGTCATATGAGTTTTTCCAAAAGTCATTTTAGAATCCCCGAATTGTCATACGGGAGCCTATACATTTTCGTACAAGCTTTGTCAGAAAAAGTCAAGAAAATCAAACCCTGGCATCAACTATCATGCCAAAGCTTACCCAAACTCATACGAGCCTAGACAAACTCATTTCAAAATTTTCAAACAGTTGTTAGAAACTTGTCAAATTTGTCAAGAATCTAGTTTTTGGAGCCTATCTCTAGATTCTGTCAAAAAATTCATTGTGTCAGGAATAGAGCCGAAACCAGAAGAAATCTAACCCATTTACCTAAAAGTGGTCTTTTGAGTTTGATCCAACCCTTTGATCTACCAATTTGAATCATTTTCATCTTGTCAAAATCTTCATCTTCAATTCAATCTTCATCAAAATGGCTAAGTGTTGTGAGTTAATGTCCGCCACTTTTTGGGTGTCTACCCATACTACTAGGGCACAATATCCTTCATTTACGTCCAATCTATCTTCATTCAACCCAATCTTGACAAGGTTGAGTCATTCAATCTTCTTGATTCAGATTATTCTTGAGTTGTCTTCATCTTGCTCTCTTGCTTCACCTAAGGTTAATGGTGGAAAATAGAGCTTCATCACAAAGAAAAGAAAGAGAACAACCCAAACCCTCTTCTGTAATGTCTTTTGTGATTGCTCAGACAATTCATCAACCTTACGATACAACTAAATTTGGAGAAGACTCTCTTGGAAATCTTTTCTTGAAAGGTGGTTACGTCACTCCACTCGTATCTATTCACGGAAGCTATCAAATGACCTCACATCAATCAATCCTTGGTAGCTCTCACAACAACACAATGTCTCAAGGAGGCGAGTCCCAAGGACATTAATCTCAACATGGTGTAGATCAAGAACCCATGCCCTCTGAAATCATCCAATATCAAAACAATGATAACTTCAAGAGATTGATGAGGCATTTCTTGAAAGAATACAAAGAGGCATACTTTCTAGAGTTAGCTTGACAAGGAGCTAAACTTCCTCTAAAATTCAATGTTGAACACATCATCACAAAAGAGGAAGAAACTCCTATCACAACTATGATGAAATAGATGCATGCCATGCAAGTCAAACTTAACAAACTTGAAAAAGAGAAGGAACCTAAAGAGTTCTCCATAGAGGCTCTATGTCCTTTTCCATTTGATAAAGACTTGTACATGCCACCATTCTCTAAGAGATTGGAAATGCCTAAGTACAAAAAATATGATGGAAACTCTGATCCTCAAGATCATGTTAGATAATTCTATACTCAATCCATGGAGTTCATGCATGAACCAACATACTTAATGTGTCTTTTCCCATGATCTTTGGGAGGAGCAGCCATTCATTGGTTCTCAAGAATGCCTCCAACCATCAAAACTTTTGAGGAGTTAATCAAATTATTCTATCAACAATACTCCTATAATATCAAACATCCGGTCACTATGATCGACATCTGTAATCTGGAACAATATCTAGGAGAACCATTCCTGACTTTCCTCAAATGATGGAGGAAGAAATTTTCTCTATACGCTAGACCCATTCTAGAAACAGAGAAGCTAGAAATTTTCATCAACAATCTTGTGATAGAAATCAACTACCATTTAAAAATGCAAGACCATTCATCCTTTGATAAAATGGTAGACAATGCCATCAAAATTGAGAAAGTCCTTGTGAAAAAGGGGGGTATATCCCTCCAAAAAGAGAAGTATGAATCTAGATCTACTTCCAAAGACAAGAACAAAAATTGGAACAAGAATAAAGGCATCATCACAGATGGTGTTGTTGATACTATCCATGCCCCATCTAAGACACCCTCTTTCAATCTCACCATTGGTACCCAAGCCATTAAAGATTCCAAGATGAAAGCAACCGAATCTAACAAGAAGCCATCTAACTATAAATCTTGGGCTACAGATCCTAAATGAAGGTTTACTCCTCTTGGAGAATCTTTGGAATCCACAATGAAAAATCTATTAGCTAGAAAAATCCTCACATTAGCTGAGATCTAAACATTTGATCCTAAACCTAAGCCAAAATGGTGGAGGGATACCGATTTCTGTGATTTCCATCATAATAAGGGTCATAAAACCAATAACTGCATGCGCTTGAAACATCTCATACAAGACAAAATTGATAATGGAGAAATTATAAATGACAATCATAAAAGAAATAATGATCATACAACATTCATAGAACCATTTATGAAACATGGTCAAGGATATTCATCTTCTCAACCTAATATGGGTGCTAAAGTCAATTATGCCTACTCCATAAACAATGTTGTCATAAACATGGTAGAACCTTTCTTATCTGAACATTGCAATGTTATCACCATTGTGCAAAAAGATAGAGCTAATCAATCATCAAATGCAGTTAATTGATCACAAGCTTAGGCCCATTTGCAAGGACAAAATTTAGATTCATCCAATGTCCCCAAGATGCCTTTTAATCTTTCATCTTCTTCTAAATAGAGGGCTCCCTCAAAATCAAATCCTAAAGATATGAGGCCGACATCATACAACATAGTCCAACAACTTCCGCATACCAATGCTAAAATCTCCATGTTTGAGTTGCTTTGGATATCTCCTACTCATAGAGCCATTTTGGACAAAGCTCTGCTCGGATCCAATATTCTTGAAAACCTTGATTTAGATAGATTCCAGACTATGGTTTGTCATCTAACATCTCCCCAGTATATCTCCTTTTCAGAGGAAGATGATAACTCATTTAGTCATCCGCACAACCAGCCCTTGCACATTGAAGTCTTGATCCAAAACCATCGTGTTAAACATGTGTTAATAGATGGAGGCACTAGTCTCAATATTTGTTCTTATAACTTGATCACACAACTGGGCTTATCAGAAGCTACCATTAATCCCAAAAAGAAGATAACTATAAAGGTATATGATGAACAAGAAAGGTCTTCCAAAGGCACAATTGTTTTGCCTATCAAAACAGGTCCAGTTATCAAAGATATCACATGTCAAGTTCTCGATCTACCTTTGGCTTACAACATTCTCCTAGGGAGACCTTGGATACATGAAATGCAAGCTATTCCTTCTACATACCATCAATGTGTGAAATTTCCTTATGAAGGAGTATAAGTGACAATTCCAGTTGATATGTCTACAACTTGCAATGCCTTAAAAGAAAGTGTTGATAAACTTGTTCCCAATAATAGAGAATCTTCTACTAAGAAAACAAATGTTGCATCCACATCCAAGATAGGATAAGTTGCTAAATAAGTCAAAATTAAGGATACGAGTATGGGAGAATACAAAATGGAACTAGTTTTAACTCTCACATCCCTCCCATTGTCCCCAAAATCTTATGGACAACCTTATGACAAGGTGAAACCTATAGCTAAAGAATCCCAGGTCATATTTAATGGGAGTTTTGTCACATAAATGGTATCCAAGCAAGAGTCTGATGAAGAGGCAATTGTGCTTGCATGGTTTTACAAAGATGAGTATCAATCCTAGGCAGTTCAGAAATGTGACTCCACTTCAAGCAGAGTTCCTTCAAAGTCATATGGACCAGGGAATAAAATGATTGCTAAAATGGGATACACTAGAAAAGGACCTCTAGGAATACAAGGCAAAGGTCTCATATCATCTCTTGACCACTAGGGTCGAACCAACAAGAATACAACAGGTCTAGGTTATCAAAAGAAGCCTTTTTATCTTAAAGGAAGTTCTTCCCATGTGATAGAACAAATAGAGTCAGAGGTTGACAACAATGAAGAAGAACATGTCAATCCCAGTGACAGTGATTTAGACACCACTGATGACCTTTTTCCTTATTCCTTATGAACACTTGCCTAAATAAATGAAAGACCTCCTTGAAGGGGAGGATGACCCAATCAAGAGAATCAATGTAGTAGAAACACAAGAACCTATTACTAAAATCAAACAAGAGGATCAATTGAATCTATTCAGAAAGTTGAACAATTGGAAAAAAAAATAGCAACTCTGAGACAGATTCTCATGAGTATGAATTCAAATCAGAATAAAAAGGAAACCCTTCTTGGAGAATCCGTCCTGATTTCACACATATTCTCAGATTTCCTAGAGGCATAAATGAGGAATCCAATGACTATGAATGGGGATCCATTCTAGAGGAAGATGATTTTATCACAGAAAAAAATATTGATGTTATTCACCAATATGGACCTAAACCCAACGCAAGTCTAGAGAAAAATAATGAACTTAATGAGTCTGATCCACAGATGGTTGAAGTGGACTCCCATAATGACATTGAGCCTATTCACAAATTGAACATTTTGAGTTGTAATATCACCTTCAAAATTGAGAGTTAGGTTAGGACCAATGATGATAGAACCATATCCGTAAATTCTATTTCCCAATCCTCTCCCACTTTGACTATCCAACATCCCTAACTTCTTGACCAAACTTCTATGAATCGAAGCCAAGATATCTATACCTTTCCAAATGACTATGCTCTTTGTTTCTACCTGAATGTAGTTGAGCCTATGATGACTTCCATCCGTGAACCGAGCATCAGCATGATGAAGTTGGACATTAAGTATCTTAGTCAAAAGAATAAGAATAAAAATAAAAAGAAAAGGAGTTCTGAGGGTGAAAACCACTTTGTGGTAGTCTTAGAACCTACAAAAGTAAAAATAAAAGATGTATCTAAAGATGAAAACCTCTCTAAGGTGCCTAAGGATGAGATATTTGATGTCCTTCCTAGTCATTTAGAAGATAGATCTCCAATTGTCATTGAACCCACTCAATCCATCAACTTGGGTACAATAGAAGAACCATAGTTGATTCATGTAGCACAATCCTTATCATAAGAAGAAAATAAAGAATTCACCAAATTCTTGATAGAAAAGAAGATAAACTTTGCATTGAAGTATTTAGACATGCCTGGGCTTGATCTTGATCTCATAATGCACCATTTATCTATTGCTCCAGGTGTCAAACCATTTAAATAGAAGTTAAGAAAGATGCATCCTCATGTTGCACTCTTAGTAAAAGCTAAATTAGGGAAGCTCCTAAAAGCTGGATTTATCCATGTTATTGATTATGCAAAATGGATCTCTAACATTGTTCCAATTTCCAAGCCAAAAAAATCAATAAGAATGTACACTAATTTCAGGGATGTCAACAAAGCATGCCCTAAGGATGATTTTCCATTACCAAATATAGATATGATAGTGGACATGATTGTGTGCTTTGAAATGTATTATTTAATGGATGGTTTCTCTGGATACAACCAAATAAATATCACTCCTGAAGATCAAGAGAAGACAACTTTTACATGTGCATGGGGTACATTCTATTGGAACATCATGCCATTTGGTTTGAATAATGCTGGTGCTACATATCAGTGAGCTATGATGTCCATTTTTCATGACATGATGCATCACACTATGGAGGATTATGTTGATGATACTTTGGAAAAATCTATGATAAGATCTGAACATCTAAATGATTTGAGAAAAATACTAGATCGAATGGAGAAGTTTAGTCTCAAACTGAACCCTGAGAAGTGTACTTTTGGTGTCACTTCTGGAAAGCTCTTAGGCTACATCATTTCAAAGAAGGGTATTGAAGTTAATCCTGCTAAGGTTAAGGCTATCATGGAGATGCAACCTCTGGCCAAAAGTATCGGTCAAATGAGAACATTACAAGGGAGAGTACAATCTATTAGACACTTCATATCTCAGCTAATAGACATATCACAACCTTTCACAAGAACATTACATAAAGGTGTGACTTTTGCATGGAATGAGGAATGTGCAAAAAACTTTAAACATATCAAGAAATATCTATCAAATCCTCCTATCTTGATGCCTCCTATTCAAGGGAAGCCACTAATCCTATATGTCTCTACCATAGATACTTCACTAGGGTCATTGCTAGCACAACATGATGAGAATAAGAAAGAAAGAGCTATATACTATATTAGTAGAACATTGGTGGTGTATGAAAAGAATTATTAAATGATTGAGAAAGCTTGTCTAGCTATGATCTTTGCATCATAAAAAATGAGACACTACATGTTAGCTCATATCACACATTTGGTAGCTAAGATTGATCCACTAAAGTACCTACTAAGAAAAGCTTCCCTCACTGGTAGATTAGCCAAATGGGTAATGTTACTAAGTGAATTTGACATTGAATATGTTGAATGAAAAGTTATCATAGGACAAGTTATTGCAGATCAACTTGCCGATGCACCATTATTTGATGATACACCAATGCAAATGGAATTCCTAGATTCCTCTATCATGAATCTTTCTTCTAGAACATGGCAGTTATTCTTTGAAGGCTCCTATACATAGAATAGATCTGGAGCAGGCATATTGTTCATCACACCTCAAGGATACTCAATCCCCAAGGCATTCAGAATCAAGTTTCCTTGCACAAACAATATTGCTTAATATGAAGCCCTTCTTAATGGTATGAAGATAGCAATTGAGTGGAGGGTAACTAAGCTACACATTCATGGAGACTCACAACTGGTGATACACCAAGTCAATGATGTGTACCAAACAAAAGATGAAAAGCTAGTTACTTACAAGCGCATGGTAGATGATCTCAAGAAATATTTCATATCTATCACCTTTGAGAAAATTCTTAGATTGGAGAACAAGGCTGCTGATGCTATGACAACTTTATCATCTCTACTATAGCAGCCTGAACATGAGCTACACTATGAGTTCATGGTGGAAGCATTACCTTATCCTGCATATGATTCCCCTGAAACCTACATGATCTACACTATTGTTGGTCATGATTCATCTTGATACACAAACCTATACTCCTACCTTAAAGACCAAATCATTTTTGATTCCTTCAACCGCCATGAGAAATAATACCTTATCCGTAATGAATCTTGGTATGTCATAATTGGCAATGATCTGTACAAATGAGGTCTAGATGGTACACTTCTTAGATTTTTAGAATGGGAAGAGTCTCAACATGCATTAGAGGAAGTCCATGACGGTATCTGTGTATCACATTCCAATGGTTTAGCACTAGCTTGAAAACTTATTAGGGCTGGTTACTATTGGCCTGAAATGGAAAAAGAGGCTATCAAGTTTGCTAAGAACTGTCAAAAGTGTCAAGTACATTGTAACTTGATTCATGCACCAGGGAGAGATCTAATTCCCTTTACAACACTATGGCCTTTTCACCAATGGTCATTTGATCTTATAGGAGCCATACATCCTCATTCTTCTAATGGACATACCCATATTATTACAGCTATAGACTATTTCACAAAATGGGTAGAAGCAATCCCTTTGACTCAAGCAACCGACAAACAAATTTTAATGTTCATCTTGAACTACATCATATTTCAGTATGGTATTCCACATTCTATAGTCACAGATAATGGTGGTCAATTCAAGAACAAAGACTTAGATGATTTATGTGCTAAGTTCAAGATTACACAATATTGGTCATCTATCTACTATCCTCAAGGGAATGGACAAGCATAGGAATCCAACAAGAATTTATTGAAAATCTTGCACCGTATAGTTAATAAAATAGGAAGAGACTAGCATCTCATGATCAATCTAGCTCTCTGGGCCTACAGAACAAGTATCAGAACGCCCACTGGGGCTACACCTTTCACTTTAGTTAATGGGTCTGAAGTGGTACTGTAAGAACTTGAACTACTAGATGAGCATAGACAAGTAGCATATGATCATCTCAGAGTATATCAGAAGAGAATGTCTAGAGGTTACAACAAGAAAGTTAGACATAGAGAATGTCAGGTTGGTGATCTAGTCTTGAGAGATAATCCTAAAAATAAATCACATAGAGAGAGCAAGGGGAAGTTTGAACCCAACTGGCTGGGCCCCTTTGTAATCACTGCTACTTTGGCTCTGGAGCCTATCAAATCTCAATGAATGAAGGAGAATAGCTCTGAGAACCAATCAATGTTCTCCATCTAAAGAAATTCTACGCCTAAGGCATTCAGTATTCAAAATGTCCTAAAAAAAATCTTAAAAATTAGAAAAAGTCCTGAAAAAAATGAACATCTTGGTGAAAACCTAGCAATAGGTACCTTGATGTATCACAAAAAAAATAAAAAATATCAAAAAGTACAAAAAAATTGAAAAAAATGAAAAATACAAAAAAAAATGAGAAAAAGAAAAAGTACCTTGGTGAAAACCTGGAAACAGGCACCTTGGTAGCAAAAATAGAATCTCTACCAAGATGGTGAAAACTTGGCAAATGGTTGCCACTTGTTCAAAATGCTCCATCTATCAGTGCAATCTTGTTCTTTCCCACCTTTCAGTCTACTTTAGTTTGTATATATCCTTTTTTCAATCAAGTCAGTCTGTACACCAATCGTAAAAAGTGTATGTATCCTATCAATGCCTAACACTTGGGGGAAATCAATGTCATATCCTTGTTGGAAACTACAATTGAAACAATTGTTGTATTGTCATTGATGTCAAACCTTAATTGGTAAGACTGCTGCTACTTAGGAAAGTACTATATCTATTGTATTGTTGTGAAGGATTGGGGCAACGTTGGTAACAATGGCACCTAGGGAAAGGTTGAGTTATCTTGATACTACAAAGTGTACTTGACTATGTTGTATAATGATGAGACAATGTATTGTTTATACTAGTAAGACTAAAGACTAAATTGGTAGGCTTGACTGAGCAAAAATGGAGAAATCATATTTAAGCTGAGTAATGTTAGTGTTGACTGAGTCAGTGTATGCCGAGAAAAAATTCTAGTGTCAACCGAACAATAGTTAATTGTCGAGGAAGACAGTATAAGCCAAAGAAACATTTTTAGTAATGACTGAGCTTTCTACATGAAGACCGAGTAGTTGATCACAGTATTGACCGAGCATCAACATTTTTATATTTGAAGAGAATTCATTTTTGGAGCAAACATTATTGAATTCTTGGATTATGTAAAACGTGTTGACTTTATTTATTGATTGTTTGAAAGCATTAAATGCACTATAAAACATTTTATTGTAAATCCTTAAGAGATTTGAGATGATTCTAGAAATGAAGCTGAAGAACATGAAGTGGGTAGATTCAATGAATCTGACCTAACCCTAAGATCTATGAATGAGATTGAGTGGTATAAGATGAGTTAACCTAATTGAGGAAAGTATTAAGAGAACCTGAGCATTGGATATGCGTGTGCATGGGTGAAAAAGAGAATTTTGGAAGATTAGTAAAGTTTTATTGACTGTATAAGTAGAAAAGGCTGAAGGAGAATTGTGGTGGTTGCTTGAAGAAAAGTTCTGAGTAGATCAGAGATGGAGATGGAAAATTTTCAAAGTCAGTAAACCAACATTAGTGTATGGAATCAGATCTAATATTTGCAAAGTGAGTTGTATGTTTTTTAGATAAATATTGCTGCTACTTTCTAACCATTGTAATAGTCAAAATCCTTTTAACAGAGGTTGACCTAACAGTCATATGTTAAATCCTTTGAACAAGGTTGCATTCTAATGGAGTGTATGTAAGTCCTATAACAAGGCTCACTTTTAACAGGGTGATTGAAATCCTTTAACCGGGTCACACCTAATAGTGTGTATTGTAACCTTTGACAAGGTTGGCTTTTAACCGAGCTCACTTCAGAAGAGTGAAAATAATAGTAGCATGTTATAAAGTGGTTTTTACCACATTAGGTTTCCACTATAAATCCTAGTGTTAATACTTGTGTGAATTTTTTGGTTTGAACATTTCTGTGTTTTACAAGTTAAGTTACAGCTGGGTAGTGGACTGCATTGTTATATGTTTCTATTATTGAATTAGTGATGAATGAGTTTGTTTTGGTTATTGGATCTGATTTAAGGAAAAAATTTTAAGTTTGTCTTATACATCAGGACCTGAGAACAATTGATTCACCCCCCCTCTTTTTTATTCTAAATCATATTAACCATTGGTATTAGAGCTTTGTTTCTTATTATTAGTGTTTACAGAAATCAAGTTTAAAGGGACTTGAAGCAAATGATCAGGATGTATAAGAAGGAGGTACTGAAGCTGAATAAGGAAAACTTCCCTGCATGGCAAAGCTTGATGAAGCTACGTCTGGCCGGTATTGGTGACTCTATTGGTGACTTTGCAAAGTACTACATTGAGAATGGCTATGTCTCACCTATCGCACCTTTGACTGTCAAAGAAATGAGAGGTAAGAAAGAACATAATCAGGAAATGTTGGAAATTGCATATGCCCTAAGCTATCCAGAATTTGAGGACATTAAGGATTGGACAACTACTAAGGAGATGTGGGACACTCTTGCAAGGATCTATGGTGGTGACTTAAATGTACTGAAAGTAAAGGTTGAGAGTCTTAGAGGTAAGTTTGATGAAATGAAAATGCAAGAAGGTGAAAACATTGCACAATATTATGGTAGAATAAAAGAAGTTGTGAATGCTATTAGAGGAGCAAATGGGGTTATTGATGATGAAACTATAATTGGGAAAGTACTAAGAACCCTGTGTCCTATATATTCTATTAAGATCTCAGCTATTTAGGAATCTAGATGCAACTCTTCTAATGTGCTTACTTTGGAAAGTTTGGTTGGTAAGCTGACTGCTTTTGAACTCTCTAACTATGATAATTTCACTGTTGGAAGCATTGGTAATGTTGAATATGCTTTCAAGTCACAACTAGTTCTAAACAAGCCAAAGAAAGAAAAAGAAAGATGCATTAGTGAAAGTGACAGTCACACTTCTGATGAAGAACTAGAAGATCTAGAAGCCCTTATGGCTAGAAGACTGAGAAGAGAAAAAGGAAAGTATAAAGGTAAACTCCCTATTATATGTTTTGCATGTAATAAAGTTGGTCATATAGCTGTTAGATGTCCTGATAGGAAGGATAAAGATGATGAAAGAAAAAGAAAACACAAAGATAGAAGAGATGATAGAAGCTACCAAAGGAACAAAGACTACAAAGGAAAAGGTAAGAAATCTTGTTACATTGCTGAAAAAGAAACTGACACTGATAGTGATGATTTTGAAATTGAGGTAGTCTATGTTGCAATGAAAGATGAATCTGATGAGGATGAGAAAACTGCATTGATATCCTATGTGAAGAAGAATGATAAATGGATTATTGACAGTGGTTGTTCACACCACATGACTGGTGACAAAAATAAGTTCGAGACCTTACATCATCACAAAGATAAAAGTGTAAAATTTGGTAATGATGCACCATGTCCTGTTAGAGGAAAAGGTTTGATTAAACTGACTGATAAGATATCTTGTGAAAATGTATATTGGGTTGAAGGTCTTAATTATAATTTGTTAAGTGTTGCTTAGCTCAACAGAACTGGTTACCAAGTGGAATTTCATCACAAGAAAGCTAAAATATTTGATGCTACTAGAGAACTAATTGGAAGTGGAGATTAGACTAGAGGTAATTTGTTCTATCTTGATCTATCTGGAGAAACATGTATAATTGCACAACTTGATGATATTTGGTTATGGCATAAAAGGTTGTGTCATGTTAACTTTGACAATCTGGTAGAGATAAGTAAGAAGAAAAAGGTAAGAGTTCTACCTAGATTGAAGAAACCTGAGAATGTGATGCGCAAGGAATGCCAGTTAGGAAAAATGACAAAGTCAAGTTTTAATAGAAAATCCTTTACTTCTGAAAACATTTTAGATTTTGTTCATATTGACCTTTGTGGACCTATGGGTGTATAAAGTTACTATGGTACTAGATATTTTATCCTATATGTTGATGATCATACTAGGATGATGCATGTAATGTTTCTAAAAGAAAAATCTAAAGCTTTTCAATTCTTTAAGTGGTATTTGGCTAAGATTGAGAAGGAGATAGGTAGGAACCTGAAATGTCTTAGATCTGACTAAGGTGGATAATTTACATCAAATGAATTGAATCTATTTTTCAATGATAGAGGAATAAAAAGACATATGTCTACACCTAGAACACCTCCACAAAATAGTATAGCAGAAAGAAGAAACAAATCTATCTTGGATTGTTCAAGGACATTGTTGATTGAAAAGAATGTGGCACATAAATATTGGAAAGAAGCTATAAGCACTGTTGCCTACACTCTTAACTGGGTATAGATCAAGAAAGGTACAAATCTGACACCCTATGAATTATGGCATGGGCACGCACTGAGTGTTAAATACTTTATAATCTTTGTAAGTAAGTGCTATATATTAAAAGACACTAGGAATGGAAAGTTTGATGCTAAGAGTGATGAAGGCATATTCCTAGGATATTCCACAAAAAGTAAAGCTTATAAGTGTTTGAACTCTAACACTAACAAAATTGTCAAAAGTGTGAATGTCAAAATTGATGAGTATGCAGAAAGAAATGAAGGTGACAGCAAAAGAGAACTAGAAGATTATAGATCTTTTGTGTACATTGAGGAAGAAGAAGAGGCAAGTAACAGACTTGCACCTGATGTCAAGTCTTGGGTAATCAATGTCGAGTGACAGACAAATGCCACCGAGCATCAGAAAAATAGTGTTGAAAGACAACAAGAACATGCCGAGCTACAAGAAAATGCTGCTAAGTATCAGGAAGAGGTTGTTGAGCATTTAGAAGCTGACTTTGACAATCTTGTCGAGGAACCTAATGAAATAGAGGAGAGAAGAGCTAAACCTATTTTCACAAAATATGTAAGAAAACATCACAAGCCTGAATAGATAATTGGAGACAAACATACTGGAATTCTGACCAGAAGTAAGACAATGGATCCAACATGTTTACTATGTGAATTTGAACCTAAGTCAACTAGTGAGGCATTGGAGAATGAAGATTGGATACAAGCAATGAATGAAGAGATTGACCAGATTGAAAAGAATGATACTTGGACTCCGGTGCCGAGACCTAAAAACAAAAATGTTATAGGAACAAAGTGGGTGTTTCAGAATAAGATGAATGAAAATGGTGAAATAACTAGGAACAAAGCTAGGCTGGTATGCAAAGGCTACACACAAGAAGAAGGAATATATTATGGGGAGACATTTTCCCTATAGCTAGATTGGAAGGAATAAGAACTTTGATTGCATATGCTGCTTATAAAGATTTCAAGGTATATCAAATGGATGTCAAGTCTACATTTTTAAATGGTATACTAGAAGAAGAAGTTTACATAGAACAACCAGAAGGTTTTATTGATCCAAATAGAAGACACATGGTGTGCAAACTGAACAAAGCACTATATGGATTGAAGCAAGCTCCCAGAGCATGGTATGAGAGGTTGCACAACTACTTGATATAGATTGGATTTTCAAGAACAAATGACACAAGCAATCTGTACATGAAAGATGAAGAAGGTAATGGTATCCTGTTGGAAAAAAATTTTGTGGATGAGATTATTTTTGGTGGACAATATGCATTGTGTAAAAGATTTTCAAATGAAATGCAAATTGAATTTGAAATGAGCATGTTTGGTGAGATCAAATTCTTTGTTGGTTTACAAGTATATTAGATGAAGAAAGGAATTTTCATTACACAGTCTAAGTATGTTAATGAAATACTAAATTTTTTTGGGATGAAAGATGCTAGACCAGTGAGTACTCCTATGGTTATTAAACAAAAGTTATCTAAGAATGATGATACTACAGAATTGAATCAGACTTTGTACAGATCTATGATTGGAAAATTGTAGTATGTTGTACATAGTAGACCAAATATTGCACTAGCTATTGGGATTGTGGCAAGATTCTCTGCCAATCCTAAGGAAACACACATGATGGTTGTAAAAAGAATTATGAGATACTTGAAAGGAACTACTGCCTATGGTCTATATTATAAGAAGGATGACAAATTTGAACCTAGAGTTTATATAGATGTTGATTGGGTAGGAAATATAGATGACAAAAAGAGTACTAGTGGTGGAGATTTCTTTCTTGGACAGAGATTAGTCTCCTAGATGAGAAAGAAACAAAATTGCATTTCCCAATCTATTGTTGAGGCCGAGTATGTTGTTGTTACAGTAAACTGTTCAAATTTGGTATGGATAAAACAATTGTTGATAGGCATGAAAGAAGAAATCACTGAACCTGTTGTTATTTTCTATGACAACACAAGTGCTATCAATATTTCTAAGAATCCAGTGATGCACACTAAGACCAAGCACATAGCAATCAAGTATCACTACTTGAGAGAATTAGTACAAGATAAAGAAGTTGAAATGGAATATGTGAATACAAAAGAACAATTAGCAGACATATTCACTAAAGCTTTACCCAGAGAAGCTCATGAGTATTTGAGAAGTCAATTAGGGGTCCTTCCCCTAACTAAGGTTGCCTAGTCAAGCTAGGAGCATTGCATCAAATATGCTACAACAGAATATTTGAAAAATTGATGCAGAAGATTGTCACACTTTAGGGTTGGCCTAGAGTTGTGAAAAGGAGCAAAGACAAGGAATCAATCATAAGCAAGATGACAGAGGGAGAAACATTGAGCTGCATAGATATTATCTACATCTGATGGATGTATGTTTTAGTTGTTGCTTTGGCATTTTTGTCAAAGAGGGAGATGAACTGATATGATAACACATGACACTGAAAGGTAAGGGTGATGAATTGAAATGAAGGATCAGGATAGAGGGAGATCTAAATACTTCTGACGGTCACAGAAGTGAGGCTTATAGGATTCTAAATCAAAATGAAGCTAAGGATATTATAAATAATTCTTTGATGAACAAATAAGTTTTTGGATTGGTTGGTAATCCATGTGTTATTCAGGTGATATCATATGGTGTTTCCATCAATGCCAAAGAGGGAGATTGTTGGAAACTGCAATTGAAACAATTGTTGTATTTTCATTGATGTCAAACCTTAATTGGTAAGACTGCTACTACTTAGGAAAGTACTATATCTATTGTATTACTATGAAGGATTGGGGCAAGGTCGGTAACAATAGCACCTAGGGAAAGGTTGAGTTATCTTGATACTACAAAGTGTACTTGACTAAGTTGTACAATGATGAGACAATGTATTATTTATACTAGTAAGACTGAGACTAAACTGGTAGGCTTGACTGACCAAAAATGGAGAAATCATGTTTAAGCCGAGTAATGTTAGTGTCGACCGAGTCAGTGTATGATGAGCAAAAATTCTAGTGTCGATCGAACAACAGTTAATTACCGAGGAAGATAGTATAAGCCGAGGAAGCATTTTTAGTAATGACCGAGCTTTCTACATGAAGACCGAGTGGTTGATCACAGTATTGACTGAGCATCAACATTTTTATATTTGAAGAGAATTCAGTTTTGGAGCTGACATTGTTGAATTCTTGGATTATGTAAAACATGTTGACTTTATTTATTGATTGTTTGAAAGCAGTAAATGCACTATAAAATGTTTTATTGTAAATCTTTAAGAGATTTGAGATGATTCTAGAAATGAAGCCGAAGAACATGAAGTGGGTAGATTCAATGAATCTGACCTAACCCTAAGATCTACGAATGAGATTGAGTAGCATAAGATGAGTTAACCTAATTGAGGAAAGTATTAAGGGAACCTAAGCATTGGATATGTGTGTGCATGGGTGAAAAAGAGAATGTTGGAAGATCAGTAAAGTTTTATTGACTGTATAAGCAGAAAAGGCTGAAGGAGAATTGTGGTGGTTGCTTGAAGAAAAGTTCTGAGCAAATCAGAGATGGAGATGGAAAAGTTTCAAATTTAGTAAACCAGCATTAGTGTACAGAATCAGATCTGATATTTACAAGGTGAATTGTATGTTTTTTAGATAAATATTGCTACTACTTTCTAACCATTGTAACAGTGAAAATCATTTTAATAGAGGTTGACCTAACAGTCATATGTTAAATCCTTTGCACAAGGTTGCATTCTAATGGAGTTTATGTAAGTCCTATAACAAGGCTCACTTTTAATAGGGTGATTGAAATCCTTTAACCGGGTCACACCTAATAGTGTGTATTGTAACCTTTGATAGGGTTGGCTTTTAACCGAGCTCACTTTAGAAGAGTGAAAATAATAGTAGCATGTTACAAAGTGGTTTTTTCCACATTGGGTTTCCACTATAAATCCTGGTGTTAATACTTGTGTGAATGTTTTGGTTTGAACATTTCTGTGTTTTACAAGTTACAACTGGGTAGTGGACTACATTGTTATATGTTTCTATTATTGAATCAGTGATGACTGAGTTTGTTTTGGTTATTGGATCTAATTTAAGGAAAAAATTTTAAGTTTGTCTTATACATCAGGACCTAAGAACAACTGATTCACCCCCCCTCTCTATTGTTCTAAATCATATTAACAATCCTATGGTCTCTAGTATACCTCAAGACATGTCATATCTAGTTAGAGTCCTTTGAAGCTTCATCCGAGTCAGTCTTTTTGTCTCCTCTCCAGAAAGGATTTTGCATCTACAACAATGCAATCAAACATCAACACAAACTGAAAAACAATCTGTGCTTCATGATTTTATCTCCTTGTATGCTTACTGATTCACATTGATATTTTTGCATATTTTGTTCCCTCGAGCTCTTCGATGATGTCCATTATTGAATTTAGAGAGTGATGAATGGAGGAAAAATCTTTTCTTTGTTTTCTACTTGGAGTGAAAATCTAACAACTTTGGAAATTTTGGATTGAAACGGTGTCTGTCTGTAAAATCCTCCATCTCAAATTGGATGGCCATGAGTACCTCAACCATTGATACCTTGGAAATTCAAGGAAGTTTGATCTAACTATTCTCTTTTTAAGTGAGTTCTTATTCCTATTATGAAATGCAATCTTACCTAAGGCTGTGAATGATAAAGGGTCACTACAAGTAATTCACATTGGATTTAGAATGATCTCTTGACTATTTGATGTGTTTGTTACGCAAGGCATATTCAGGTCATCACAATGTTTATGTTTTGATGCTTATACAAATTGCTATATCAAAATGGACATGATATTTAGTTCATCATGGCTTTTGTGCCTTGGTGCTTATATCTAATCTGACATTCTGAAAAAAAAAATCAATATTCATATGTCCATGGTTGTCTAGCTAGTGGGTGTTGTATTGACCCTTTAGCATACAAATTGATATTCATATATCTATGGTTTCATTACTAGTTGACATTGTATTTATTTATCTAATTACCTAAAAGTTCAATGATGAAAAAGAATCAACACATGATCAGTGACTAAGTCCTACATCTTAGGTTTGCATCTCATTCTGCTTGCACTTTGCACTTTGCATATTTGCTTGATCTCATATTTTTTGCATGAACACAAACACTTAAAATGATTCTTCAAAATTTTACACATCTTACAAGAGCTGAATCTCACACGAAGGTTTCCTCACAAAACCATAAGCAGTCACTATCCAGGGTTAAACATCCTTTTTGACATAAGACCGAGTACTTGTCTTCATCAATCCCTACAAAACATATCATGTGTATCATTTCATTTACATTTCATTTCATGATCATTCCATCTATTGCATTAGATACATGTGTGTTTAACATTGCATAGCATAATCAAAATCATACATTTTCCATAATCAATTGCATAAATCCATACATTTGAAAGAAATCATTGCATTGCATAAATCTATACATACATTCTACATTACTCATGGCATTTATATCACATGATATCATCATAAATAAAAAATATGACAAGTACAAATGAAGTCGTAACCAAAATCTCAATCTCATATCATATAACTCGAACTAGTCAAGGGTGCACCACTGGCACAAGGTACAAAAGAATGAGCTCATATGAGCTATCAAAAGTTAGATCAGTGTATATGAATAAAATGTCAAAAAATAGAATATCAAGATAGATCAGCTGTCGGCCTGATCCTCTGCATCTAGTACTACCTCAGCTTATGGTGCCCTCACTCCCTTTGAAGCTATCATATACTATGAATATGTGGGAACTCTCTGAGCTGTTGGAGCAATAGAATAATATGTTGAGACATAATATGAGGCTTGAGCTCTCTAGTGTGTCACCTCTACCTGTAATCTCCTAACATCTACCTCTTGAAATAGAAGCTTCCTCTCTAGCTCCTTCCGTTGTATATCATGAGTAGCACTTTGTAACTTCAGTCCCTGACCTATAGCCTGAGTCATCTAATAGTCTCTTGAGTAGACAACACATGTCTAGGACTAGTATCTATAGTGGGCATCTCTATATCATCTGCTGGCTAATCAGCAACCTCTACTCTCTATGCCTTATGGAATCTCACCTCGGCACCTAGATCAATATTGGTATCACCCTGTGTAGGATCAAGACCAGCACCTACATCCTGTTGTGCACCCAGAACCTCATCTACACTACCAATGCTACCCAAAGTGCCACCCTCTCCTCTAGTGGACCTCCTCTATAAAACTACAGGCCTGCCTTCTGTAGAACTCATGAGAGGAGGTGGTCTCATGTGACCAGATTCTCTTTGTGGTGTCACCACTACTCTTGGTCTCAGAGGTGTAGGCTAGGGCATCAGAATCTGCACATCACATCATCTCTAGCCTCAACCCATCGGTGCCCCTATCACATCCATCACCTCCTCTATACTAGGGATCAGCTCAGTGGGATTTGAA
Source organism: Chamaecyparis obtusa (assembly GCA_027943335.1). Lineage (NCBI taxonomy): Eukaryota > Viridiplantae > Streptophyta > Pinopsida > Cupressales > Cupressaceae > Chamaecyparis > Chamaecyparis obtusa. The sequence goes on along the minus strand of BSBK01000272.1, from coordinate 1,231,970 downwards.
AATTTGTAAATAGGATGCTCGGCGATCCAAGCAGTGTATCCATCTATAACTCCAACATCTACAACATCTCAATGGTAGTCCCAGTCTCTGCCAATAATACTACTATACTCTTGTGCACAGAGAGCATATGACAACCGTGTTGTCCATCCTAGGCCAATCTCTCAGAATATCTATGCATATGTGGCATAGTCCTGTGGGGCATCCAAAATGATAACATACTAATGCCACACTCTGGTAATGATGAATATCTTGATCACAGTGGTGCGTCACCCAATCAACACTTGACTCTGAAAGAAATAATTGAACTTCTCCTGGGTAGTAGGCCAGGCCTCTATCTGTAAATAAGGATGCCAGAGCACAAATGTCATATCATTGAGGACACACCTCCAATACTCATTATGGCTCATGTGCACCTATGTGACATATCCTGAATAAATGTAAATCACTAGTTCCTGTGGCTGGCACTGACTCTGACAAATTGGTTTGCATAATGGGATGTGCTCCCAGGCCCAAATCTGAAGCACTATAGCACATGAAGGAAATGACTTGCCCTCCTAATACACTACCTCATGCATCTTAGAGAACATATGAGCCAGCATACAATGACCCCAACCCAACTCAGAAGGAGTGGCCATCAAACATGCAACCATAGGGGCCCAACCCATCAAGAGACCATTCTGCTGATGATCGGACATGATGATACCTCCTATCATACCAGCTACTATACACTCTAACCTATGGGTCTACCCATATCTCTGAACTAAGGACTCCCAAGAGATCGACTGTGTTAGCTATGTATCATCTCCAAACAATCTCCAAAATGCATGTAAACCTGAGTTCCCCAAACTCACACAGTCTGGATGCAAGCCATGGAATGGAATATGTAGAATATGATATATGTCCTCTGGTGTGACTATCAACTCTTCGGTAGGTAGATGGAAGGTCTATGTCTCAGAGTGAAAGTGCTCGATCAATGCAGTCAGAAGCCCATGGTTTACTCAAATCTCAGGTAACCGGATCAGATGCTCAAACCCACATGACACCAAATGCACCCTCATTGGATCAGGAAGTGACATGTAGAGTCTCTGAGTGGTAGGGTGTGATATACGAACATGGACATCAGGATAGATGACCTACACATCATAGAAATAGGGTATCCTATCAATAACTTGGTTGAAAAAAATAGGCTCAAAGTACATTAATTCAAAGGTTGACTATCTCAGAAGGTACATTAAATGCTATGGAACAGGCCTAAGAAATCAAAAAATCCAAAAATTTGACCTAAAAAGGTGATTTTAGCTCACTGTTTTCCATACGACAATACAGTCTAGTATCAAAACTCATACGAGTTTTAGCAAGGTCTCATATGAAAAACCATGGTATAACCACTTCTCAAATCAATTAACATGCTTCTAAACTACATAACGCTGGCTTTTCTTGCCAGATTTCAATTTTCATCCCGAAGGGGTCATGGTATTGCACATCAATCAAATTTTTAAATCAAATATCTTTCTTTCAGTGATCAAGACAACAACCACATCTAATTGTTGATTCATCACAAGTCCTTGTCGCTTGGGGCACATCGCTTGGGGCATATCAAATTCATCAAGATCCATATCAATCTGGTATTCTCTTTATTTTGCGAACTGTATTAGCTCTTCGTAACCATCGATTTAGTCATGTTATTTCCTTGGTTCTTCGTAACTGAAGGGTTCAGATGTGATACCACTACGTTTCTTTTGATGACCAGGTCTAGAATCAGGTCACTCACTTCTTTGTAATCATAAGGTTCAAAATCAAGTGTTTTGGCACTTCTTCGTAATCACCAGTTCATTGTTGATATAGCTAGCATCATCTTGATTCTTTGGTCAACCAGGACCTGAACCATAACATCTTCAAATCTTTCAGTCGGTTTCAATCTCGGAATTGGTTAGTCTCTCAAGATCAGTTTCTCCACCACATAACTGAGTCTGCATCTTTATCATACACAAATTATTCTTTGAACCACTACACTTTGCATAGTGATTCAAAGAGGGGAAAAATGTAATACCCCAAAAATGGGCTATGAGTTCATTGACCTCCTACATCATCAAATTGAATGAAATCGACATCAAAGTCCTAACCTAAGCCACATCTAAAAATTGAAACCTAATTGATTTCATTCTAATTCTGCATCGGGGAATATTCCTTGAATATTCTTATTTATTCTAATTATCTTTAATTTAATGATTATTTGGAGATAAAGCTTATTTATCCTAAAATTTGATTAATTGAATATTCTGAATATTTAATTAATTAAGTTTAATTCTACCACTTAATTATTTAATTACATTTAATTCTATTTATTCTTAATTATATTATTTAATTTTGACAATAAATCAAAATTGCTAAAAATAATCAGTTGAATTCTCATTTAATTGATTAAATCTAAATTGTCAATATTTAATAATATAGTTTTGAATAAAGTTTGATTAAATAATTGATTAACCCATAAATCAGTTATTCTTAAATTTAAAAATTAGTTAAGCTGGAGATAAATCACTTTTATTTTTAAAATTAATTCATAAATATTATGCACATTCAAAGAGAAGTTAAAATTTGAATCATAAAATCAAAACCAGTTGTTATATTTTAGAACTCAACATCTATTTTAAATTTAAAGTTGATCTAAACTTCTGATTTAAGTAAAAAATCTATCTTTGCATGATTTTGCATGATTTTGCATGATTTTGTGAGTTAACTAATTCTGATTTCTTGTTAACTCAAAAATCAACCTGAGTTCATCAAGATTGATTTATGGCTTTTCTCCATGCGTCCTCAAGCCCTAGATTTTTATAAAAGCAAGGCTCAACTCTTCAATCTTAGATCCACAATCTCTCGAATTTGCGCAATTACTCTGGTGAATTGACATCTGAAGAATTAAGCTTTTAGAACAGGCGACTTTGTGAGATCAATTCATAGCATAGAATTCATTTTTCATACCAGTTCATAGCATCTTAGATTAATCTGCATAACATTTCAATTTAACTCTAGATTAGTTTCATATCAAATTTTTCATATTATTGCATAGAAAACACAAAAATATAGATTAATTTGCATACAATTCCACCTTCATCTTTTTGCATTCAAATCCTTTGTTTAGGTGTTGCATTGTCACTGATCTCAATTTCAATCTAAGAACATCATACTCCCACCTACTAGAAGGTAGTAAATCACCTGGTTAGCTTAGTTTCAATTACTTGCAAATTTTGATTTTGCTAACCTCTAATGTTTTACTGAAGTGTTGTGTACACAGCTAGGTACAATTTTCACACACAGAATTAATAGTTTTTATTTTTTACACTTCTATGATATTCAACCACTTATTCAACATTTTTTTATAATGAAACCAAAAGGAGCATCAATTTTACCTTTAACTCAGTTGATGAGGAAACAAAGAACCCACCCTTAGTTGATTGCTCTGTATCTTTGGAAATTGAACACCATTGGAAGTGGAAATTCATGGGCCACTTCTAATGGTGTTCATGCCACTCAATGGTAGCGTGAACACCATTAGAAGTGTAGAGATTAAGGTTTCAAACCCATAACAAATGAAAACAATTTGAAAAAAAAATGTACCCCTTGTAAATTTAAATTTATTGCAAACATTTTGGGGGGTTTTTTTTCCATGTTTAGGACATGATTTTCTATCAAGGACTAAGAGCACATCATTATTTTCTATCTACAACTAAGGGAACATAATTAACATAGGTTTTATTCTAAATTTTCTTATGAGTCCCTTTTTTAAAAGACTTTAGGAATTAAAGAGATAGTTTTGGGCTCTCTTCAATCTCTAATATGAGTTGTATTACCATTTAAGGATACAAATATTTTGGGCATTAGGAAGATAGTCATCTAATCTCTTTGATCCCCATTTAAGCTTCTTGGAGATGCCAATCATTTCTACTCATCGCAGATATCTTGTTTCAGTCTCTTTGATTATCGATGGGGGTCACATCCTAGATTCCAATCAACGATCTTCAATAACTCTTATTTTATTATGACCATTTGAAAATGCACTATCACCCTTTATAAACAATGGGCATTCAAATTTGTATCCTAGGGTTCAACTTCCAATGATCAAAATAGTCTTCTACCAAGAAGAGAGAGCAAAACTCAATGCCTTAGTCTCTTCAATGACCTCCTTTGTGTCATTCCTTAGTTTCAATCAATTGTAAGTCTGCACTTCTCCAAGGGAAAACAATTGTACACAATTAATAGCTTTTATTTTCCACACTTTTTTGATATTCAACCACTTATTCAACATTTTTTACAATGAAACCAAAAGTAGCATCAATTTTACCTTGAACTCAGTTGATGAGGAAACAAAGAACCCGCCCTTAGTTGACTGCTTTGTATCTTTGGAAATTGAACACCATTAAAAGTGGGAATTCATGGGCCACTTCTAATGGTGTTCATTCCATTTCTAATGGTGGCATGAACACCATTAGAAGTGTAGATATTAGGGTTTCAAACCCGTGACAAATGAAAACAATTTGAAAAATATGTACCCCTTGTAAATTTGAATTCATTGCAAACATTTGGGGGTTTTTTTTTCCATGTTCAGGACATGATTTTCTATCAGGGACTGAGAGCACATCATTATTTTATGTCTGCAACTAAGGGCACACAATTAACAGAGGTTTTATTCTAAATTTTTAATAGTTCATAGTTAAACAAAGTTTCGTTGGCTTGTGATTGAGTTTTTAATAGATTTTATTTTCCGCACTTTCGTGATTTTTAACCACTTATTCAAAATTTTTTACAATGAAACCAAAAGTAGCATCAATTTTACCTTGAACTCAGTTGATGAGGAAACAAAGAACGCACCCTTAGTCGACTGCTCTGTATTTCTGGAAATTGAACACCATTAGAAGTGGAAATTCACAGGCCACTTCTAATGGTGTTCATGCCACTTCTAATGGTGGTGTGAACACCATTAGAAGTGCAAAGATAAGGGTTTCAAACCCATGACAAATGAAAACAATTTGAAAAAAAATTACAAAATGTACCCTTCATTAAGCAAATGCCAAAAAATTGAATCTCTTACCAAGGCTGCAATGATATGGTTGAAATCAAATGCCTATTACTCTTGATGTGTGCTTGGGTTTGAGAAGAGAAATGTGGAAGAGAAGAAGATGCCACAAATTACAAGCTAGATGCATATAGGGGGTGTCCACATACAACTTCCCTCCTTACCGCCTCCTTCAACACTCCTTTGCTCACGGACTATATATGCCAAAATGAAACAAAATGAAATGTACCGGTAGGCGGGATATATGTATAAAATTTGACTTTTTCTTTTTTTACTTCTATTCCCATGTTGGTTGGAATTACAACCCTAAATATTGGTCGTAATTTCAACCAACACGGGAATAGAAGTAAAAAAAACTCAAATTTTTCTTCTATAAATCGACCATGGAAAATCATTTTATAACTTGGTCAGAAATGTTGGTCTAAAAAGTGGGTCAAATGTACTAGTGTTAGGAATTTTAGTTCAATTTGTAATGCTATGACCGAGACTATGAGAGGAGATAAAAGAGAATTCAAAGTGGACACATGGAGATGATAAAAGTTTTGAGACTCTAAAGAAGAAGGTTGTTGAATTTCCTGGTTTGGCATTGCCTGATTTCAATAAGGCATTTCAAGTGGAATGCGATGCAAGTGGAAGTGCAATAGGATCTATATTGAGTCAAGAAGGTAAACTTGTTGCTTTCTTTAGTGAAAATTTGAATGATGCAAGAAGAAAATATTCTATGTATGATAGAGAATTCTATTCTATTTTTCAAGCACTGAAGAAGGAGACATTATTTGACACCAAGTGAATTTTTATTGTATACCGATCATAAGGCTTTACAGTATTTGGGTAGTCAGAATAAGTTGAATCAGAGACATATGAAATGGGTTGAGTATTTGCAGAGTTATACATTTGTGATAAAGCATAAGAGTGGAGTCACTAACTGAGTTGTTGATGCATTGAGTAGAAGATCTTTGATAACCAAGATAAAAATTGAAGTTCTTGGCTTTGATGACATGAGAGATTTGTATGAAACTAATCCTGATTTTTCTAAACCGTGGAGAAAGTGCATAGCACCTATTCAAGATCAACTGAGTACAAAATGGGAAGAATATTTTATTCAAGAAGGTATGTTGTTTAAAGGTATTCAATTGTGTATACCTAGAGGAGCAATGAGAACTAATTTGATCAAGGAGAAACATAGTAGTGGTTTGGTTGGACATTTTGGTGTTGACAAAACATTGAATTTGCTTAATGAGAAATACTTTTGGCCACAGTTGTATAAGGATGTTCAGAAATTTGTGAAAAGTTCTAGAATTTTAAGTCAGAATATTGGATTGTATAAACCAATTTCTGTTCCTGAGAAACCTTGGATTGACATCAGTATGGATTTTTTTCTTGGCTTACCGAAGACAGTAAGAGGTAGTGATTCAATATTTGTGGTTGTGGATAGATTTTCTAAAATGACACATTTTATACTTTGTAGAAAGACATCAGATGCAATACATATAGCAGATCTTTTCTTTAAGAAAATTTTCAGATTGCATGGATTACAGAGGATTATTATCTCTACCCGAGATAGTAAATTTGTTGGATACTTTTGGAAGACCCTTTAGAGAAAGTTTGTCACTGAGTTTAAATATAGTTCTACATTTCACCCACTGACCGATGGATAGACATAAGTTGTGAATAGAAGTTTGGGAAATCTTTTGAGATGTTTACTTGGAGATACACCAAGTAATTGGGATTCTATGTTGGCACAAGCATAGTTTGCATATAATAATTCAGCGAATAGGAGTACTAGAAAGTCACCCTTTGACATTGTAAATGACATACAGTTGAGAGGTATATCATATTTGAGAGACATTGTTGATGAAAGAAAGAGAAGTGTTGAAGGAGTAAAGTTTGCTGAGTACATGAAGACATTGCATGAAGATGTGAAATATAAGCTGTAGAAAAGTAATTAGAAATACAAAGATAGAGTTGATAGATCAAGAAGACATAAGACTTTTGCAGTTGGTGATGAAGTAATGGTTCATTTGAAGAAAGGTAGATTTCTTGTTGGAACATATGGGAAGCTGAAAATGAAGAAGTTTGGACCTTGCAAGATTCTGAAGAGATTTGATAGTGGAAATGCATATGAGATTGAGTTACCTGATGACATGGATATATCACCTATTTTCAACATTTCTGATTTGAATGAGTATCATGAGTTAGATGAAGAAATGACAGTACCGAATGATTATCCTAAGAAATAGACAGAGGAAGTTGAACATATTTTGGAGAAAAGAATTGGTAGAAGTACAAGAGGAAAATAGTATATGGAATATAAAGTGGAAGAATAGACCGATTGAAGACAATTCATGGATTTCACAATCTGAGTTGGATTTAGCTTGGATAATACCTATTTCATGATTCAGAGAATCATTTTCAAATAACCCCATGTGTCTGATGTAGGAGCATCTCAGGTCCTTGGCAATCCTATATCACCAAAAATATGTTTGTGTGTTCCTATGTTTCTTGGTTCCTTCTTTGACCAAGTTGGTTAGATGTTGCTTAGTTTCTTTTGTTCATCGGTGTTGGTCAGTTATTTCCCTAGCACTTTGTTATCTTTTCTTACCAAGTTGTTTGTTTTGGATTTATGTTGAGGCCAACTCTTGCATTTATTATTGGTCACAAATTTAATGTTGGTACCTATCATTGGGAAGCATGTGGACCTAGATCTTGTCATTCCTTCCATTGATGGTGGATCTGAAGGCTGACTTGTTTGGTAGCCTCTTGTATAAATGTAGTTATTTGGTTAGAGTTTAGGAGGCAATTTTTGGGAGTTAGTTCAGTTAGAAGTTAGAAGATAGTAGATTAGAGATTGTGGGAAGATCCTCACATGTTGGAGGACTTTTGTACTTGATTGTAATATCTAGTCTAAACCGGGAAGGCCTTACAACCCTACATGTATGAACCAATTGAAGATAGTATATGAAATTTTTTGCATTCTCTCTCTCACTTTTGTTTGTTGTTCCTTCCACATGTGACCTCTACAAGGGTGGATCTCATTAGGGTGTGCCTTTGGCCCCTCTCCCTATCCTACCTTGCATCATAATGGTTCACTTGTCCTCTATTTTCATATCATTTATTTTTTATGCTTATATCTTATCTTTGTTTTCTCACAACTATCATACATAGGAAAATTTACCCGCAACTTGGGCATCTTGTGGTAAGTTATCTTTATTATCTCCTTTTTTCTTTGGACAAGTGGACACTTTTCTTATGTAACTTGAAAATCAAGTCATCATAACTAATCCTTATTATCTCTTGGAAATATTCTTTCATGTTGGTTACGAATCATGACTCAAAAAATGTACACTCAGGAAGAAGAGAGAGCCACATCTAAACAATTCCAATCTTTAAAAGCTAACTTTGATAGATTGCAAAAAAATATGATACATCCTCTAATAAATATTCATGGTTCACAAGGTACACTAAGGAAGAAGATAGAGAAATGAAATCCTTATTTAAACAACTCCAATCTTTGCATTCTAGAATCCAACACTTGGAGAAAGAAAAAGATACATCCTCTAGCCAACACTATCGGAAAACAATGTATCCTTTATTTGAATCTTCTTCAAGAAAGGCAACACCACATTATCAAAAAACAATGTATCCTTTATTTGAATCTTCTTCAAGAAAGGCAACACCACACTCTCACAAAAAATCTATCTTTAAAAAATATCAAATTTGTAACAAACCAATCTTGGATCGAGAATCTCTTTCTAACCAACCTGTGTTTGACCGACCTATCTTTGATAAAGAAAATGAAGAAACAAAGCTAATATTTACTCCTTTTGGAGAATCTTATGAATCAACACTGGAAAAAATCCTTGAAAACAATCTTATCATATTACCTCCAACTACTTCAATCGAACTTTCATTCATGGATACTTACTATGCGTATCATCGAAATAATGAACATAAAACTTCAAATTGCATGGAGTTGAAACACAAAATCCAAGATTTCATTGATGATGGCATAATTAGTGTTGATGATCCTAATGACTTACCTAATGAAGATAATTTTCTCAAGCTTGATCAAAATCATGAAACCATGTCTAGTAATTATTCTCACACTACCTCTACCTTACCCATTATACTTTCATCTCCTAAAGAAGAAAATCACTCCAAAATTTTGCCACCGTTGGAAAAATAACTTAATATTTTTCATTCTACCTATGCATATCCTCAAGGTCTACCTCTAAAAGAAATCCAAGCTAATATACATCTTTCTACAAGTCCCTTCCATGCTTCAAAGGTCATAGATCCCAAGCTTCCTTGTGCTTCAACATCTATCATACCTATCATAAATGTTCCTAAATCAATGCTTCATGAACCTCTCACACATATCCAAACCCCTATCTTGTCCCTAGAAGTGGTTCCATGTCAAGAGGAAAATCTTAAGTGTAAAGAAATAAATATCATTAAAGATAAAGATCAAGATACCATCCATCCTTATCCAATGGTTGACCAAAGTATCATATCCCAAGAATCTCATAATGATTCCTTTCAAGAATATATCCCTCTACCTCCTATCTCTTATCCATCTCCTAAGAAAGATCAAGATACTCCTTCCATCATATCTAAAGAGCTTATTTAAAATCGAGAGAAAATTACTCTTCTTATATTGTCCAAATATCCTTGTCAAGATTAGAATATAGTAGCAACTCCTTGTCATAATCCTTCATATCCATCTCAAAAATATCCCATCTTTCCTACTCCTTGGCATAAGAATAAATCTTCTTAATCTTATGTTACTCCTATCAAATCTATTCATGATCCTATCAGTATAAAAATGGACCTTAGAGATCAGAGCCTTGGCCATACTGCTCATTCTATGCATACACACTAGCTATTTCATGTGCACCCATACTTCCTCTTTCTCCTTTGAATTGACAAGTTTGAACTATGGAAGTCATGAGCATCATATATCCTTCTATTTTCTACTCTTTCCATTATCTCACTGACTTGCTTCCTCATCATGATCTTGCTTATCTAGAATTTTCCATCATTGTTCCTAAGCATTCTTTCCTTAATCCCAAACCATTCACTCATAATATCCATCATCCTTTATCTCTATTGTGCTATCTTATCACTATCATATCCAATTGACCCCTTGGTCTTGATCAAAATGAAGAACAAAAAAATGCAAAATATGTTAACATAAGTCTCTTGACATGTCCACTCATTGGACCATAAGTTTTCATGACACCATGTTGTTATCTTATATGTTACCCAACACTACTTAATGATATTACATTTCTATATTTTCTCTTTCCCTAGCGTGGGTACTCTTGAGGAGACTATCCTCGAGGGTTGCATTATCTTTCAGCTTCCTCCATCAGCTCGCTAATTCATTCATCACGTCCTATACTTTGCTAGACATTGGGTGAAAACTAATGTGATCTTGTTTGAGAATAGGTAATCTCTAAAAAATTAAAAATTAAAAAATGTTCCTAACAAAATTCTAAAAAAATCATATAAAATCTCTAAAAAATATATAAATCTCCAAAAAATCATATAATGTCCTGAAAAAATCATTATCTTGATAAAACATCGAAACAGACGCTACTTGCAACCTATGCACTTATATTTATTAGTTTGTCGCTTTGTGCTCCGAACCCTTTCCACTTCGATATCTAATCTCCTTGGTTTAAGATTGATCTTTGTCTAGGGCTAGTGGGCATGAACTGTATTCTCCTTTGTTGCGTGATGGTGTTTTCTTAGTAACTCACATCAATGTTTCTCAACACTACCCCAAACATTGTTTCTCAACACTTCCTTTGACATCGAGTGTTTCTCAACACTTATCAGATATATTACCTTGAGTTGATGCTTTGTCTGTAGTCTAGGGTTGTGCGATATTTCTCACCTATAGGCATGAGTCCTAGCAAGTCAATGATTATCTTTATCTTTTTTACACTGCACTTAAATTAAAATGACTAAGTTATGCTTAATGATATTTTCTTTGTATGTTGTCTATTATTGAAGATTTTCATTTATGTTCCCTCCTTGGTTTCTCCATGATGTTACAAATAGAGGACTAGGGGCATGAGGCATATTTTATTTGATTTATGTTTGTGGTGTGATTCCACTGATCTTAAGCTATCTAATAAATTAGGTGTCTATGATAAGAACCTCCACCATGATTGGAACACCACACATATCTCGACCTTCTTTATTCATACACTTAGGTGAGGTTGGAATTATCTCCTTGATTGTTACATTATGTTTGCTTACACAAGAACCATTCATATCATCCTAGACTCTTATGCCTTGATGCTTATGGTTACTTGTAACATTAATTTGGAAACCATGTTCAGGTCATCTTTTCCTACATTATATCCAATATAAATCATATTCATATCTTTATAGTTGTGCTTGCACTAGTGATGGTTGTATGATCATGTGATGTCCCTTAATAAGGCTCGATGATGAAAACAAGGACCTTTTTATTGACTCTTGCAAGTTGCACTTTGCATCTTCATAGTAGTTTGCATTTTTAGGGTTCATTCTAGTTTGTATACGAGTTAGGAGAGGGTCTCCTTTATCATTATTGGACAACTTTGGTCATCCTTTTTTAGCAATCTCGATTCATTTTTGAGATCAAAGGTGAAATTCCAAATTTCATTTTGTTGTTCTTTTGAGGTTTATCTTTTTCATCCTTTGAGGCAAAAATTGATCATATTTTCTTCATAATCACTTTCTTTGACCTAATGCAAATAAGATACCTTCGTGGTCAACCTTATTCAAACTGGGGAAAATTTTCATCACTTGGTGGTCAAACTTGGTCTTGTGCTCTTATCAATCATCTTGAACCTTATCTTATCCTGATTTGATCAAATTTATCTCATTTTTGCATCTCCTCTAGCTCATTTCACTTTCGATCCCAAGGGGGCACAAATAACCTATCTTTAAAAGCTACAAATTGATTATGCTATCTTATTGTCTTGTCTTTCAATCTTTGTTTGAATGTTCAGTTTAAATTTGATTGTACATTGGTATTTTGCATCTTTGCTGGTTATTGTTTGATCAAGTTTGGGATTAGCTATTTCATTATGCTTTGTTTGATCAAGTTCAAAGTCTGATCTTTATCATGTATCTTGTTATCTTTTCTAGTTCTCATTCAATCAAGTTCAGGATTAGTTGTCTCTCTGTGCTTCATTCGATCAAGTTCGAAGTCAAATATCTATTAGTTACATTGACATCATTATTCTTTGACTCAATGTGTTTCCAAATCACTCACACATTAGTCAAAGATGGGAAAATGTAATCACTCAAAAATGGTCTAGTAAACCTTGAACTCCACTCTAACATTAAAATTTAAATACTAGACTAAATCTTGTGCTTAATCAATTTTACATATTTATTTAATCTCTTATTTCTTGATCAAATAATCATTTTATCATTTATTTGATTATATCTTAAAGTATGACCACTTTATCCTAAGCTTTATTTAATTAAGAGAACATTCTCCCTTTTATTAATTAAAAAACCTTTTAATTAAATAATAAAATCACTTTATCCTAAGCCAAATTTAATTAAAAGAGCATGTCCCCCTTTTATTAAATAAAAATCTTTTTTAATGAAATAATGGAAACCACTTTGCTAAAAATAATAAATTAAAAATAAAAAATAAAAAGAAAAGTGCACTTTTCACTGAGATGGAATCTTTTGAATTTTGAAAAAGGCTTTTTCCTCTTTATCTCAACCACTCATTATTTTGCCTCATAATCATTTCCATTGATTTTGCCTCTTGATAATCTTGAGCACATGGATCAACCAAGATTTAATCTCCACCATTGCTCATTTCTTTTTGCCTCCTAATCTTGATTGTCCATTCATTTCTAAATTCATTTAAAAGGAGATTCTCTCCTCATTCTTGAGATCCCATCTCTTGAATTATTCCACTCTCATAGCATTCTTAGCTTCTTGAGATCTTGAAATTTTATTGCAGGTTCTTGGAGTCTTGGCATCTTAGCATTTTGAAATCTTGGAGTCTTGCAATCTTGGAATCTTGGAGTCTTGCAATCTTGGAGTCTTGGATTCTTGGCATTCTTATATCTTTCATATTGAAGCATTACATCATCATTGTCATTTTTTTTCTTGTATCTAGCTTAATCCATATAATCTTATATCTACTTTGCATTATCATTTGAATCTCCCATTCTATGGTGCACCTTGCAAGGGTCTTTCTTTAATGTTCATTTGAGAGCCACCATTCATAATATCTACATGGTTCTTTCACATCATGGATAGGAAGCTATAAGACACTTCTTTAGATCTCCTTCTTCATGGATTCCCTCAAGTGTAATGGTTTATAGAAGTGACCTCACTTTTTGGTACACAAGTGCCAACATTCTTGAAATGTTTTTTCATATTCATTATGAAAATGAGCCAGTAAAATATAGTTTTATTGAGCACATTGTTCATTGCATGCAAGAACAATTACTAATGATTAAAAGAGGTTCGAAAAAGACATTTAGATTCACAACCTACTTGTGCTATCTTCTCTTAGCAAAGCATCGTATGATATTTCAAACAAACAAGCCTAGCAGTAAGCTCCAAAATCCAATATATGAATGGACACCTTAGATAAGGATGACTGATAACATAAGGAACTACAACAATTTTGTAGACTTCTTTTTGGCACCAATGTATCATAAAATTATAGGCACTCCAATGCCTAGATTGCCTATTTCTTGTAGAGATTTCATTCAACTCAGAAGTCAAATACAATTGGCTAACTGTACTTCATGGAAGAGTACACTATGTTAAGGTTTTAGGGTTCAGTGGTAGAACCTTACAAACTTCCAATACATGTGACAAAGAGGGTATTTTCATTGGAATATGTATGGAAGATGGAGAGTGGCTGGTAAGTATAATACCTTTGTAACTAAGGATTGGACATCCTTTTTATAGTGACTCAATGGTTAAACAACACCAAATATCATACTTAAAATAGCATATTGAACTCATTGAATTATCAACCAGGGATGTAAATTTGAAATGATGTCCACAAGGTATATGCTTTAATCCATCTTAGGTGTCATCATAACTTAAGTAATGAAAATGATGAAGGAAATACTAAGTTAAGAAGTGGAATAATAATTTAATCTAGAGCTTTGGAATCATGCTTCAAATAGTAAACTAGCTATGCACCTATGCTGCAGGAAACAACCAATAGTTCTATTATCGAATGGCTACAGGAGCAATAGAGTTCTAAATACTTCAATAAAACTTAAAATTAACTCCTACTTATATAAGAACTGAGTTCACCTCCTATGTGGCCCCTCACAGAAGAGTGAATGAATGAAAACTCAAAGGTTAAGTACTAAAGATATCATTGACTCATTCATAAGCATA